>JBAJHX010000035.1:6623345-6634950 GCA_037176925.1 Amniataba percoides
GTGTGTGTGTGTGTGTGTGTGTGTGTGTGTGTGTGTGTGTGTGTGTGTGTGTGTGTGTGTGTGTGTGTGTGCGTGCCCACAGGTGTAAGGCCACATATCCAGCAGGCACTTTACTTTAAAACGTCTGTAAAAACAGATTAGAGGGTTTTGGCTTTCTGCTTCAGAGATTTTGATTTCTACATTTGTAGCATAGAAAAAGTAAAACTGCAGGGTAACAACAACCTGCCTCACTATGGCTGGTAACATTTCATTTACACTAGCAAAAATGTCAGGTGTTTAGTTACTGGTGGACACATGATTGACAGCTGATGACCACAGCGTTGGCTCCAATTCACCACCTCAGTCTTTAAAATTTGGCTTTACTTTTTGCTCTTTCAATTGAGCAAGTCAAATGGTGCATCATGAGCCACAAACACTACTTCCTACAGCGAGCGTCTTCTGAGCGCTGATGGTTTAAAGAGATAACAGACACAGGAGCTAAACGTGTGTAACTGAGATATGCTGCTTTAGAGTGTAGATGATGCATTTTGAGATGATTTCTCAGTGTTTGATGAAGCCTTGCATCATCTCCAGTGGCAGCGGGAAAATGATGGTGGAGTTCTTCTCGGCAGCGATGGTGTTGAGGGTCTGGAGGTAACGCAGCTGCAGGGCTGATGGAGACTCTGCGATCACCAGGGAGGCCTCCTTCAGCGCCCGCGACGCGTTCATCTCTCCCTCCGCTGCAATCACCTAGAGGAAAAATCAGAGTGACGGATATTTGCGCCAAAGACAGTCACGTCTTTTGGTCGTTGAAGAAGCAGAACCACCTTACCTTGGCTCTGGCCTCGCGGGTGGCCTCAGCCTCAGCAGCCATGGCTCTTTGGAGCTGAAGGGGCAGCTTGACGTCTTTGATCTCCACACGCTCCACCTTGATGCCCCAGTCGTCAGTAGCCTCATCCAGGGTGGACTGTGAAGAAAGAGAGACAAGTCTTAATGATGATGTTTGTGGTGAAAGCAAATTGAAGTTTTCTGACTACACCTTAAATGCAAAACAAAAAAAGTTTTTAAACCGAGTGAAGAGGCTTGTTAACCCCACAAACATAATAACTCCCACAAATGTAATAACCCACAAACATGCTAAAAATTTGCAGCTTTTGACGTAATAATCCCACAAATGTAATACCTAATTTCCCACAAACATAATAATTATTATGTAACAATTATTACGTTTGTGGGAAAGTTATTACAATTTTGGAAGGTGAAGATTTTTACCATCCCACAAATGTAATAAATTCCCACAAAGGTAATAATTATTACCTTTGTGGGAAATTAGGTATCACATTTGTGGTAGGCGACTGCTATTATGTTTGTGGGAAAGTAATTACATTTGTGGGATTATTACATTAAAAGCTGCAACTTGTTCTTATGTTTGTGGGTTATTACGTTTGTGGGGAGTTATTACATTTGTGGGGTTAACATGGCTCCTCCTCAAAGACCAAGAAAGGTTCAAGTACAAGCTGCCTATGTTGCAATGGTGAGAATTGTCCAGCAGATGGAGCTCAACCTAAAGGCAAGTTTTCTCTGCTATGAAAAGAAATAACATTTAGATAACAGCTGATGTAAAAGTAAAAAAATAAATGTTAACCAAACATTGATGATGGCAGATGAATTCATTAACAGACAATCCTAAATATACATGTTTCTGGAAAAACCGCAACCACTGCCAGCTTTGCAGCACTGCAGTTGTTTTCTACCTTTGGTTATTATGCAGTGGATTACAAGCACTGCATGATGAGCCAGAGACAGATTACACGGCTTACTTTCACTTCTATACATTAAGTATTTCCCCAGGGATGTTTTCAGATCGACAGCTACATAATATTAGGAGCCTCGTAGCCACAAAAACAGATTGGTCTCTCTACTTAACTCAGTCGTGCTTTGGAGAGAGGAGATTTGTTTTTGTTTTTTTTGCATTTAATCAAATGAGACAAAGCCTCTGACGGTGAAAAGAAAAACTGAAACAAACTAACCAAGGCTACGCTGTGCTGTATTGCACAGTTTGGCATTTTGAAAACCTGCCGCACAAAACAAAGCAGGAAGAGGAGGAGCGTTTCAGTGGGGTCAGCGACCCTTTAGAGATTCTGTGAACGCTGGTGTAGAGAGAAACCTGTTTGACACCTGAATGCATGCGTTCACATCACAGCGAAAATGATCAGTGTGTGCTGCAGCACTCAGCATATGACATTAATGAACTACTGACTGATCGCTGACAAACCTTCTGACTGTCTGTGCATCACGGATAAATGTTTCATTATCAACAGTGGCTCAGCATAAACTGGAAGTAAAAGTTTAATGAATAAATAAATAATTGAACTCTAAAGGCAAACTAACAGCTGTGCTCTACAAGGAACACAGGATTTCCTAAGGTTTTCTTCACTGACGGCTGGTACACATTTTAACTGCAGTTTGTTAGTTTAACTCTGAGTCCAGGCAAACCTGGTTCTGAGTGAGCAAGGTGGCACCATAATCCTCCATTCTGTCTTCTTGACGAGTCAGCCTGCGTTATTGGAGTCTCACATTATTGCCTTCACTTATTTTTCCTGACTACATAACATTGGGTTTCCTCCCTAACGCATATTCATGACATTTCCTTTTCTAACAATCACAGGAACTTTAGATGACAATAAAAAGGAGCGTTGGGACACTGACACATTCAGTAAAGCCTGTGAATGTCTAGCCTCACTACAAGTGTCATGTAAGAGATCACTACATCAGTATGTTGTGTACATGGCACATTTTGTCCTTTTGAACTGTATAATCTGGTCGAGGTTCAAGCATTGATCTATTATTTGTGACTCCCTGGTATACGAGAGAGTCCTCGTATACTCTTGTTCAGGGCTTGCATGATCCTCACTAAACTCACTCAGGCAGGCTTCAATACTCTCTGGAGGTTTTGTAGCAGTTTAAAGACCACTGTCAATCACATAGACACTCATCTAATAAGAGCAGCAAACATGATATTATCTTGAGAGTGGAAATCAGTCACAGTCAAGACAACAACTCTGAAGTGCGGAAGCGGTGAGAAAGCTGTGGGTCAGACAATGTGACCAGGAAACTGTTGAACTTCTGTGCAGATCAGCTGTGTGATATTTTTTGTCATCTGTTAAACTTGTCCCTTAGAATAGAAAGTCACCAGAATTTGAAAGGAGTTCAATTGTTGTACCAGCGGCCAAGAAAATGTCTCTGAAGGAGCTCACTGACCTCCGATGGCATTGACTTCACTGGTAATGACAAAGTAATTGTGAGACTGGTTGGGACACATCTTGAGGGTCATCTCAGTGCCTTGCAGTTTGTATATAGTGCATAGAGGGGTGGATGATGCAACCCACCACTTAACTCGATCTTTCTCACACTTTTTCAAACACACATGAACACACATTTCCTGAGGTTGAACATGATAACAAGATGTGGTTTCAAAAAGCCTCACTTCCACCATCATACATCATTATTTGATAGATCACTTTTTCCGCTGGTGAGAAATTTAGTTCAGTCTTTAATTTCTAACTTATTTGCTGGTATGGAAATGGAAATGTACGAAACAGTAATCAACTGGGAAACACTGTTGAGGCAGCGAGTAAAATCGTCGGTGAGCAGCAGCCTTCTGTTTGACATTTATAGCAGACAAATCACACAGAAAGCTTAATCCATCACATCTAATCCAAAACATATTCTCCTACCCATATTATCCTCCACTCAGGTCAGAAGTGCAGGTTTCCAAAAATGAGGTTCAACAGCTTTCATTTATCCGTGGTGTAATAAGTGCTCTTCTATTAGAATTACATTTTAAAACAGCCTCTTCCTTCAGCAAGTCTATTCTCCCACTTGCAGCTTTTGTTGTTTTTATCATCTGCCCTATATTTCATGTTGAAAGTGTACATAGTAACTCAACATATAATGTCTTCAGTTGTTTCATTGTGTTTTTACCATGCTCATGTTTCATGTTTTTTGTGCTTTTTCGCTGCCTTGCTACAAAAAGATTTCCCTATGAATCTCAATCTTAAACCAGAGGTGCATGTCTGACGGTGATCAGGGAGTGAGCAATACAGCTCCTTTTTACAAAGTCTGCAAACAACACCATCTTTGTTGGTGATGCTGAACCCTAAATCACTGTTTCTCAGATACTTCTTTGTTCTGGTCATCTGATCATTTGCCCAGCAGTGTCATCCTTCATTCATTTATTCGCTCAGTTTACTCAGCGAATTTTAAGAGCGCAACTACAAGCGAACCACAAAGTGAACAACTTACATACATTCAGGTCTGAATGAGGTCGGCTAACGGTATGTCTGCACTCTACCTGCATACTGTGAGCGATTTCTTCGCGGTCAGACAGGATCTCAGACAGGTTCTTGGTGCCCAGCACATTCCTCAGGGTCGTCTGGGCCAACAGCCTTGTAGCGGCGTCTGCGTTGGTGATGTTAGCAACAGCCAGGGTAGCGTTCTGCACGCGGTAGTACACTACACCATCAACGCTCACGGTCACGGAGTCTTTGGTCAAAACCTGAGAGCAGGACAGTGATTGAACAGGCATGTGAAAGGTAAAAATTCTTAAGTGATGCTAAAGGGGGAAATGTTTTTTGGAAAGGAAATGTTCAAAGGATTTGTGTTGTTTTATTTACCAAAGGACTGCATCACTGGTGGTTGTATCAAGAATCAGCTTCAATGTCCTTTGAATTTCTGCGAGTGCGACAAACCATTTGTTCAACGTAATTGAAAGTGTGTGTGTCATACCTCTTGCGGTGGAATGTCGAAGGTGATGGTGCGCATGTCCACGTTAATAAAGCTGTCAGTGCACGGCAAGATGAAGAACAGCCCTGTGGAAATCACAAGAATGCAAATAGTTTTAACAAAGACTAAAGCCGCTGTAAACACAATAATGAGGAAGCTTCTTCGCAAATGTTTGAAAACACCGGGATGAATGAAATTCTGGCAGGAGGCCAAGTCAAGCTCTCTTTATAAGACTGCAGCTGTGCTGACAGCGAGGCAAAGCTGCGGATATTTGCAGCTTTCATGAGCTCGTTTCAAGTCGCAATGATTGAATTAGTGCATTAAACAATACGAGGCATGTGCCCGAGTGAAACAGACATGTGCTAGGTGCGTAATCATTTAGCAAACATTAATGCCACGCCAGTTAGGGACTAGTGGGCCGCATTTCCTGTCAGGATATTGTGTATTTAAATGACGAGATACCAGCCATCTGCTCAGGAGGGGAAAGGAAGACAGCAATCTCAACAATTGTTATTCCTGTCAGACAAGTAAAAGGGCCTCAGTTGCTCTCACACTCGCTGTAAACCATCTTGTGATGAAGTGGAAAATTCCGCTCATAAAAAAAATAAAAAGAAAAGCTCTGTTCATCATCTCTGATCACGGCTGAAGAAGTGTATGCAGATGCAAAATGTTCCAAAACACACCCTTTTCATTTCATGGAAAACAATCCCCAGGAGCCCATCTCACACTATACATACATGAAAATGTTCTAACTCACGACTGTAGAGCAGCTGTTGTAGATGGACCCAGATTATTATGAGTGTGAGGTGAGGGGGCTTTATGGGAAACCAAATCCTGAATTCAACTTTGGCACCGGCTCCTCCAGCTCTTCAGATATGTGAAGTTTGCCGGCAGAAAGCTATTATTACCCCACGCTGTCATGAACGGGGTCCCCTGGCACTCCAAGGAGTCACATTTCAGTATTTTGAGAGGACACTGCCTAGTTTTTAGATCCCATAAAACAGGAAATCAAAGATAAAGAGACAGTGAGTTATGAGATGTATGCAAATTATTCCTCGTGGGAGTCTGTTTTTTTTTTTTACTTAAACAAATACACTGCCTTTCAAAACAGAAGTCACATCACTGAGAATAGACTGATTAAGGCATTCAGACAGCGAACAGAGACATATGCAGCAACACTACCAGACATATGGCTCTGTGGACTGGGACACATAAATGGTGCCTCAGTGAACTTGATGGTTTGATGGTGCACAGCTATGTGGTACCATGAAACACAACTCAACTTCGAGGCGGGACATCCTCTTGTTATCAGGATGACATATTCTTCCCATTTTTAAATTTGTACCACAGATTTCCTTTTCATCCTGCACACTAGCAGGAAGAGGATGGGTGGGAAAGTACAGTGAGCCCTCCCCTCCTTTCTCCCCTCCCAATGTTTCTTCCATTTTGCTTATGTTCAGACTGTCTGAAATATTGGTTCAGACTGAAATATCTCAATATAAAGATCAAGCCCAAGATGAACCCTAAAGATTTTGGTGATTATCTTGTCCACACAGAGCAGCAGGTCAAGGCTTTCCCCTCATCCTTTCAACTATCCCAGTATCTACTCAGTGGATTGTCAAAATTTGACAAAGGCACAGTGTATCCTAATGTCTCTGGTGATCTCCTGCCTTTGACTTTAGACCAGGACTTTGTTGGTAGATGACACTTATGCTTTCTGCTCCCTCGAGATAGCGCTGTGCCAACGAAGCGCCTGACCAGGCTTCATTTTAAGACCAACACGCCCATGGGCACGAGTACATTTGCTACTTGTGTGCACCCTTAGTGTACGGTGTTGTGTGTGTGTTCTGGGTGTATAAAACCCCGCCCTTGGTTTTGTTTTTTTAAAGATTCTCAACTGTTTTTAAGGCTTCTGGACATTATGTATAAAACTTAGGTATAAATTCAGTGATCCCAGACAAGCTGATACTGAAGCTCCACAACCTGGGACTGCCCTCGTTGTGCCATTGGATCAGGGATTTCCTCACCAACAGGCCTGAGCACAGCACACCACAGGGCTGCGTGCTCAGTCCAGCACTCTTTACTCTCTTCACCAGTGATTGTTCTGCCATCCACTCCACAAACACTACTGTGAAATGAAGTGTACAGACACCACCACAGTGGGCCTCATAAAGGGCAATGATGAGATCCACTACAGAGAGGAGATCCAGCACCTTACTCAGTGATGCTCAAAATACAACCTTGTTCTGAACACCAGCAAGACCGATAGTCATAATGGACTACAGGAGGTCCATGAGAACCAGAGGTAAGAATAAATCTAGACCTGGACTCAATATACGCTGGCCAGATCCAGAAGAAGGCTCGACATACAGCCGCCAACTCTTCCAATCCGGGCGACGGACTGGAAAACGGTACAGCTTTTTCCCTAGAGCTGTTTAATTAATTTTCCCCATTGAGAACTTGAGCCATGCACTGACTACACTTAAACAAGTGACCTACCCCTTACTGTACATTTCTGCTATAACACCAAATCTTTAGATATTTAGGACTTTTTTTATTTAGTACAATGTACATGGTACATATATTCAGTATACTTATGTTTACAGCTGGGAGTCACCTATCCTGAGTTTGTTATGCTAAGACAAAATGACAAAGATTCTTGATTCTGTAAAAATTGGGGATTCATTGAAGACACAAACTTGACTTGAGTTGACTTGAGATTGAATTTAGGGTTAAATGTGATTTTAGGAATATAAAATGGGAGGGGAAGCCAGTACTTTAAGAGATTTGAGGGAAAATACACAACACAACTTTTCCAGAGAACCTCACACAGTACAGAATCTTCTAGGCTGTGAAACAAGTTGTTGCTTGTTTTTTTTAAGTTCACACTACAAGATTTAGAAACTGGAACTGGAGCACATGTTAAGATAAATATCAAGAACATGCCTTTACTAAGTAGATGCTATACATTATAATAAAAGAGCACAGGATGTGGATGGAGAATAAAAACCACATGCTGGAGTATAGAAATAGTCTGACCTGGACCCTTGGCTCCTCCTCGCAAAAGGCGCCCCAGGCGAAAGATAATGGCTCGCTCGTACTCCTTCACAATCTGTGTGTAGAGAAAAAAAAAAAAGGTTAGATATCTTTTCTTTCTCTTGTCTGACATTGTACAGATGTAACTGAATACTGAGATGTATTGTGGGATACTGGTTTTCAGCAATGAAGCACTGGAGAACTACCCAGCGCTCACAGCAGATACCTTTTAATTAGATAAAGGCAAAACAATGGCTGACAGGCTGTTGGGTAAATACACATAATACAGGGGATGAGTCTGCAGTACAAACTCAGAATATTCTCTGCACTGTTTAAACAGAGTAGTCCATCCTCTGCAATTTACTCCATCGTACCAGCCAGCTTTGTTTGCAAAGTGAAAAATAAACACTGGATTTAACCAGCTGCTGACCTTGATGCACATCCATATGGAGATGGGCAGAGTAACCAACATGAAAATAACGGAGACGATAACCAACACCCAGCCACATGCACCGATGTCCGTATCTGGAGTCTCAAAAGCTGGGGAAAGAAGACAAACACACTCAGTAAGAGAAATTCATATTAATACATGGACAATGAATTTGGTACATTTGCAAACAGCTGTTATCAAACAGATTCTCTCAGAAGCATCTCTAAAACCAAAATCTCCAATCCAGTCATTTATCAGAGAAGCTTGCACCTATCATTTAACACCCACATTTCCTTTTTTTTTATAAGAGTGGTTGGTTTGGTTTGGATTTAATGTTACCTCCTCTCACGTGTTTACAGCTACCGCTCTCAAACATTTGGCAACTGCGGGGCGTGGAAAGGCCTGGAAAACTTGGAAAACCCCACTGTGGGTGCCAACATCATCCATGTTTGGTTGTCGTATGTTTATCAGAATGATGTTTGTTAATTTCAAAGAGGGGAGTGAGATATGATCTGGTGGGTGAGCTGCTCCATCAACCTCTCATGTGCTCTGGGGGAGTGGCTGTGAAAAAAAACTAAAAGGCCTGAAGGGGGAGGAGAGTCACCACCTCAAGTTTAAAGTTTATCTGCTCATATCATACACACACAGCGTTATTACGTCTCATTTTTAAGGTGTATTTATTTCGCACTCGCATGTTTAGCACTCAAACATATCTCACATTAGGCTAACATTAGCTTGATACTGAAGCTAACTGTCGATAACAGACATTAGCATTAGCTTAGTCACTATCAGTCAACGGTTACCATCGTTACGTCGCTGGTACTGCGGACGCAACGTTTGATATTTTTGTTATCATTATCATCATTATTATCATTATTATCAGTATTCCCGCACTTAAACACACACTCCTGGAGCTGTTTGCTGCTAAATACACAGAGTAACACACCCCCGAGGCTCTGCTGCTTCTGAATGACAGTTCACATTACAGTGCCCTCGGTAGGCTGATGAAGACGTTCAGTTCTACCTGACTGACGCTCTCGTCGCTTGGATTCCTTCATGGCGGTCTCCTCGCTGTCGGCCTGCATCGTTGGAGCCGAGCGGACGTCGCCCTGTTGGGTTAAAGGACTGACTCTGTATCTCTGCAGGCTGCAGCTGTGGGCGAGGAGGTGGGCCAGATTCTCCCTTAATGTTGACTCCTAGGTGCAGATCGGTGGGGAGGGGAGGGGCGCGGGTTGATTCACCCTTGTCGTTGACTCGTAGGTGCTGTGACGTACAGGGTCCAGTCTGTGCAGGGGGCGTGGTTTAAAAACTCGTCCAAACTCGTGCAAATCATTTTTCAGATTGTATGTATCCTAAGATTAACAATTACCCGGCCAAAGAGCAGCAGTCATGTGGATGTGCACTGGTCTTCTTTCTTAATATCTCCTCTCATGACAGGGTGATGACAAGTGAGCGTGTCTGAATGAATAATTGAATCAAATACTGTGAACCCCAACACAATCTTGGCAAATATTTTGCACATATATATATATAGATATTTTTCATATCTTGATTGTATTTTCTTATATTTAAGTTACCCTGCTGATTGACGGTTCTTGCTTTGTTGTAACCTATATTATATTTTTAAATGTATCTATGTTTATTGTTATCCACTAAGACACCAAGTGAGATTACTTGCATGTGCAAACCTACTTGGCGGTAAAGCTGGTTCTGTCTGACTCTGAAGGCTTTGGTAACAAAAACAAATATGCATGTGAAGTTAAATTCAACATTGCAGATGTTAATGGAGAAAAGTGCTTGGTGCTTTTGCATCACATCGTAAACAGTGGTCTACCCCTCGCTTGGTGAACATAACATAGCTTAGCAGCAATAACACTATGTTCTGGGTTGAGGTTAAGACCTCAGAGGTTCATTTTAGGCTTCCACACATAACAACGGAATCTCAACTCTCTATTTATAGGCCACAGTGCTGGGTTAGTTAACAGCTGACTGCAGCTTCCATTAATAATCCAACTTTACGTTGTGACTTGGTCAAATAGTCTTATACTAAGCTCTTATGCAGTGCCCATGAAGTTGATGATCTAGATGCCTGAACACATGTTGCTTGCAACCCAGAGCCATGCCTGGTATGTTACAGCTGTCCAGAAGGTTTGAGACCATTTAGAAATGTGGCCTCATATATCACAAATTATGTGCTCTTTTTTTGGTTTGTCACTTGACTTGTGGTAAGTGAAAAAAAAGAGTTGTCTTCATGTGAATGTGAGGATGGTAGCTTTTTTTTCCTTAAGGCATGCATTGGACGCACTAGAAATATTATATTTCATGATTGTGGAATGGCAAAAAAGAACAAGCTCTGACATATGTAAATCAACAAATGACCTTTAATCATGGGCGTGATGATGGGCATGTTGTTTCATGACACACAAGGCAAAGGCTGAATGTTTCTCAGATGTGTGTTGTCATTATTATGTTGAAGCTTTTGAACTTTAAAATGTTAAGTAAGATCATTTGTTAGTTGTTGTGTGATTTCTGAGTTGCTTCAAAAATAACACCATAATGACTCTGAATACATTTTAAAAACAATTCACAAAATATTCCTATCAGTCTGTTTTAATAACTCAAATCACAAATAAACAAATCAAAGTCACGAGTATCAACACTAGAAGGTATTTGGAAGATATGTGAAAGTACTGACGTTTGCTTCAGTAGTCTTTGTGTTGCTGCCTGCGAGTCTTGATCCTGGGCATAGACTTGCCCAGGACAGCTTGTCACACCCTCTTTTTAAATGCTGCCAGTCTCATATTTCCTCATCAACTTCGACTGATTGGTCTATTTACTTAGTTAATCCTGAAGATATGTGGCCTTTTGGTACACTTTGCATTGCTTTCCTAGTTCCTAGTTCAGCTCTTTTTTAATGTCACTGAAAGAGACAGAAACAATGCAGATTCAGAAGAAGAATTCTTGTGTATACTGTAAAGCTGGGGGTAGAGGAAGGTAAAGTCACCCACACTTGTTTTGCTTTTTTTCCGTGGCTCTAAATTCAAACAAATTGTTTTTAGACTGGTGCAAATTCAAAACACTGATTATGAAACCGTTATTTTCAAAATGAAATAAGCAAACACAAATCATACTGTAAATGATGGAGATTAAACAATGAGGAAATTTACAAAATACAATACTGAAAACACAGCAGACTTGGAGTGTATAGACTAAAAAGTATGTGGACACCATTTGAAGAACTGCAACAGTGCTTTTTTTTTTTTTTTTTTTTTTTTTTTTTTGGCCCAGCCCCCTTTTTCCCACCCCCTTTCCTTCTCCCCCCCCCCCCTCCCCCCCACACCCCTTTTTTTGGTTTCCGGTGGCGACCCAAAAAAA
>JBAJHX010000035.1:6635050-6659978 GCA_037176925.1 Amniataba percoides
AAAAAAAAAAAAAAAAAAAAAAAAAAAAAAAAAAAAAAAAAAAAAAAAAAAAAAAAAAAAAAAAAAAAAAAAAACCTTTTTTTTTTTTTTTTTTTTTTTTTTTTTTTTTTGGTACCGATCCATATTTGTAAACCCCTTTAGTCTTAGCACCAACTACTTCAGCCACAGACCCATTTGTTGAGTTCAGGTGGCGGCGCAGAAAAGCCAGGGTATTCCAGTAAGTGAGATTATCCCGGGAAAGCGAGGGGACGGTGGCTATGCATGTTGGAGTGGCCTAGAGCTCCATCCCATCTAATCCTCTTTTAATTAGGGTGAGAGAAAATGCGGAACCCCTCCTGGATTAGTCACAGCACATTGACAAAGCACCAAGCTGGGACCAGTGTACAGGACTGGTGGCCAGTTAGGTACAGCGAGGAGCCTCTCAAGCGTGAAAAAATACCCTCTCATCCCCCTGCGGGTACCTGGAGTTTTCCCTTCCTGCTTCTACACCAAAGTGTTCCTCTGTCTCTGGTGAACTGGGAGGATAAGTTACAGCATATGATTCGCTCATTTCCAATCCTTCCCCCATTTTTCACTCTCACTTGATAGGCTACTGTATCTGCGGTCACACTTGCTCCCTATTATCCACCCTTTTTGCTAATCCTACAGGGTACTTTGCCCTCCTCGTTATCTCTCCCAATCCCTAACCATCTCTCTTCATGCTCTATCTGTCCATTTCTACATGCCCCCTTCTTTTCTTGGCCAATAATGGAGGCTCAGGCTCATGCTGATGGGGATCGAGCTGAACAAAAGAATCAATTAAGAGCCAAATTCTCTGTGCTGCTCACTCAGATCACTGAAAATGGACACATAGGGCTTACAACCTGGTTCAAAGTAATCCAATCTCTAGTAGATCACTGGTTATTACATTGCAGGCCTACATACAGAGTCGTCTGGATGCAAATGGCACATGTAAAAATAAATTAATGTCTATGTCTATGTAATGTAAATGGCATGTTTTCCTGTAATTGCTGAAAACTGTTATGAGTCACAGATGTTTTTGATGTATCTACAGGAGGATTTTGGGTAAATGGCGACACCACTGGAAAGATTTTGGTTCACAGACTTTCTGAAGGACATGAATTTAGCACATATAATAAAATCTGTGACGCTAATCCAAAAATAGACGACAAGTGCAGCTGACATAAATAACACAAGCTCCAAATGTGAAATCTGATGGGGGCTTTATTTCCTGTAAACACTGCGGAAATAGACTCTATGTTGATGTTTGATGAGTGATTGGATAAATGACCACTGGGGGTCACTGAGGTGGTTCCTGTGAGCTCCCTGGTGGAAGCGTAGATGTCAGCAGACAACAGCAGAGAGCAATGAGTGGATTAGACTAAAAACACATTGATTTCACTACACTGTATAAGCAAAAGAGTTTATATAACAGTTGTGAGGATTTTATATTAGAATCTCAATAGTCAAAATCAGAACTGTTGTTCTGTGGAGAACAGAAATAGACTGACAGCAGGGCGCAGATGTTTGTTTTATGCACAGCAGGGTGATTGTTCCAGGTTTCATTTCAATATATAGCCAGTTGTGTAGCTGTGTGTCAAAAAACAGCAGCCAACATATGAACCCATCATTTCTCCATGAATATAAAATTCACTCACACAGTCTGTATGACGTATATCACGATGTTTGTTTCAACACAGGGCCAGCAGTTTTATCTCTGAATGTCTTAATGCAGTAGTGAGATGCAGTATTTCTCTACATTTTGTCTATATCAGATCAGTCCCTGCTGGAGATTTTGTAAATGGCACATAAGTGACCAAACAGTAATTTTGACCAATAACTGTAGTTACGAAATCCAGGTGCTGCAGGGATTCAACCAAGTTTTTGCCAATTCCAACACCTCCTGCTGGGCGATCGATGCGTTTATGATTTTACACACGTATTTCTTTCCAAAAATATGGTGAGTTCTGAAAATTTGACCTGTCAGATGAATCAGTGGAGATGTAGACACACACTTTTGAAGTTTGTCGAAACCAAACTAGATGAATCTCAACTAACAGATGGAAGTCTTCACCTAAGCAGAGAAACTTAGCTTCTGCGACACATATGCACTGACACCATCAAGGTTTTAATTGTAATGGGCAGGTCTGATGTTGAAGATGGCGGACATTTTACTGACTGCTGATGAAGCCTGAGCGAGGGTTAGGGGTTAGATTTGTCGTGACTGATTAACACAGATTCAGGTTTACTGGACTGACTGTTGCAGGAGTCAGGTTATACTGCATGTCTTACTGACGTTGACCCAGGGCTTAACATGAAATCAGTACTCTCTTTTTCTTAGATTTTCATATCACATGTGAATAGTAATTACAGAGACAATAAAAGTCAAATCTAAAATAAAAACGACCCATTAAAGTTTTAGACGTTTCCCATAATCAGAAATCCAACTTAAGTATGTGACCTAGATATGTTATGCTATTCTAACATAGTAGTAAACAATGTCATCTTTTTCATAAATAGGACTTACTTAGTAATTCACATTCAAATTTTACACTGTGTATTTAACATTTATCTCAGACCAGACTGTTCCCACTGTCTCATAATTATTATAGGCATGGGCTCGAGGAGAAGGCTAAGAGGAAGCAAATGTCCATGAGCAATACAAGTATGAAATGTCGTGGTTTTGGCCACACCACTCTAAAAAAGATATAGTCGGTCTTGATGAGGCTAATCCTGATTAAAAGTGTGAATGTAAAAACCTGGTCCATGGCATGTTTCTGGTAAGAAATATTACATGTGATGTGGAGCAAGGACAGAGCCCTGAGGAACAAACCCTCATGACAAAGACAGAGACATGGTTTAGCATTATTTGCTTTCTTGCTGAGAATTAGATGGGAGGATCAATAGCACTCTCATGTCTATTCACTGTAAGCAGTGAGAAGCAGCAGGCAGAGAGCTTAGCTTATTATAAAGGCCGGAGACAGGCAGCTGGTTTTATCCCAAGACACCTATCATCACCCCTCTCGCTGACTAATTAACATGTTATTTTCCGTTTGTTTAATCCATACAAAGTCTCAAAATGTCAAGTGACGACAAGTTGTAACTTCACCGTGTGATTTATGTGATGAAACTAGTTCTTGGTTGGGTCACTGACTTCTTGGAGTCTAATCTCACTGTAACTCCATGAGGTCACTAGCATGACCATGAAAAATAGTCACTTTTCTCATCTAATGACAAATATATTTCCCAATTTTTTAAAATTTTTCTTTAAGTTGCTCTTTAAAAACTGTTCAGCACTCTCTGTAGAATAAATAAGAAGAGTATGGATGGAAGAGTTTACTCCAACTTAACAACTATTCAGCTATATATTTCTGCGAAAAAGAAAATCAAAATTGCCGTGGGTCAGCGTTTTCCCAATTTTCATCCTGAGGGGGAAAAAGTATTTTACTCATTTTCTAAAGTGAACTCTTAGTGGTAGATTACATTAAACAGAGAATGAACAGGAACCCATCATTCAAAGAGGAAAAGAGAAACATGGAAGCGTATTATCCTGCAGTTAGAAAATCTTTACACAATATTCGTTCTTTAGATAATCAATATGTCAGATTAGGCTCTCATCATCATAAATCCATGCTGGGTTTTACTCAAAAGGCGCGGTAGACCACATATTGGACCCTGACCAATCGTAGCTAGCTTCTAACGTCTGTGTGAAGAACATAACTTATACAAGGGATTGAACATAAGATGCCTCAACTTTAAGCCTGTGAACATTGCTGAAGCTTGGAGATGTGAGCAAGGCAATTAAATCAACACCTACACTTGCGAAATACATGAAGATGCATGTCTTTCTTTCAATCAAAAAATAGTTATACTCATTTTATAACTGTCAGCTCAGTTATGCATTACTATGAGAGGAATTATAAGATGGTCATTTTTCATTTAAAATAGTTATCTAAATCCAATCTTTTAAAAACTGAACTGACTTTACATTTCTGACTTTGCCACACCCCAGTAGTAAGATGTCAGACAGTAATCCTGTGTATTAGTGGGTAAGTAAGTCAGTAAGAAGCATTGTAGTCAGCACTGATTTCCTCACCATGTTGGTCTAAAAGTCAAGACAGGTCTGGATGTGCCTTGTGAGGTGACTCTGGGCCTGGAGTTTATACGGCCGTTTAAAAAAAGTGAGCTCTCTGAACAGAGTGCTGTTGAATTCAGGAATTTTGCATTTCATCATAAATGTGTGGCTCACAGGATCATTCTCAGCATCATTTATTCAGTTTTTCTGGACCACGTTAACGTCAGGCGGGATCATGGAAGCTGAGGGGGATGTGGTGAAGTGACTGCGGTACCAGGAGTGGACAAACTTCAATGAACCTCAGCTCTTCCTGCCTCACAGCCTGTAACACTGGGTGGCAGTGTGTCCCTCTAAACAAAGAGACTTCACCTTCTGTCTCCAGCAGAGGAGCTCAGTCTGCCAGGAGTCTCTGAGGTTACTTTACTGGAGCTGGGTCTGACCAGTCTGATAGACGGAAGTGAGATATCCAGAGGCCAAATCAGTGGACATCATTTTTTATTCAGTTTTTTCCCCCATCCTTACTAAACTATGCATCAAAATAAACTTGCCGGTTTTTGTTTATTCCCATTTTAACTGATGGACTTGGACAGGTAAAAAAATTTAAATGCCTGAGGCCAAAATGCAAACATGCAGATAAATGCAAACATTTTGTTTCCTTTAACTATCAAAGAAATGTAGGCATACATTTGAATTCTTCTTTAAATGAACATGATGTACTACATTTTATAAGCTATTTAAATATTTTTTTCCCTTTTCGTTCACTCATTTAAAAATATCTTCATATACTTCTGAAGACAAACAGGATGTCTGTCTGCAACAACAGTAATTTAAACACCTTTGCATTTTTTTTCCTAATGTGCGACTGGACACAGTCAGTTCTTCATGTTTCTTTTATTTCTTTGTGTTTGACTGGCATTAGCAGCGCGCAGCACTGAATTCTGTACAGAAAGCACACACTTCACCATGCGGGCCTCATCTCTCACAGAGCTGTTGTTCTGTTCACAGGATCTCCCATGTAAGCAGCGTTATACTCCATCAGACTGAGGGATTTATCAACTCCACACGAAGGAGCAAGTAGGGTCAATTATAAAATCACACTATACATTTTTTTTGTCGTTCTTTCCTGTGGGCACAGAAAACCAAACGCAACATGGAAAAGAAAAATAAAAAAAATCAATTTCCATTATTCTATATAATACCAGATTATCCTGGAAAAGTCTGCAACAACTGAGAATAAGCCTCCAGCAATGCGAGTCTGCTCGGAAAGTTGACAGTGAAGATTGAGGTCACGGGGGTCACGGGCGGAGATAAGCTGAGAACTTGTAAATCCTGTCAATCTGTTTTCAAATTACTGCAGTAACAGCATGCGAGGTGTTGCTTCCGTGTATTATGGTAATGTAATAGCTGAGGCAGGCCTCGGTCTGCTCCTGTTTGTTCGCAGGTACCCGAGCTCGCTGCGTTTGGCATTCTGCTCCACTTCTCCTGCTGAAATGAGTTCTCCCTCTCTCTCTCTCTTCTGTCTCTCTCTCTCTCTCTTCCTCTCTCTAAACTTACTGAGGATGCTGCGCCCACACAGCTGTTCTCCCCTGAGCTGGCGTACATAAAACATAAAAGGCGAGCCTATATGAAAAATGCACAGAGCGCTGGAATATAATGTGCTTGATACCCTGCTGCTGTCGGGCAGGCGAGAGATAAAGAGAGAGGCCTGCCCTGGATAGATCCCTTTTCTGCAGAAATTCGTTTGACTGCCGGCTTGGATGGCTGCCTGTGCAAACATTTACTCACCGCGCTCAATCCGTGGATCACATTACAAAGATTGATTGTTCACTTGCCTCTCACCCTGCACTGTTTCATTGGCCAATATGAAATCAAATGGGATTCTTGAAAAGGAGTGTGTGTGTGTGTGTGTGTGTGGTGGTGGTGGGGGGGGGGGGTATTCTTGAGGGGTAGACTTTGTTGTGCGCAGAGTAAGTGACTGTGCTCCTATGGGCGCACGAGAGCGTGCCGCGTGCGTGACACACACACACACACACACACACACTCCTCATTGTATTGTTCTTGCGCATCCGAGATGAAGCGAGATGTTGAGAGAGACAGAGAGGGAGGAAGAGGGCGACAAATAATTAAAAAACAAAAAAAAGAAAGAAAGAAGATTGTTGCAGGAGAAAAGCGCGCCGTTGTTCCGCCGTGTAAATGAGCGCAGCTGCCGTGTGAACCTGCGAGCCGATTAATCCGCGACGCCTCCTGTACCTACCGCGGCGTGATTGCAAAGTTCACAAAAAAAGAAAGGAAAAAAAACGAAATTAAACAAGGCAAACACAAACCAGGATCGCGTGCGCTCTCTTTGGAGAATTTGTAGTCCAATTAAAGCTCGGTGGTGGCGCGCGCGCGCACGCACGTGTCGGCCGTGCCAAACTCTGGATCATAATCATCATTTCAGCTCGAGCAATAGCCAAATATTTACTCAGTTGTTTTTTGGTTTTTTTTTTGTTTTTTGGTTTTTTTTTCTGCCTTTTCAGAGGCCTCTGGGTACTGTATCAGGGAGCCTAACTGAGAAAACAATTGTTCAGAGAGAGAGAGAAACTCTGTGAGGAAACTCTGTGAGGAGGCCTGCAGGTCCCTCAGTGCGAGCAGCCTGCGATCGAAGCAGGCATTAGTCTCAGTTCAAGGTGACCCCCAGCTTTTACCCCAGTCTTTTCCGACCAACTACACCAGCCAAAGCGCATCTCGTCGTCTGCATGGAGCTGTTCTCCTCAGCAGACAGACTCTGCTGTTTAATCAATACCAGGGAAAAGTGTGGTGGAGGAGGTAAAAAAAAAAAAAGAGCACAGACAAGGCGAGAGAGGTGTTGATACCTCAGAGGCGTTCAAGTGGAAGTAAAGAGGCCAGATCAGGTGCTTTGACCCCGGGGGGACGGAGGGTCAGCGCGCGGGGCTTTCTCCTCAGCTAACCTGCTTTCAAAATTACCAAACTGCTCCCGGAGACCCCGAGCAGCAACAGATTAGCCCCCCTCTGCTGCGTCTTGTCCTCTCCTGCCAACACTCTCTATCTCTCTCCCAATCTCCCCTCGGCGTCTTCCTCCCATCATCATTTTTCCCCTCTCTCTCCCCCTCCCCTCCTCATCGCCCCCTCACATCGTTAGCATTTAGATAGTTGAGAGCAGAGGAGCTTGGGTAATAGGCTTTTCCCTCCATCCCTCTCTCCCCTTTTGCTCAAATCAGCTGAAGTAAGAGGGATTAAATCAAAAGAACAACAGTGATGATGAGAGCAACTGCGAGGGGGAGAAGGAGAAGGAGGGAGGAGATCAGAGGGGGGAGGGTGTGGGGGTGTTGGATGGCGGCGGTGCATAACGCTTGATCGGCTGTGAGCTCATTAACCCGGGCCTTGGCAGAATTGATGTTAGAGGTGATTGGAGATTATCACATTTAGGAGATACTTCATCCCCTTATTTCTCTCTCCGCTCCCCTCCACCTCCTCCTCCTCTTCCTCCTCCTCGCCTTCACTCTCCTCTTTCTCTTGATTTCATCCAGGTCAGCTGTCCCCGGTTCGATTCCCCAGGTGCTGGGAGGGAAGGAGGGAGGAGGAGGAGGGTGGAGGGGCCTTCGCGGATACCATCAACACCAGCCCCAGTGTCTGCTTGATCTCCTAATTCTGCTTCATTTAAACTTCATCAACTGTTCCACTGGACCGGAAGCGGAGAAGAATGAAAACAGCTTATGTGGAAACGTCTTTCTCTCCCTCGCTCCTCTTTTGTTGTTCGATCTGATATGATATCCCCAAAGCTGCTGCAGCAATCCCAACCAACGCCCACACACAAACACCTGCACGCTACACCCCGTCTGCTGAGACACACACTCCTGCTCGTGCATAGACACTGCAAAAAATGTCATCAAGTTATTTTTTTTCTCAGTAAAGTCCTAAAAGTTGTGATTTCTCAGAACTCAGCGGGTGTCCGTCCCTTCACACGAGACACACTAAGACACTTGGCACTTAACACAAATTTTAGTACTTGATAATTGATGAATTATGTGAAAATTGAGAGGAAATTTAATCAATTTCACATCAAGCTCACCAGTATTCATCAGGCAAGGGTTTTCTAATGAAACAGATCGTGTAGTACAGATGCATTGTTGGAATTGTAGTATCCATTTTTAGATGTTTGACCCACACTAATGACTAAAATTATGAATATGCTGACTTCTGCTTCTTTGATTTTGGACCTTCTCTTTTTTGTCTCTTGTGAGTCCCTTATCTTTACAATAATGAATTGATGGTTAATTGAGTGGCTCTTCATGTGGATTCACAGTTTTTCTCTGTTTTGTATTGTAAATTATATATTTTGTCTTTGGGCTGTAAGTTGGACAAGACAAGGCATCTAAAGAAGTCTCCTTTGGCCCACTTAACATGTGAAAAGCATTTTTATAGACATTTTTAGTGGATCACTCACTCACAGAAACAAAGTGACAAATGACTCCAGATTGCAAATAGCCATCAGGTGCAGTCTGAGCTCAGCTTTGTTTTTGTATCCATTTTTAAAGGTTATCATAGTGTTGGTCATCATCATGTTGGTTTGTCCATCTTTTCTGTTGGTTAAGATTGCTTTGTACTCACCACGATGATTTGTGAAACCTGGGAATGTGGGTTTGCTACCACAGAGTCTGACAGAGCAAGAAATCTGAGAGGGCAATCAGACAGCTTGTAAAAAAGTCAACATTTTACAGCCCATCTGATCATCCGGCTGCTGGTGTTTCCTGAATTACCTGACTTCTTATTTATGTTACCACATTCCCACATTGTAGCAATTAACTCTGTGAGTACAGTGCTATTATAACCAAAAGAATGCTACAACAATGAAAATAAGAGCCAAAGTGTAATTAACCAGGATTAGGGTTTGAGGACTCAAAGTAAGCAAAAATTACTTGGTAAAATGGATTTTCTTTTTTTTTTGCAGTGTGCCACCACTGCAACCCCGCAAACTCAGACACGCACACAGATTGGGAAAAGTCACTAATCCTGCATGCCCTGGACGCTGCGCACACCCCTCCCTCCTCCCTTCACACTGGGAAATTTAGCATGCCCCCTCGGCTGAGGCAGAAAATGAGATTACTGTATTTAAATGACTATGGTAATGGCGAGCATGCTGCCGGGCCCCTGTAGGATAAGGGATTTCTCCTGTGCTCATTGTTAGCAGTTTTGCAAAGTGCCATCGTCCTGCTCCGCCTCACAATGGGGATGTCATTTAAAAGACATTTCTCTTTCTTTCTCGCTCCCCCCCAGTTCTTTTTATGCCCCTCTGTTCCCCCGTCAGGCCCGTGTACCAGTCCCCAGGAGGGCCAGCGTCTGAGTGTGTGTGTGTGTGTGTGTCAGCCTTCCCGAGCCACCAGTCCAGACATAAGGTGAATATTCTTCATTCAAAGGCGCACTAGAGTGATTGGACACGGTCAGTCTGTTTGGGAAGACATAATCCAATCTATGTTTGTAATGAAGTGTACTCTCTGAGGACTGACACCATGTGTCTGCAGAGCGCAGAGGCCAGGTGGCCAGTAGGTCAAGTGTTTGTGTACCTGCATAACTCTGAGCGTTTTCCAAGGCCAAGATTTATTATGTTGGCCTGCCTGTCCACCCTTGGACTGATGTTCAGAGTAAAGATGCAGCTGACTGACGATTCAGAGTGATAAACGCTGTAGAGTTACCATTTTTTACCATATTTTTATAAGTGAGAATGAAAACAAATGATGACTAAATAAATGGATTATTTTCTTACATGCACAAGGTGCACAAAATACTTTTTAAAAGTTAAATTCATATTAAAATAATTTCTGTAAATTGATTAATTAATTAATTAATAAGAAACCAGAGACATCAATTTGGATTATTGATAAATAGATGACAGTACATGCTGTCTCAAGATTTCATTCATCACTTGATTTTCGTTGTCCTCCAAATGGAATAATTCACCCAGCGTTGATCCCAAATCAAAGTCATGTAAGATAATGTACCAGCAATAGATGAGACAGTCTGGATTTGAGAAGTGTTTGTTTAAAACTATTATTCAACTTAACAAATTAAGCAATTTACGAAGCAGAAATGGTGGTTAGTCAATAGTTATAACCAGTGAAATGTCATGATTTGCTGCTTTTCTATGTTTTAACTCAGTGTAAATTCAGTAAGATACTTAACTTACATACTTTCTCTGGCAGCTTCTTGGTGAGTTTGTGTCAGTGTCGGTGGTCACACGCCTCGACTGTACAGTTTTACGCAAAACAGCTGACAACCATAAATTTGTCCAAATCTCTTCGCTCATCAGGCCCATAGCTGCCGTTAAGGACACTGAGGTCATGTCCCTGGTTTTCATAATGGGAATTTGGGGTTTTAGCATTTTACAGGCTGATTCCAGTATTTTTAGACGTGATATAGTTAAATTTGACAGTCAAGTTTCCGTCCAAATTTAGCGCACATTTCGACAGAATTTCCAGGAAATCAGCAAAAGAAAAAGCAAATAATGGATGTTTCCATCCACCGCCGTCATGCGCATATTAGGAGTTGGACACATTGAGCTGCTGAACAGTCGGTGTCACTAATTCTCCAGTCAGATGCCATTACACCTCTGCAGAGGAAGGGGGTGCAAAGAGGCGAGCACCCGTCAAGCCTCAAACGGGGGAAAACAATGAAAACAGAAAACATGATGGAAATATGGCAGTTTCTGTCTGCCACCATTTTTAATCATCTTTCATGTCTCCAAGGAAACAGCAACTTTTACACCTCAGCCAAAAATGTAGAAACTTTCTTTTGGCTATAATTCAGTCTTTTTTTATGAATTTCCAGTGTGAGATTTTTTTCTTGCAGAAATTGAAATTGTGCATTAAAAAGATGGAAATGCAGTTCATGTTTTCACCCTTTTTTCATCTACAAAATTAATTCTTGCCACAATATAATACAGTAGGAAGTAAGTAAAGCTTGTTTCTGACAGAGTCCATAACTGCCCTCTAATCTGATGTAGAAACTGCATCAGTGTCTTTTGCACTCACACAGAAAATAAAAAAAACAAAACGATAGTGGTCAAACAACTGTAACTTTCTCTTGGTAGGAGACAGAAGTGAACATTGGAGACATATTGTTGACCCATCCAACAGCTCTGCCCTGCCTCTACACACTTTGTGACTCAACAGTGACGACATACTATATCTCACCCAACAAATGAGACAATGGGGTGGGGGGATTTGAGTATTTCTGAAATCTTTGCTACGGCCCTGTTACATTACAGCGCTCACTGAGCACAGGCCGCTGATCCGAGCTAATTGTGGAAATTATCCCTGCGCTAATGCTGAAATGCAGTCCTTGTGGAGTAACAGGGAAGAGCTTTAACAAGGGAGGGGGCTATTTGTAAAGAAAACAGATGAGAATAGCAGAGACAGAGGAGGACACTGGAGAGAGGGCTGTGCAGAGATGGAGTAAAGGAAGAAAGAGGAATGCGCTCAGAGGGACGGCAGGACGCCGACTGCGAGCAGTAATGTTGCTGTTGCTTTTCCTCTGCGTCACAGAGCACTTCATCATAGGTGGGTTTTTCTCCAGGTCCCCTCCCCTCCCATCCGGCTCCCCTACCGCCATCCCCATCCCCTGTCCCTCTCTGCCTCCCGGGCCCCCCGCCGCAAGCCTGATCTATTGGTTTTCAGCAGCGCGCCGAGCGATAAATCATGGGAATGGGGGCCGGCGATGATTAGGTTGCGGGGTGCAAGAGAGAGAGGAGAAGAGAAAAAGAGGGGACGGATGGATTGGAGGAGGAGGAGGAGGGGTGAAGGTGGGCCCGGCAGCCTTGTGCACAGCAGACAGGTTACTGATGGTGTTTGTTTCTCCCAGGCCTGTACCTGTGCAGGGGGCAGATTCTCCTGGGTGTTACATAAAGGAGCTATGGGTCTGCCGGGGCCCCGACGCAGCCTCGAGGACACATAAACTGAGCTGGAATTACCCAGGCGCTGAGATATATATACGGGCACGGCGGCATTGCTTATTCTGGCCAAGCCCATTATATCAGCTCCGCTCCTGAGACGATGAGGAGGAAGGGGAGGAGGAGGAGGGAGAGGCAGTAGTGTGAGCGAGATGAGCCCATGGGAGCTGAAAATGTAGATTAATACTGTTGCATATTTTACCACAATTAAAACTTCATTTGTCTAAATGTGTGGACTTTAGCCTCATTTAAGCCTTGGTGGCATGGAAGTTTTCGGAGTGGAAGAAATTAAGAGATTGACCAGGAAACATTTATATCTTACCGGGAATAAATACTAACAGTTTTTTTTGTTCTGTGGCACTTAAAAAAATGGATAGTTACACCTCATTTTGCCCAACTCCTGGAAATTGATCTCCCTGTCAATTATTGATACCACCTCCACATCTGATTATATAGATAGCAGGGGGAATGTTGATGAGATTTGTCTGGAACTTGAGCAAAACTTGAGTTTATTGCCTCATTGACAGAGATTTGCCAGTCAAGCACCCTTTAGCCTGTCACCTTTTCTCAGGTAACAAATCCTCCACGATGCACCCCAGCCGCCATGTCTGGGGCCGGGGAGTCGGGGAAACACAAACACGAGCGAGGATGATAATGAACAAGCTTGTGTGTGTGTGTGTGTGTGTGTGTGACTGAGAGCGGGATGTGCCACAACAAGCCCCCCTCACATTGTACAACTCGGTTTCACCACTCGCCCATTTAATGGCTGTTCTCTGTTACTGTATGTTTCATCAGCGGCGCGGGGTGGCAGGTGGGAGGGATCCTGCCTTTGGAGGAGCAGGAGAGGGGCTTTGTTTGCTTTAGTTTACACGCTCGCTCGTTGTTTGTTGCATGTTGGCGCGCCAGCTCTCTGCCGTCAGCCTCGCTATCATCGAGTCTGACAGCTCCGCGGCCATGTTTTGAAGGGAGAGGACGAATTAAAAGACGGAGATGGGCGGGAGAGAGGAAGAAAGGATCCAGGTGCCGTGCCTTAACCTCACCTGCTGAGATCTTACAGACTGATTCTCCTTTTAGGATCTCTGGTTTGAGGTTCGGGTTGAGGCTACAGAAGGCACCTTTAGAGCTAACAACATGGGTGATTCTCTTCTTTTTCTTGGGTGCAGGAGGAGAGGAGAAGGGGGTGGTGGTGGGGGGGCGTTGGGATTACAGAGATGATCCTGCCATTCATCCTAGCTCTAAACAGAGCCCCGTCTTCCCTCCCCAAACCCTGCTAATTCCCTTTTGATGAGGCGTGCTAAATAAATCCTATTTCCACGCCTTTATTCCCCACCGACTCCTGGAGCGTAGATCAGGGACGCAGATTTCAGGGGCTTCTGCCGCCGTTTGGGACCCACAATGGAGCCCGTCTGCATGGCGGCCCACTCCGTCCAGTCAGCCTCATTATGCTCTCACCCCAACACATGCCCAGTGGCCCACAAACACACACACATGCACACACCAACAGTAACAGACTGGCACATTTACACATGTAGTTTCACACAAATACGGCATGATGGCTTTGTGCAATTGCTAGGACAAATGCCGGACATCATGTCATGTACTTCAAATTTGTGGTGGGAGTGTAAGAGGATACTCCAGGTGACTGTGTGCTTGTGTGTGTGTGTGTACTGTACATCTCCCTCCTGTCCTGTCGGCCCTTCCACTCTCACATGCTGAGCCCCTAGCGCTCGGCTATGACGCTAACAAGCTCCTCCGTCTCTCCTGCTCTGTCTACACCGGGGCCCTGTTATTAATGGGGACCAGCTGGGAGTGGTGAAGGTACATGCACAGCCAGACAAAGCCCCATATATAATCATAAAGTCATAACAAACGACCTGATGTAAATGAGGATGGGGGTGTTTGAGGGAGGCTTGGTTTGGAGAGAATAGGGCCACGAATGCTGGGGCGCAGTCGGCGGAGAATCGAGGCATCATCTGACATCAAAATGGCCAGTGCCCTCTTGGCTGGCTGGCAAAGACCTGCCTGCGTGACCTCTGACCTCCCCCTGGACACGGCAGACTTGGGGTCAAGCCTTGAGAGGCAGCGCTGAGTGCCTCTCCGACGGCTCGGTTCTCCGCTGATGGGGCAGTTAGCCTGAGAAGAATGCCGCCTCCGTACGTGTCCAGGCAAACAAAAGACGGATTTTCAGACTCTCTGCACTGATAGCTTGGCCTCTTTGACACATGGCACCTCTACAACATGCACTTCAGGACCTGGCCAGTTTACAGAGCCTTAGAGACGTTTTTATTTTGAGAAGAAATTATTATTATGATGTAGCGTTGCAAGCAGTGAGAATCCTGGCCTGTTCATCTGCAGTGTGTCCTCATTGGCGAGGCTTAACCAGACACATGCTTCCAATTAGCCGGGCTTCTTCATGTAAATGCTTCATAAATTATCCCCCCCTACCCCGGGATTAGGTGCTCATAAAGAGAGTTAGCATCTCGATAGACAGCAAAGGTTGTGTACGGAGCGCAAATTAGAGGGACAGTGGGAGGGTAAAGAAAGAGGTGGGAAGAAGGAGGGAGGGTGATGCTGTGAGCTGGCAGTCTGGATGCGGGTGAACTATGAACAGTTCAAACTATATTTATAAAAAACACAAGAGATGGTGTTCCATCATGACAATTTGAAAAATGTCATGTTACAGAAAAGTATCTGCTGATGTCCAAACTCTTCACATTGTTTAAAGTTTCTGTTCCTTAGGACAGCGGGTTCAAACATACTCCCTTAATATCCCAACTCTTAATAACAATAATAATGTTGACCATTTAATAGCCAACATTTAAGTCAATATAAATAAGAAGTTGTTGCAATGCTCAGAAGAAATAGAAAATCTGAACATATGGGAGAGAAAAAAACATTTGCTGAATGAAGATCACATTATAGAAGTGAGAGCTCTAAAAAAAGTACTAATGGAGCTTGTGGTGAGATTATTTTGTCACTATTTAAAAATGATCATCATTAATATTTAAAAATAATCTATTTAGGATCCTATTAACTTAATTACATGATATTGAGAATTACTGATATTATTTCATAATTGATAGCAATACATGTATATATAAAAGTACAAAGAAATATTTATTCTATATCTGAATGGGTAGTATATCTGCACACATTTATAACATATTTTGAATATACTGTATATAGTATATAATATCTAGTTCTTTTTGCAGAGGGAAACCATACAACCACTGTTATTTTGTTACACACATAGCTCCCATATGTCAAGAATGCCTTTTCATGATATTACATTGTAAGTGCATAAAAAAACAACACGTGTACTCTATATATCTGAATGTGTTTTTCATGAATAAACTGTTCACCTTAAAATAAAGTGTTATTAGATTCTTGGTATGGTTATTAAATGACATTAACTGTAGTATGTAGTAGCATTTTAACTCTCCTAGTGTGACAAATAAGTACAAACATGTCCCATGTTATTTTCTAAGTCAGGCTGAAAAGTTGAAAAGAAATACCTTGTTCAGGCAGTTCTCCCACTGAAGATTTGATGTCTCCAAATGGACTGACACACTGTCAAAACCCATAAATATTCCATTTATAATGACAGAAAACAGTATATCCTCTTGTTTGACATTCTTGCTTGATAAATGATGTAAAAATGAGCAAAACTGTTGTTTAAACTGTTCTGTCTGTCTGCTCATTTTAACACCATTCAGAGACATAAATTTGGCATCTGTCACTTTCAAGCAATCAGAACTTCTCACAGCTCAGTCGAGGGCATTCAACAGTAATGACAGCAAAGGTTACTCATAAACTCATCCAGGCATTGGTCGATTCATGGCTGCCGAGTGCAACTACAACCTCTCCTAAATGGCACAGACTGTGTGTGAAATACATGACTGGATGATCTAATAAAGCAGCGCGTCTCCGTTCAATCCGGCGGATAATGGCAGGAGCATTAGGCGAATTAGGCCGTTTGGTTTGTGCAAAAGGTGTGGGGCGAGCGAGGGCTTTCTCTGAATTCTGCCTGGGACGTAAAGCGTCTGTAAACACGCAGCACAAAGAGTCTTAACGCACTAAACCTCGGGCCACACTGGTCATACAATGGACTGTCATATTGAATTGGCCCAGAGCTGTGGGAGAGAGAAGCTGTTTAAGAAGACGCAGGGTGGGAGTTAAGCTGAGAGAGAGAGAGAGTGAAAGAGAGAGACAGAGCCCAGCGTGACAGACACTTGTCCATGTAGGAGCTCTGCAGAAACTCACACCGGGCTCTCAACAACACTCTGCTTTACTGTCGATCACCAAGACACTTGGCAACATCGGCTGTCACCTACACATGTAATATAAATGCAATCTCACTTTTTCTCTGTGATATATATATATTGACCGTCTCAGAGGGGCAGGCAGAGGCCGACACGCATGCACGCTCAGCCACTCGCGCACACACACACACTCACTTTTGAATACAGCACCATACAGACAGTCAATAACAGAATGGGGTGCGAGATTAAGCCTAAGCCCACCTTCTTTTCATGTGGCAGAGCAGCCGCTGCCCCGAGATCTGGCACCAGATGGCGCTGTGCCGGTCGGTGCCAGGAGATAATCGGGACAGATCGGGCTGCATTACTACCCATTATCTTCTAATTATTCTTGTGTGGAGCGCTGATCCTGCCGTTTGTGTAAGTGGATGGCACAGAGAGCCTGTCGCCCCCGGCAGCACGAAAATCCTCCCCACTTCCCTCACCCCCTCTGGGGATGGAGGGAGAGATCAGCCAGGGGAGGGAGAGAGGGAGGGAGGGAGGGGAGGCAAGGAGGAGCCGGTGGGTAAGGCAGCCAACCTGGGAGAAGGAAGATACGCTTTTGTGAGACCTAACGTGGCATCTGATTTTCAGAAAGAGACGTCAGACAGGGGAGATGCTGCTGACCTCTGACCTCTCTGTTGGTGTCACATAAGGTGGCATGTTGTTCCTCGAGACAGCCGGAGAGAGGACAGCATCTTTCTCCTCCGATGACTCCATAAAAAGTGTGATAAGGATACAGTTCAAGTCTCCCAGGCTCTATTTGCACGGTGCCTGTGTGGAAACAGGCCCCAACCCCCCTACCCCAAAGGATAGCGCTAACTGCGCAGAGGCATATGGCTTACCATGTGCTGGGTCCCACGTGCACACTCTTAAGCGCGATTCTACCCAGAACATCTTCGCTTAATTATCAGCATTTTGTTCAGCATCCTCCTATTTTGCATATTAATATCTGTCAGCTCAGTAGGCAATATGAAGAGATGAAGGCTTAGGCAACGCTAAAACACCACCGTAAACGCAGGCTTTCGGCGAGCAAGAATATACATGTTCAGCCGCATCAACTCCCACGGGGTGCAGAGTCCAAGATGATGTGTGTGTTTTCAATACCTTTTAACCAGGTCTCAGGTGTGCACGCGTGCATATATGTTTGTAAAGTGTCAAAATCTGGAGGCGACGTGCAAGCTCTGTGTGTGTGTGTTTTGTTTGTGAGCGTGTACCCGTCACAACCGACACAACACCCACCGGTATACATGCTCGCGTCTTCTCACACACATGTGCTGCCCGTGGCGTGTGGTAACCAGCCTTCCGACTGACACGTAATAAAACACAGCATTGTTGATCAATCTCGCCAGCCCACAGGCCGCACAGCGAGGGCATGTACATGCAAATGAGAATAGCTAAATGCCACCGAGGGGGCGGGAGAGGGAGGCAATCACTTCAGCTGACAAACTGCACAGGAAGGGGGGATGCAGTTGGAATGAAGGAGGGAGGAGGAGAGGGGGACTTGATATCCAGGGGGAAATTTTTTAATGCAAGGTGATCCAAGAGAAATAAAGACAGCAGGCCTAATTACAGGAGGCGCCGCGAGAGATGAGTTTATCTTCACCGCAGTTTAAAAGTACAGGTTAAAGAGAAGCATCATATCATCTACTGTGCTCATCATTTTGCCGCGCGAAAAAAAGAAAAAAGAACTGTTCAGAGTGTGTTTCTGTGTGTGTGTGGCAGTGGCAGAAAGCTGTGATTAAAATGTAAGAGAGGCTGCGGCTAAGACCCGAACCATTCTTCACCAAGCCGGGGTCAGGTCAACTGATCTGGGGGCCACTTGGGCAAATCCCAAACACAAACACAGCCGAAGAAAAGGCACAGAAAGCGCAAGGAGGCTGGTGGTAAAAAGACTGATAGAACGCGTCCATGGGAAGATGAACAGGCAGGGAGATCATGAAGGGAGAGCTGATTAACTGGCTTTTAGATCTCTGGGAAATATCCGAAGGATTGTGCCTCTAGCTCCACAAATCCTGACCCTTAACGCTGAATCCATCAACCCTGGGAGCCCCTGTGCGACAATGAGAAGTCTATAAGCTGCTCCAAGCTGCTCCATTGACGGTTCATTAAGCAACAATGAGGACAGATAACCACTGCATTGCTGTGTTGGTGGCTTTCGCTTTACGCTCAGAGAGGCCTTTTAGCTTACGTCACCCCAGCTTTGAAGCAGGGGCCATTCCCCTTATGCTAAACTGGGGTGGCACATTCAAGAGGCAAGAGGCAAGGCAGGTGTTTCGCTTCTCACACATGTGGATGCCGTGTTGCATGTTCTAACTGTCAAACGCGGCATCGTCAGTCCGTTTTTCGTCTCCCTGTGATGATGAAATGACCCCGAACGACATCAAGGGGGAGAGAGAAAGAGGGAAGTTGGATATTAAAGCTGGAGCCTGGCGCTTCATCCAGCTTCAGAGGGCCTCTGTCTGATCAAAGATGGAGCAGCGGGTCAAAGATCGCAGAGCAGCTGGGTGGAATACTGCTTAGACAGAGACTGTCCTGTAATTGATCGCAGCGGGTTTGATCGCTGCCGGCACATCAGGACCCGTTAGAGACTCCTGTTGAAGTGTCCCTGACATGTCGAACCAACGATCACCCCTCGCTGTAATATTGGTGACGTGTTCAGCACCTCTGTTGGTGTTGGGGGGAGCTGGTGGCCCTGTGTGCAGGCGCTGTAAGCTGAAAAGCACCACAACCATAAAGTGTTCAAACATCACTGACTTTCAACAACAGACAACAGTTTTCATGACCTCCACAGTCATGACTGGCTAGCTGCATTGCTGCAACACAACACAGACGAAAATAAGAGGATACAATTTTAGTCAAAGCAGCTTTTTTGTTTGATTTTTTGTGATGAAAAGACATTTTTTAACAACTTATAAAACTGAATTTGACTTGGGTCTGCAATTCATTTCACTTGCAAATGTGTGTACGTGAAAGAGCCCTCAGACTGGCTGTGCAGCTTAGTTAATAAGTGATCTCACACAGATAGTTTTCTCCTTTCTGTTAACTTCCTCCTTTTCTCTCCCTCCACAAACTGAGGACCCCAGGCCAACATCATTGTATCGAGTAAAGTTAAGAAAAAATTCTCGGTGCTGATTGGAATTTCATTAAAGGAGAAGTTTCTCTATTTAGCAAAAATTGCTATTAAGTTAGTTTCTTTTGTCTCTCGTGATGTTTTTTGCAGCAAAAGTTACACACGTCAGCAAGTTCACATGCGACTTTAGACAGAAGGGGTGCGGTGGTGCCATCAGTTTGTCTAACTAGCTCTTTAAGATTAGCGAGTGTGTATGTATGTGTGTGTGTGTGTGCATGTCCTTTTTCATAGACTTGCTTGCACACTCCTTGGGTTGGGCTCATTATAGAGCCATGATATTTTTTCTTGATATTTCTTTTAATTTTAGTGTCATCTTTGCCCTGTCTCAAAAACCCAAGAAAAGAAAGCATCAACGCTCACTTTGTAATCTTGGTTACAATACTTATTTGATCAGAAAATTCTGGAGTTAAATCATAATTTAGCCAATTTCTCAGGTAAAAATCTTGTACAGCTGCTTGTGTTTAAACAACATTTAATAACTTTGGCTTTTTTATTTTCATTTCTTTATTTTATTGTTCATAAAACATATTCCTTTTGGTCTTCAACACAAATTCTTATATATATCTGTGCAACCATTATTACTAAATAAGGCCACCCTCAACTGCAAAAGTAAGCTACTCCTGTGTGTGTGTGCGCTCCTTTATGGCCCCTGTCATACACTGCACACTCCACTCTTTGATTTCAGGGCCTCGACCCCAACAAAACACACAAAGACGCACTGATTGTTCACCAGATACCTGCAGGTTCACGCTCAGCAGAGAAGCTCGACCTCCCCATGAGGCTCTGTGCTCAGTCTAAGATTGGGGGTTCATCTGGGAGCAGTGCGGTCCACCTTACAACAAGAAGTCACAGGATTCTTATTTCCACCCCCCGCCCCACTCTCCCGCCTGCGAGTGTCAATCAGTGGCGAGTCACGACCCCTGTGACAGTAATCAAAGTGAATAGACGAGTGATCCAGGTGGTAATTGTGTATTATTCAACTTACGGGGAGCATGCCACACTGCTTTAGCCTGTTGATCGCTTATGTATAATTGAAGGCAATCTGTGCATGTATTATAAATGAACAGGGTTTGCGAAGTGGCAAATAGAGTGCAATTAACGTCTCGGAGCTCGGAGCATGCAGATTGACTGTCTTTAGCCTATTTTTTCGTTGCTCATCTCTCCCCTTTCGTCCTTTTTATCTCCTCCCACCGTTCTCTTTCACTTCCCTCTTTCTCTCCCCTGTTCCCCAACCTCTGCTGTCTCCCTCTTTCTCTGGGAGTCAACTTTATAAAAGGAGTATGACTGAGAGTGAGTGAGTGAGCACTCTGGAGGCAGTCAATACCTTATCAACTCCTGCCGAACGCTGACACCTTGACGTCCTTGACAGCAAATTATTACTTTTTCATGACGCAACCAGGTGCAATTACAGCAACATCTTTGCGCTGTATCCTGCTGCTCCTGCAACTGTCAAAAGGCGTTCCTGGTGGGATCCTGGAGGAGCTGAGACATCAGTCTCTCAGTCCCTCCCAGATCTCTGCAAAGACAGACTGACAGACAGGAGCGAGGTGGGGGGACGGAGTGCAAAGAGAAAATAGAGGGAGCCATTCAAACATGCCCAAAGATTCAGTAAATAGTTGCATTCTACTCAAATTCCTTTTTCTGGGAACACTAAGGCGTTTGTTTGGAGGCCTGTTGACTGACAGCGAGACCGCGGCGTGCAAGTTTTGTTGTTGTTGTTCGCTAGATGCAGGTAGTGAGCTAGCTACTGCTGCTGCTAGCAGCCCGGTAAACAAGCGTGTTTGTAATGTCATCACAAGCGCCCCGCTTTTTCTCGCTTCACACTGTAAACCCTGTAGGCTTGATTATAAAGTTTAACCGCACTTTAACGCACAACAACACTGAAGAGGGGAAAAAAAAAACACGCCAGGTAAACCTCAATTAAGACTTCAGAGTGTCACTTTCTCCTCGTAGCGCAGCAGCAGAAGAAGAGAACACAAAGAGCCCACAAGTCTGTGATGCCGCCCCTGTGAATATGGGGATGTTGGGTGGTGGGGGAGAAACTTTGCCATCCTGGAGGTGGATGTTGCCTCATGTCTCTTTGTGTGTTTGGTGTGTCCCCTGGTTGGGAGGCATGAGGAGGGGGGGGACGTGAAGGTGGCGGTGGCAATAGTGTGTGTGTGTGTGTGTGTGTGTGTGTGCGTGTGTTCATTGCTATATGTGCGTGTCATCAAGAAGAAGGACAGGTAAGAGGAGCAGAACAAACCGTGAACCGCGCTACAGAGACACCTGAGAGTCTCCTCTTTCATCCCAGACTCATCATCCAGTGATCCTCAGCCCTCCTCCCTCCTCCCTCTCCCGCTCAGCCAATTTCCACAGTTTCCCTTTAACACTCCATGTGCCTCCCAGATTTTTTTTTTGTTAAAAACATACACACACACACACCTGACTTATGTAGGTAATGACACCTCAGTGAGCTATTGGTTTTCCTCGGCCCTCTGTGTGTTTTTTTCTCTCCTCCTGTCGCCCTCCCTCCCTCCCTCTCCCCATCTCTCTTCAAGCACTGCCTTCTCTCTCCTTTACTCCCTCAGGCCTCCCTCCTCCTCCCCTCTCTTTTTTTTTTCCTGTGGTGTCAGACACAGATTTATTCTGCCTGTGATGCGTGTAGAGCAGAGGAGTGTGAGTGAGCAGGGAGGGTGAGGGGGGGCAGGGTCAACGGGGGGGGAGGTGTGTGTGTACAATAAGAGATAAGATCATGGCTCCCCAGGGGCTTGTTTGGCCCTGTACCCGATCCATCAAACGCCGGCTCCAAGTGCCAAGGTCAACTCTAATGAGCATTTTCTGGGGTCTTATTCTCCACGCTGAACCCCCCCACCCACCACCACCACCAGCCCCAGCACCACCACCAACACACACTCACTTGCACTTCAGCACACACTCTTCAAACACACTTTGGACATACCTGCTTAGGTGTAGGATGGATGGCTGTGACAGGAGATATAACATGCTCGCGTGCATCCCAACAGGCGTTTTACTCGGACATCGCGGCAGGAGAGCAGGTGCTCAAGAAAGCCGGCCAAGGTGAGTGATCCGTGTCAGGTGTGTGAGCCGTGGCAGGTGTGGGGACGGGACTCCGACCTCAATATTTCCGGACCAAAATGTGCCTGTAGCAGCAAGTATAAGAAACTGACAAGTTATTCTTACATCATATATTTTCTGACCTAAATCATTACTTTGCTTTTTTTTTTTATCCAGCTCTGATTTTTTGCTTGAGTTAAGATGACATTAAATACCATCTTAACATCCAATTTCCCAATTTTATTTCTTCCTAAAAGGGTTGGAACTACTACTGTACACTGTATCAGCTTATTACAACTCCTCACCAAAGTTAAATGATACACTGAGCTAAGTATTCAAACCCAAGACAGATCATTTCTCTTTTCGTTTCTCTTTAAATCTGGTGTTTCTAGAATCTTCAGCTTCTTTACAAGAGCTTAAAAAACAAAGGTAACGTATAGGTACCATAACCCCTGTACTGCATTGGCAGCAGTAGCAAAAAAACCTTCAGATAATACCCAGTCCTAAGCAGGTCATCTCATCTGCTGTGAGTTTTCAGGTGCGACACCCAGAAAAACCTTCACACCAGCTCGGCCCAGCTGTTTCCCCTACTTTCTGCATCACCTGCTCGGGTGCACACTTGGACAAAAATGGGCCACGGTGCCAGGTAGGTGGGCTTTTAGTAGAAAGAGTCCCTCATCATCTCCTCATCACGCACTGATCTGCCAAAAGTTGTTAAGGTTTGAAGGCTCGCCGAGCGTGGGTGTGCGCCGCAGCATGTGGAGCATACTAATGAAGCAATAAAAGTCACGGCGGGAGGGGTGAGGGCGGGGGGTGAAGGCATGTTGCAGGGGAAGGTAGAGGCGAGCGGAGGATTGGGAGCCGCTGACAGGAGGTGTGATAATTGAGATGTTGCGACCCCGCATATTACCTGCATATTGGCCAAATTAGGTAGCAGGTAGTTTAAGGCCAGAATGGAGAGCTGGAGCCCCCCCGCAGTGTGTGTGTGTGTGTGTGTGTGTGTGTGTGTGTGTGTGTGTGTGTGTGTGTGTGTGTGTGTATGCCTGTATGTGTGACAAAACTAGAACATGGCCTTACATTTTTTTTCTGTAACAACTGCTCAGTTAGGACTAGTAGCAAAAGCAAAATACATGAATTAGAAACTTAAACTAGAAATCGTTTGACATTATTCACTGTAGATTGTCTCCACATGTGCAGTATTATTTATGGATGCAACAGAATTGAGGCTTTTCAGCTTTGAATGTAATATTAAGCACTGGAGGCACGGCTGTTAGCTTCATCCTCTAAATATGAACACAAATATGGTCAATGTATATGCTTCGCATCACGTAAAACAAATTCTTTACACTCTTTTGGGTTTGAATTATTCATTTGTACAACAGAACCGTGCACAATGTCATCATTATATAACTTTCATTATATACATTATATATGTATTATATATAACATTTTATATTTCAATACAACAACATCCTACTCAATATCATAGTTTTCTCACATTTTGACATAAAAAATACAGATGTATCCAAAATGAATGAACAGATGAAGTGATGATGAAAATAATTGGGAGTTGTAGCCTTTAAGAGGAGCCTCCATCTCTTGGAGAAGAACACTAGAACAGCAGCATCTCGTCAAACACTGGATTCATTACTTATGCAGATTGTGCCTACATGTATGTGTATGTGGGCCCCTGTGTGTGTGTCCTGGGTGACACTTGTAATGTGATTCATGGATGTTAGCGCGGCCTCTTCGACATCTCTGCTTCCCCACATGGAGGGAAAAGGCCAAGGGCCCGGCCTGCTTCGGTCCCCCATGGCAGAGTAAGGGGTAGGCAAGCGAAACTGAACCCTGTGCCCCCCCCCTCCTGGAGGTACAGGAACTGGGAGGGGAAATCTCCAGACTGTCCACCAGCTTAGCTGCATCTCCCTGTGGCAGCTGCAAAGGACCCCCTACCCAATGTGAGCCCAGCAATACACCATCACTCAGGGGGAGTCTACATGACAGGTTAACATTGAACTATGACACCTTGAGTGGGGAAAACGACTCAGACTGTTATCTAAGACTCACTCACTCACTCACCCTTAGTTTGAAATTGAATATCTTTTTCAAAAAACAAAACAAAATATTTTGAGAAGCAATCATGGGCTAGGTGAACCTTTGATCTGATTTTCACATTCAGATGACAGATTGATCAATAATAATTAATACAACTGCTAGTCCTGTTCTCAAGTAATGACAGATTATTCAGATTTGTATTATTGTTTACTTATCATTTACTTACTTTTTATTATATATTTCATGATTCAAAACATAGTTTTTATTCCCTGTAGATAGAACAGTGAAAACATTATTATTATTATTATTATTATTATTATTATTATTATTATTATTATTATTATTATTATTATTATTATTATTAT
>JBAJHX010000035.1:6660078-6683912 GCA_037176925.1 Amniataba percoides
TTATTATTATTATTATTATTATTATTATTATTATTATTATTATTATTATTATTATTATTATTATTATTATTATATTAAATGAAATGTGTTTTATTGAAAATTAGCCCTTAAAAAAGCATACTTTAGGTATGGGCCCCATCCAGGAAACCAGAGAGGTTGTGTCCTCAGCTGAGGGCGTACAGACTGAATGTCAGCAAAGCTACTTCTGTCTAACTGGCAGCTAAGCAGACACAACACATGAATAAAAATACACTTTTGAGTTTCAGAGGGACACACTGGGATTAGTAACTGTAATGTACTTACTGACCCAGACCTTCAAACTGAAATCTCTTATACTGCTCCTCACTATTGTAAGTTACAAAATAATGTGCCACTGCCAAACTGTAGTTACTACACTAGTTATATTTTAGATAAAAACTACATCATTAATTAACCTTCATCATCAGTGCCTGAAAGTGAAAAAAATGTTTTTGTTTGAAGAAAACAAGCAGTATCTACATCCACATTCAAGTCCTGCCTTTCATCAAACCATCCAACAGCTCCTTAACTCACACGGCTGCTGGAGGTCATTGTCACTTAAACATGTTGTTTTAAGGAACTTGAATGACTAGGATGACAGTCCTACACCGGAAACAGTTATGCTCATTTATAATTAAAGTAATAATGATCTGCTGCTAATTAAAATACCCACAAACAACACTAACCGGTCTCCTTCCTCATTCCTGATGGCTTGAATGGTCAGTTTAGGCCACTGGGGTCAAAGGTCAGCGAAGGTAAAGTTGGCTCTTGTTTGAAGGAGCTGGCATTCCTCATGAGGGACGGTTATGATGGATGGTTCGTAGGTCCTCGTCCTCCGCCTGCCCACACCCCCTCTCCATTGGCTCCTCACTCACCTCTCCGCCTCTTGGCACCATCCCTCCATCCCCTCTTATCCTCTGACCAGATGTGTTCGTTGAACTCTGTCAAGAATAATAAAACGCTGGCTGCAAGGGGCATGCACGCCGGGCCGACAGCGGAGGGAGGGGGGTAGGTGCATATTCACATGCATGTGTGGACCTGCAATTATAAAATACACACAAATTAGACAGGAGGGCCAACCAATTACTAAAATTATGAGTAATTGTGGTCTTTGTGATGAAGGTTTGAAGGTGTAGATGCAAATGTTAAAATACCTTTTAAAATAATTTCATTAACCATATTCTGGATGTGGACTGTTGTGTAAGTTTAGCTTTGTTATATTCTGTTGTATCCACAATAAGAAACAATACATGACCCTGTCAGAACAGTGGGTTCATTAACAGATGAAGATATTTAAGAGGTAGGTGGCATTTGGTTGACACTTCAAACAAACACACTGGAGCACCATGAACTCAAATATTTACTAAAAGGTGTAAGTGGCCTCATGGGAATCCAAATGTAGAGCGTTAATGAGCTACATGATGTTCAGTGAAAACTCTCTAGTAAGACTGAGGTCAAACTCAGTTAGCCAGTGCTTTTTGGATCTGCTTCCAAAGAACTTGGACTTCTATTCGAGAGTCAAACAAATTCTTTTTTCATTTTTTCTTTTTTGCACAGGCAAAGACACATGCACAAAACATCCACATTGAAAATGTCAGGAAAAACAAGAGCTTAAGTCTTCTGCTTTACCAGCCTCCACTCTTAGCATTAATGGAGTCAAACGCCAAACGATGAGGCCAAATGTGTTGGATACATTTTAAGGGCTCCGTGCAGGCCAGCCCACCAAAATGGAAAAAACAATTTCTTACACACACACATATATATATATATATATATGTATACATTTGAAGCTGGATTTTTGCACAGGTCAGGATAGGAAAGGGTCAACTGTTAATGCAGAGTTGAAGGTTGTAAATGTTGCTGTATGCTACAGCTTCACAGTGAATTTAGTGACACTGCACCCAAATAATCACTCTTTAAAAACCTTAAAAATGATGGTGTGCCTCATTACAATTTCTGCTTTGACTTTTATAAACACACATTTCTGCTGTAAACAAACTAACAGCAACTAAATAACAGTAACAAGTTTCTTGGCCAGGTCAAACAGAGAAAGGATTCTCAAAGCTGGATGATTCAGATTCAGAAAACTTCTCTTGAACCCAAAGCTACCGTTTGTCATCTTTGCTTTCCACTCTATTTGCACTCATTTTCGTAATCACCAGCATTCACTGGATTCATCTTTAACGAGCACAACCACACAGACCAAAACCAGACTACACCGCCTCCTCACCGTGACGTGATGTGCTCTCACGGACAGAAAAAGTTTATGATTCACTGTTCCCTCTGGTCGTCCGGGTCTCAGTCGACAGAGGAGCGGGAGAAATGTCAAATATTGTTCGGCCCGTTTTGAAAGGCTGGCATCTGCAGCAAGGACCCAGCTCTGTTGATGGAAGATGAAGAAAGAAAGGGGAAAGATGAAGCAGAGAGGGAGAAAGGTTTTTTTCTCTCTCTTTTTTGCTCTGATGTTGCTGCTCGGGAAAACCTCCTGGGACGGAATCAAAACCCGCCTCTCCTGAAACCCCTTCACCATGGGGCAACCGGTGACCACTCACTCCCCTCATCACCACCTGCCCCCCCCGAGGGCCGCCACATGAGAGCGAGGGCGAGGAGTGACGGCAAAGATGGAGGAAAGGCGAGCACATTGATGGCTGGAGTGATGATTTCCTTCACACACACAGACACAAATGCCCCCACTCATCCTCACACCTCCCTCCCACCTCCCTGTGGCCCTGGCCCTGCAGGCAACACACACACTTTCTACCTCACACACACACACACACCATGGTTAGGCCTCCAATTAAATCAAAAGTGGTTTGTTTTTATTGGTCTTTTGCGCTGACAAGTGGGCTATCATTCTGACGGCTCTACCTGTCAGTGAGCAGCTGAAAATCCTCCGTTGACAATGCCCAATGCTTCCAATTAGGGGAGAATCAGACTCCTGGCGCGCTAGCCATCTTTCCACCCTCCCCTCCTCCCCCAGGCCCACCTTCCCTCCCTCTTTTTCCTCCACGCTCGCTCCACGATCCTCTACCATTCCCCTCTATCCCTCTCACTCTTGCTCTCCTCCGTAATACCTCCATCCCTCCCTCCCTCCCTCCTCCTTCTTCCTCTCCTCCTCCTTTCCTCTCTCTCTCCAGGAGAAGGGGGTCTGTCTCCGCTGCAAATTACCAACACAAAACGAAGGTGGTGGCGGCGCTGGCGCTGGGAGCTGCCGGTCCAGGGCCCTGTCAGCATTAATGAGACGATGAAGGTTTATTTCGCCCGCATGCATGTGCTAAATTCTTTCTTGTGTGACAGCTGACTGGGAAATGTGAGTGTTAACCTTATAAAAGATTCAGCGGGTTCTCATTATTTTCTGTCAACTCCAGTACCTGATGGCGTTAAGGTGCATCATTTGCATCCCTGACTGGTCCGGGGTGCAGCACCAGCTCCAGAGCAAGAGTCTTTTTCCTTTTCTTTTTTTTTTCTTTTTGCTGCCTTTTTTTTCTTAATGCTGTTTGTTTGTTGAGAGGAGTCATCTTTTTACATACATCCCCCACGAAATACACGCTTTGCTCGATGTTCCAAAACGACAGCGATGCCAAAGTTTATTCAAAGGCGACACGCATTTTTACAAAGCGCATCTAGATATATATTTAACACATCTGCTCAATCGCGCAAGTAAATAAAATGTTTGCTCTTTTTTTCAGTCTTTTCCCACAACAACCCGGGAAGCTAAGGAGGCCCAGCAGGCATTATTAGTAGTAAAACCTATGGACAGGACTGAGAAAATACAGAGAGAAAAACATGAAAACAAAAAATAAAGTAAATGTCCAGAGAAAGATTATTAAAACTGACAGGTGGACTATTATGATGAAACTGCATTTGGTGCCAGTTAATGGTTATAGGCTTTCTATTATTGGGATTTTAGTAAATATTCACTGCTAGCCTGATCAGAATAAATTATTAACATCAATATTGCTCTTAAATACATGAAGTTGAATTAAACTGTACAGCTGTCAGCTCAGCCAGAGGAAAAATAGTCCACACTTCACTGAAATGGCCCAAGGGTGCCAACTTTGTTTTGGTAAAAATGTGAGTGGAAGGTGTGGGGCTGTTTAATGTGGATCAATAATAAAGTTCTTATTTAACCATCTGATAAAAAACAGATGGTCAGTGAAAGTGAACTGCTGTCTGCCTCTTCACCTCTCTCCTTCCATTTCCTGGAAACATCCCTGTTTCCTCTCTTTAACAAGGATCAATAACATCCTCCCACAACATCGGTGTGTGTATGTGTAAGGGAGAAAGAGAGTGTGTGTGTGTGTGTGTGTGTATTTCATCATTGGGGTAACAGTTGCACTGGCCCTCAAATTCACACCACTTCCTGGAAAAAAAGGAAAAAGAGAAAAAAATTGAGCTTTGCTTGACCAGAGGGACAAGCAGCAGCATGAGCCAAATCATCACACTACGCTACACACACACACACACACACACACACACACACACACACACACACACACACACACACCAGTATAACTGCCTAGCTGAACTGTATTCTGCCAAAAAGACATGTCTCAGATTTTAAAGGATTTATAAACTTTTCCAGAAGCTCATATTGTTAAATTGTATTGTACAAAAAAATTTCAATTTTAATAAATTGAAACTATATTATTGCTACAACAAGTGCACTGTGACAACCAGACTAAACATTTAACTGTCAAAAATGTTACACCACCATCAAACACTTCCTCCAGTGTGAAACTTTACTGTTGCTCTCTGTTATATAATTTGAACATTTTTATCATGAACATTATATTTTGAATATTTGGGTTTTAGGCTGTTTATTTGACCGAACAAATTATCTGGAGACATCACAGCAGGTTCTAAAAACCTTTAGTGATTTTTTTTCACCTTTTTCTTCACTTCTCTGACTATTTAAATAATATTTTAAAGAGTGATTATCAAACAAATAATGGACAAAATAAGTTGTAATGAAATTAATCCTTAACTGCAGCCATAGTCTATATAATGTCAAATAGTCATCATTTCTTGAATCTGGGAACTTTATTGTAGGAGATAAATTCTTCAGAATTAATAATGATTTTATTATTTCCTTCCTTGGCTTGTCTGAGGTGTAAACTCTTTAATCTTACACATCTTACACATATGAATGTGGCTTAAATAAAACCATGAGAGCAGAGCAGGTTGGGGTAATAAAGAGTTCGAATCAAAATCAAATAAATACGGACGTTTTGAGCAACAAACTAAAAAATACTGAAAGCTCCTCCGTGAGTTTCACCACAGGCCACGTGATGAGAAGAAAGAGAGAGAGAAGTCAGTTTAATGACCTTATGATTTATTTACCACAACATTAGTGGGGCCAGTGGACATGCGGCAGAGTGGAGATAAAGAGAAGAAGACAACAACAGAAAGAAAGAAAGGAAAAAAAACTGTGAGAGAAAGCATCAAACCACTGCTCCTTTTCATGCACCAGCAGAGGAGAAACAAACAGCTAAGTCAGGGTGTGTGTGTGTGTGTGTTGCTTTATATCTGTGTTGTCCCCGCCTCGTATGTGACAGCTTGCAGCCGTGATGGGACCCCATGGGAGCGGGGAGCGGATTCACTAACCTGCCGGTGTCTGAGACCGACGCGCGCCTCCAATCTGGTGGTCACATGGGGTGGAGGAGGAGGAGGAGGAGGTGGAGGGGTGTCGATGATGATGATGAGGGGGGGTTAGTTAGATTATTAGGGGCTGTCGGGGCCGTCGTGCGGGGCAAACTGTTGTGCAGGAAGGAGCTGAAAGTGCACACCGCGGTATTTCACGCGTGTTAAAGAGGGGAAAGTGCGCACAAAGGCACTTCACGCGACTTCAAGTTTTTTTTTTTTTTTTTTTTTGCGTCACGCTGCTTGTGACTATTGTGCGCAATTACCAGGGACCATTACAGAGTCATTAGGCTCTAAATAACGACGCCCAAGCAGCCATTGTTCGTGCTGGGGGGAAAAACTAAAGTGATTTTATTTTATTTTATATTATTTTGTACCCACAAATATTCTTATTTGAAAGGCAACATTAAAAGAAAAAATAAATCTCCATAGTGTGTCAGCACAGATTGTTTTGGGATTTTAAAGTTGAGATTTTCTAATGAGGGGAATTTTTTTTTAACTAGAAATAAAAGAATGATATTAGAACAATCTACTAAGTGGAAAATAAAAAAGTAGAATAGTTCAAAAGTATAACAACAATAATATAATATTATTCACAATAAATCATGATGTTCTGATGTTTGTCAGTTTGCTCAATGGATTTCGAGAAATCTGAACATTGGCACCCAAACAACGTAAAATCGTTCAATCAAGATGAATAAAATAAAATAAAATTAGAATAACGAGTGGCGATAATCAAAGATAAGATGCCGGAGGAGGACAGGGAGGAGGTGGGAAACAAATCCAGTGGAAGACGGTGGAGAACCGCGGAGCCGCTCCTCATAATAACCCCATTATAAGGCTCATCAATGATGTAATGAAAGCAAACAGTGTGAAAATTGCCTGTAAACAGTTGGATCTGAGTCTCCTGATGAATCCAGTGTCTCTTTTATCAAAGCGAGGATGAGCCAGGAGAGGAGAGGAGGGGATGGGAGAGAGAAGAGTGAGGGAGGGAGGGAGGGAGGGAGGAGTGGGCGTGTAGGGAGGTCCACTTCCAGCTCCCCTCAGCCAATGAAGGCTTGTCACAGGGGACTCACGTGGCCGGGGCGCTCTTAAAACCTCGCTCCTGACTTTTCCTCAAGTTTAATTTTTTGGGATTCCCTCCCACCCCCCATCTCGTCTCGTCCTTTTACTTGCCAGTTGTGACTATTTAACCCAGTTTACCTCCTTCCTCTTTCTCTCTCTCTCTCGCGCGCATCGCATCGTCCCGCATCTTCTTCTTCATCTTTTTTTTAAGAAGCTTTCTGTTCCGGCTGCAGCTCTCGGACTCCTCTCTCTCTCTCTCTCTCTCTGTGTGTGTGTGTGTTTTAAAGGTTGCTTGTCCTCCTCGCAGGAATGCGCGCAGTGTCGCCTGTGTGTCTGCTCTGACTGACGCTGTCCATGGTGCTGAAGCTCACCGCCGCCGCCGCTTCTCCACAAACACGCAGCTGCATCTCCGCATCGTTTCCGCGTCCAGCAGGAGAGAGTGTGGAGCGAGCCTCTCCTCAACTCTGAGCGGAGGGAGTTTGGTCCTGAAGGAGCAGCCTCGATTTCAGGAGGACTCGTCTTTCTAGACTTGACAAAAAAAAAGAAACAAACAAAAAAACAAGCAGCTCGGATGCGCGGACGGTTGTTGTAACTCAGCCTGGAGATATTTCCTCTTTTGAAGAAGCAGCTGTGGAAATAGCGGATGTCTCCTCTTCATTTGTAGCGTATCCACAAACATTTTCCTGTAGGTTGCGGGGAGGGGGGCTTCTTTCTCCTCTGCTGGATCGACTGAGACTTAGACCCCCCAACCCCCCTCCCTCCATCCCTCCCTCCCCCCCCAAAGTAAAACTTGTCCTGAATACCAAATGGTAGTTTGAGGCCTCGATCAAGACAATGGAGGCGTCCAACGGGTCCAGTTTCGGCATCGACTCGCTGCTGTCCCACAGGCCGGGCAGTCCGGTATCCAAAGGGGACAGCCTGGTGGGGGAGTGCCGCTCGCCTCTGGAGTTCAGCCCGCGATCGGACGTGGAGAGCGGCTGCTCGTCGCCGCCGTCCCCGCGGAGGGAGTGCGCGGAGGAGGCGGCGCAGAGGCCGGCTCACGGCGCGGGGCTGCCGCCGCACCTGCAGCACGCGCAGATCTCGCAGCAGAGGAGCGTGACCTCGTCCTTCCTCATCAGAGACATCCTCGCGGACTGTAAGCCGCTGGCCGCCTGCGCGCCTTACTCCAGCAATGGACAGCCGACTCAAGAGGCGGGCAGGCTGGCCTCCAAGATCGCGGACGACTTTATGGAGAAAATCCACAGCAACTCGTCGTCGGACAGCGAGTACAAAGGTAAGAGGAGCTGCTGGGAAAGAGGCTGCAGGCTGTAGGTGATTCAGAGCTGGATGTCCAAAAAAAAAAAAAGTGCCTTTTTAAAATGTGGCTGTGAGTTTGGATGGACTTTATTTGTGTGTATGTTGAGCCGCAGCTTTTGTTTGGTGTCGGTGCTTCTTTTTCTGTCTTTGAAACGGATTTTTAATTTTAATGTGGACCAGCCTCATCAAATAATGATTCAGTAATAAATTAAGCTAAATAAAAAGGTCGTACGGGGGTCTGCTACAAAATTTATAATCTGTATTTAAAAAAAAAAAGAAGAAGAAGGCGTGAGAGTGAAACAACAAAAAAATTAATGTCAGTGAAAATCAAACTACTGCTATTGAAATTATAATTTAATCGCTGGGTGATAATATTAATTTTCTAAATGTAAAGAAATACAAACAGAATTAAAATAGGTCACCTTTGAGGAATTTGGAGATTAATTTCAAATGATATCAATAAACAATAAAAATAATGAGAATGTGTAAGTTTACATGGAAATAATATTTTAAACTTGGCTTTTTAAATAATTTTATATATTGTATATTTATTTAGGGGTGATAAAGAGACAATAAGAAAATATAGATCTTTATCAATAAAGTGTCACCACATTATATTTAGTAGCAGGCCACCGGAAGTCATCAGTGAGGAAGCATCGAGCCGGTCCTCTGCTGCTGCACGGTGACAGTGCAGAGCTCGGTTTCACCAACTTTAGTTTGTTTGGTTTTATTTTTCCTTTACATTTAAAACCAGCTCAGAGTCGCGTTTGGAGCCTGGCATGAGCAGAACCTGCACAAAGCATCTGTTGATGTCAGAGAGGGGAGAGATGACAGGGTCGCCTCCAGATAAATGCCATCAAGGGCCTCTCTGTTTCCAATCATGTCAGCCATAACAGACATGTCACCTCCATTGACAGTTTAATGAAGCAGAGCCTGGAAGCGAGACGGCCGCTCCGAAGGGAAACATGCAACTAAAATATCATTTAAATCATCTGAAAATATTTTATTATCATTATTGTTACTATTATTAATAATAACAATAATAATATTTCACTGTTTTATTTTGCTCGGGTGGAGGCTCACAGCGATTTTCCTCCACATTCACCTTTCCTGTCAGGTATCGATAAGGCCCCCGAGTCATCAATTTGCTCAACAAATTCGGCGCGCGTGCGTGCGTGTCTCTGCGCGTGCGCGTGTCTGCGCGCTCGCGCGTGTCGCCGCGCGGAAGGAGCCGCTCATCGACGCGCTGATTGATTGAAGGAGCCGCGGGGCCCACAGAGCGCCGCGCGCCGGCTTTGATTTCCTCCAGTCCGCCTCCGATCACATTTGGGGGATTTGATGCAATTTGTCCCCGCCGCTAATCAGATTTGTAGCCGCGCGAGGCCGCCCGGCTCTTGATTTCCGCTCATTTCCGCGCTCGTGTGAAGTTTCTCCGGTCGCGGTTGAAAGGCTCGTCCCTCCCTCGTGGCTCAATTAGGCGGATTATTGTGCTTCTTGAGACGACTCAACTATTCAACTACCGAGATCCTTCGCCTCGCTCGCTTCCCCCCCTCTTCTCTTTTTCTTTGCTTTGCTTTCTTTCTTTTTCTCTGAGAAGTGACTAGAAGGGCCGTTCGCCCTGACATGACACCGAGCGGAAGAAGAACAAAGAGCGCGGCTCTGCTGACGGCGAGAAATATCAGATTGGAAGTGCGAATATTGGAAAAGCTTTTCATAACTATTTAAGACCAAATCAAATAAGCTGCTCTCTGCCTACAGGCACCGCCGGGACGAGAAATGTCACTTCTCAAACGCAGATAAATAGTTAGGAAAAACTCCCCAAAACAGACACGTTTAAACATTTTAACAATAAATGTTTTTTTTTGTCACTTTCTTTTAAACTCACATTAAATGAGCAGCCTTTGATTCTCGTGCTGTTCAAGTCAGTGGTGAAAACTACAGTAAATAAAATGTCCGGGTGTGTTTTCTGTGCTTCAGCACAACGACGGAAAACTTCCGTTTTAAAACTACTTTAAAGCTGATTATCTCAAAATGTGAGCTTTAACGCATTTCATGAGATGGAGAGCCACAACGTTGTATTATTATTATTTATAATTATATCTAATCTCTCTAATCTATCAGCCAATTAAGTCTAAATTTACAGAACACCTTTAAATACACAGCTCAGTGTTTCCTGGTTAAAACAATAGTGTTATTAAAAATCTGTTTGCTTTGATCCAGATGGACTTTATTTTATATTTCACACTTTTCTCCTGAAACAAACATACGCGGCATCACACTGATGAAAAGCCGGAAAATGGACCGTTTTATCATTTATTATCATTTTCTCTGACTCTGCGCTGACGCCTGTGTGTGTGTGTGTGTGTGTGTGTGTGTGTGTGTGTGTGTGTGTTTACACGCACGGCACAGATTTCTCCGTCCACACTGAAGGTGGATGAGGAGGCCTCGGCTCGGTGTTCACCTTCCTCTCTTGTCTGTGTCTCTCCAGTGAAAGAGGAGGGGGACCGGGAGATCTCCAGCAGCAGAGACAGTCCTCAGGTCCGGCTCAAGAAGCCCCGGAAGGCCCGCACGGCCTTCACGGACCACCAGCTGGCGCAGCTGGAGCGCAGCTTCGAGCGGCAGAAGTACCTGAGCGTCCAGGACCGCATGGAGCTGGCGGCCTCCCTCAACCTGACCGACACACAGGTCAAGACCTGGTACCAGAACCGGAGGTAAGCCCGCTGCTGCTGCTTGAGAGGGGGAGGAGAGTGTGTGTGTGTGGGTATGTGTGTGTGTGTGTGTGTGTTTTCTAATCTGGTTTCTCACGGCTGGCTCGGGACAACGTGGAGTCACAGACGCCATGTTTTCATCAGCATCTCCCTAAAAGGTGGCAGCAGTTCACTCCTCTTCAGGAGCGTCTGCCACTTTAACTAAGCCTCAGATTAATTATTGATTAACCTGCACATTTCTTCTCGATTAATTGATTAATCGTTTGGTTTATAAAATCCAGAGTCCAACAGGGCTGCTTAAATCTGTGTCCGACAGAAGACGTGAGGTTTTCTCTTTTAATGATTTATATATCGATCATCAAAATAAGTGATTGACCGTTCAGTTGGTTTCAGGTCTGACTTTTGTTTGAAAATAAAATCCAGTAAGTTTATAACAAGAGTGATTATTGGTTGACAGCTGACTAATGCATGTGATATCTTTATCACCAAATAGTCATTATCATCAGGACCCCCCTCCCCTCCTCCATGATGCAGTTTATATGTAATTTATTCCTTTATTCATTTATTTGTTTTTGCACGCTGGATTGTTATTTATTATTATTTTGAATAATGAAGTGCTGGATGCAGATTTATTGGTCTGTTATTTCGTTCATTTTCAGCATCTTTTTTTAAGGGCACGTATCCGATTAAAGTCACACAATTATCGTGTAAACAGTGTGAAACTCGAGGCGTCAGCTTGGTGTAAATAAACGCAACTCGGTGCACTAAAATAAGAAAAATCTTTCTCCGGCGCTCAAACGTTTCCTCCAGTTTTCGCCAGAATTAACTTTAGCGTTTATTTGTCTGCAGTTTTGACTCCCAGGCAGCTAAATGACAGAAATAAATATAAAAACACAACACTTTGGATGATGAATAATGCATCGTTGCATGTGTGCATATCAATAATTCAGACAAACCACTATATCTACTCAATTATCTTTATTATGAATTATTCACCTGCGTGGAGTGCGCGCTGGCAAATTTAACAGACGTCCTTGGGTGTGAATACAAGTGGCAGGTTGGAGATTTTGGTGATTTGAAGAGAAAGAAAGAGAGAAGGGGGGGGGGAACAGATGTATTCCTGACTTTGAATTGGAGCTCAGGTAAACAGAAGGGAGCTGTTTTTTTTGTGGGTGTCGATTCAAACAGGCTCACTAATAACTACATGCGTGTATAAATACACACATTTCCAAAGAAATCAAAAAGGCTAAACCTGCGTGTTTCCTCCTGCAGGACGAAGTGGAAGCGGCAGACCGCGGTGGGCCTGGAGCTGCTGGCGGAGGCAGGAAACTACTCCGCCCTGCAGAGGATGTTTCCGTCCCCGTACTTCTACCCGCAGAGCCTGGTGTCCAACCTGGACCCCGGGGCCGCCCTCTACCTGTACCGGGGCCCCTCTGCGCCCCCGCCCGCCCTGCAGAGACCGCTGGTCCCGCGGATCCTGCTGCACGGCCTGCAGGGGGGCAGCGAGCCGCCCCCGCCGCCCCCTCTGCCCCCCATGTCCGGAGTGCTTCCTCGGCCGGGTCAGCAGCGGTGAGCCGCCCCCCCCCAACCCCACACCCTGCACAGGTTTTTATGTTGTTTTTCTTTTGTGCTTTTTTTTGTACTTGGCAGCTCGGGACTCGTTAGAAGAAATAAAACAAAGACAGAAAAAGATGAAACCGTGACGAACAAGAGGAAGAAAAAAAAAAAACAGTTGGAGGCCTTTTCACGGTGCGACCTGGTGGAGCTCTGTGACTCAGACTGTCTGTGTGGAAGGAGACTGTTTTTCTTTCTTTGGGACATAAGCTTTATTTATAGTTTATTTATTTTTTCAATATGAATCAAAGGCATCTAAGTTATGTATTTATTTCATCCCACTTTCAGTATTTTCAGTGTTTTTCCCAACAAAAGAACAATGTTGGTGGCACTTTGACCCACAGCTCAATGCCAATTAGACCCCTGTTGGCATTATTATTATTATTATTATTATTATTATTATTATTATTATTATTATTATTATTACGTGGCCGTTCATGGGTGGTGGTGAGCATCCTTCCATGTCATTTGAATATAATGTAGTTAGAAGATCCAAAGGAACAATTCAATTTTCAGTGTTTTTTTTTCTCTTTTACACGCGAGGAACAAGACGAGCAGCAGTCACAACCCTGTAAATAAGAATATTTTGCATTTTATTCGAAAGAGACTGATTTTAAAAAGAAACTTTTTTTTGTTTTGTTTTGTTTGTTCGATCTATGAGTGTGTCTTTTTCAGACCACGGTGATCCAAGTTTAACATAATAGGCTAGATTAGCCATCAGAAGCTATTTACAGGCGAGGGGGAGGAAACTGACAAACAGCAACAAAACGGGCATGTTTGTGTGAGAAAAGAAAGGATGGATGGACTTTACCTGCCTGGACCCACATATAGACCAAGCTGCGGAAAGAAAGAAGGAAGGAAGGAAAAAAGAAAGAAAGAAATCTATATAAAGTCTTTTTCTTGTTCTTAGTTGAAGTTTTAGCGGAGTAAAAATGTCAAGTAATTTATAATAAAAAAAAGCAGTTTTATCCCCTCAGAGGGGGACAAATGGGGCCGGATTCACCTCAGCAATGTTTTTTTTATTTTTCGACAAACAAAGATCGGATCGGTCCACGTCCAGGTGAACCTGCCTGTTGATTTGCTCTCGATGTATTTGAACAGACGTTGTGCATTACTTATGTTATTTCATATGAAGCCGTGATAAACCCTTAATTGTTATACTCTCCTTTGGTGAAAATGTATATTGCAGATATCAAACTTGTGGAGTGGTTCTCGTATATTTCCTGGATCGTTATTTATTTGATTTTATTATTATTTTTTATATATTTGATTTATTTTTCGTCCCCCGTTCCTCCAGCTGCCCCCTCCCAAACACCCTCTCTCTCCCCCCTTTTTGTGAAGTTTCTTTTTTTTCCTTTCTTTTCTTTTTTTGTGAAAACTCACAGCAAACAGTTGGACAGAAAAAATACAGGGAGGGAGGGGGGGTATTTGATGTAAAAGAGAATTACTTTTATAAATGTGGAAATAAAAGTCTTTCATTTAATGGCGTGGCTGCTTGGATGTGTGTGTGGCGCCACGCGGATCAACACGTGGATGTGGGCTCGTGTCCTTTTAAAGCGACACACCGGTGGATGAGCAGCAGCTGAGGGCGTGAAACAACCACTGAATCTGCACCCAAAATCTCTAGTTGGTGCTGAGAGGTCGCCTTATACTACATTTTTGGGTGGTTCTTGTTATTTTTCTTGTTATGTATCTATTGGGTGTTCAGTCGTAAAGAAAAGTCACTGAAGTTTCATCTCAAGAACGACACGGAATTGTGGATAATACTTTTTTTTTTTAAGAATCAAATTTAGATACAAGGATAAAAACATATTTTTGATGTAAAAAATGTAGAAAATCTGATATTTGAACACTCTGGTTTGGTGCTAGAATAAACACCTTTATTTGACTGAATCAAAGGGAAGAAAATCAAACTGGAGCTTCAAACACTTAAATATAAATTGAGGGGAAAAGTAAAAATATATATATATACCAAATAAATTGAAAGTAAAAGTAAAAGCAGAGGCCTGACTGATGGTTTTAAGACTCGATGGCTCGACTGTTAAAAAATATGTTTTTATCCTAAAGTGATGTGAACACTTGTCAGCGTCAATGAGCAAAGGTTGTGGAGGTTGAGGTGGTGCAGCTTTAATTAAACGTCTCCACTTTTCCGGAAGCAGCTCGGGAAAAAAAATCAACACTATTTGAAAGGGCTCGCGGGGTTTCTATTAGAGGAAAAACGTGTTTGAGTGAATTTGAACATGTCTGTCAAACGACTTTTCCCTCCTCTGTTTGGTTTAGTGTGGTTCATTTAATTTGTTTAATGTTGAGATGAGGGCACGGGGGTGAAAAAAGAAGTGGGAAAAAAAAGTTAATAAGGGTGTCACCCAGTGGAGCGAGCACTTTTAACATCCGTTTTCTTAACCTTTTCAAAAGAAGAGCCGAGATTTGCAAAAAAAGATTTTACACCTAAGTGCAATTTGGACAAATGTTAACGCTATTCTGAGTTAATTACAAAAAAAACACAAACCTTTTATTAGACTACATATTAAAGTTAATTTATTTTTGCCTTATTTTTTAAATGCATGAACACAGATTTTATTGCACGAGGAAGGAAAAAAGTTTGAAAATTGATAGCAAGTGCACTCTCTCTCCTCTCTCTCTCTCTCGAACACACACACACACACACCCAAAAAGTGCAATCACAGATCAATTCCAGCTAATGTCTTTAGAGAAGGGCCAACAAAGCAGAAGGGTGATCTGTCCAAAACCTGACCTGTCTTCTCCTCCTCTCACCATTCCCACTTTCCTAAATTAACAGCGGCAAACTCCGATTCGTTTTCCATAAACAATGCAGGAGATGAAATATTAATGCTGCGAGCGCAATTGTTTAAGTGCCCTAAATGATCCCATTTGGAAATTGATTGTTTCCATCCTTCTCTTCCTTGAGGGCGAGCGATGCGCGCTGCGCTGCCAAACCTCTCCAACAGCTGGTGACCGGGCTGGAGCTGCCTGCAGCCCGCGGATCAGCGAGGGGACAGCTGGTCAGCGGCTCCACCACCACACCACCCCCTCCCTCCTCCATACAAATTTCACCCAAGCACCAGCCTCACCCCCCCCCCCCTTCCTCCACCTCCTCCTCCTCTCTCTCTCTCTCTCCATCCCCCAAGTCTGCGCGTCCTCCGCGGCGCGTCGGGGGTTAAAGGAGTTCAGGCCGACGGACAAGACTTGGCGTGTAGGATGTTAACGATTAGACAAAAGACTTTAATAGGTTTTAATTGAAAGTCGATAATGGGTTTGATAGCCAGCTCCCCCTGCTGTCATCCACGCATGGCACCTGTTATGTGGGGCCTCCGCTCAGAGGCTGACCGCGCCGTGAAACATCAGACTGACGGCCTGATAACTGGCGCGTTTATGATGCGGAAAATTGCATTAAAAATACAGTGAGGCCGAGGCGAGTTTCGACAAAACTGGCAAAGTGAAAGGAAAGAAGAAAAAAAAAATCAAACACCTCCCAACTTGCCAAAAAAAAGAGGATCATTATAGTCCCATCATGAGGATCCGTGACCGATTCAGATAACGACGACCCTTTTAATGAAAAGGGGGTTATTCTTGCAAAGTGCACAGCTGATTATATAAGGAAAAGCCCCCCGTGTGGCTTGTTGGATCACTCGGAGTTTTTTTTTCCTCCCTCTTTTCTTTGCATGTGAAAGGCTGGTGGTAAATCCCCCGGCTCTTACCGTGGATTGTCCCCGGCTCAGGGTTAATGAAGTGCGGATGGAGTCTCGTTGAGCTCCCGACAGACAAAAAAAAAAAAGGCTTAGACCCAGAGGATCAGTGACTCTGCTTAATCCCGTGGACTCCTAATAATAATAATAATAATTCAAAAGAAAGAACTAAACAAAAACACAACAACCTTTTGATGAAATTAAGAGTAAATCAAAGCGTCATTTGCATTAAATTTCCTTTCATTCCTTTCAGCGGACCAATGAGGCAAATCTGCGGTTTGCATTAAGATGCTTTCGATATACTGCCAGCGTTTTGTTGGGAAAAATCCGCGGGGGAAGATGAAAAATAGATCAATTAAAATGTTCAAGAAGCGCATGGCCTATTTTAATGTTTTTTCTTTTTTTTCCAACAATGGCCATAAACGAGAGGAACTAATTTTACAGTTTTCGTGCGCACACAAGCGAAATGTGCCTTTATGGGCTGTTATAATCTGCTGTTAGTCAGAGAAGAAATTACATCAACTTATTCCCACATGCCTATAGCATCTATATGCTGCACACTCCGGGTATTTAGGGCATTTTGGAATAACCTTTGAAGCCATGGCAGCACACAGAAGTGTTTCAAAACAGAGCAAAAGCACTTTATTACACACATACCCTCATGTGTAATACTCCAAACAAAGTGTTTGACTTTGGTTCTCAAAAAAAAAGAAAGAAAGAATAAAGTTGAAGTTTTTTTTTTCTTCACACACAAAGGCCTATTTTCCTCCTCTTAACAGGACAATAAAAGTTTGAATAATGAAACACAGAAAATAATGCAAATGTTTTTTTAAGCAGATAGAGAAATGAAAAACACAATATGTATGTGTGTTTCTTTTTGAAACTTTGGCAGCACGTTTTAAAAAGGACCCTCATGCTGCAGTCTGTATGGTGAAAATGTAAATATAGGCCACAGTTGGATGTTCAGTTTGTTTGCTGTATTTAGAGGCGCTGCAGCAGGGAAAGAAAACTAGGCCAAATTGTAGGTGTTCTGACCCTGGAAACAGTCATAATTTTGCTTAATATATTTGATTTCTCCTTCATATTAAAATCTACGACCAAAAGCCGCCCAACAGCACTCACATAACCAAAACTGCGATGGCTCAGTGGCTGGAAATAAGGGAAAGGGAAAAGAGAGTGGCTGGTGTTAAAATGAATCTGACTCAGCAATGAACAGAGACATTTAGAGAGATGAAGTACATGATGAAGTACCAGCAAGAGTAAAAGGGGGAGCAAGCAGAGGAGTGAGAGGAGCAGCAGCCTCCCCGTTAGAGATCCGCTCCTTGCCTGGAGGTACGGGGGGCAGCGAGGAGGAATGAAAGCCTCGCAGAGTGGAGGGGAGATAACCCCACTAATCATTTCCCCAATATGACGGGGGAGAACTACAAACTTGGGTCAGGGGCGCGGGGATTGACATCCCAATCTCAGCAAATAATGAAAGCTTTCCTCTCGGATCAGAGGGAGGGTTAGGGAGGAAGACAGGAGAGGAGAGCGGGAGAAAGGGGGGATAGATTCGGGGAGGAAAGAGGTGGGGCTGCTGCCTCACAACCACACACATTGAACCCTCTCATTCTTTCATTTGCACTGGACTGCAGAGGACAGCGAACATCCTCGTCGACTGGCCGAAGTTAGCATGTGACGGCTTTGCAATGACCCACTCGGTCACCCGAATCGCAGCTTAAAAACTTCAGTGATGGCAAAAGTTTTCCCAAAACAGCGAAAGTGTCTTATATAATGACTGGAAATTTCTGAGACCAAAAGTCTAATTTGTCTAAATTGAACATTACACTCAGTACAGTGAGGCTTGACGTTGTCTCGTCCATTCAGGTGGCATAGCCCAGTCAGCTTATCAGTGCTAACGTGAAGCTAACGGATGCTGCATCTAAACAATGTTGACAGAATGGGACCAAACTGAACACATCATTAAGATTGTTACCCCCAAATGCTTGCTACTGCTGTAGAAGCTAAAAAAGTCACAGAAATTAGCAGATTATTAGCACTGTGTTAACAGTGTTACATACTATGTTTGTATGGTTTGTTAACAAAGAACAGTCACAAAAAGTTATCGCTGCTTGCAACTTCCTTTTGTTACAAACCATCTACAATGCCGAAGTGCAACAAGGAGGCTAACGCAGATAGTTTTCCTCATCGGAGAGTGTGATACTTTTAATTGTCCACAAGTAAACAGGATAGCTCAGTATATTTTCACAAATTTGTTTCAGGGCCACACTAACAATAAAATAATTGTTAGTAATATATTTGTTTCGGTAGGTCTATGAAACAAAAGAAAACTGCAAATGTCCAACTGCACGATGTATGTCTTGGTTTGTAAATCCAATAACTATTTCAAATTTTTCTATGATACAAAACAAAAAGAAGTGGAAAGATTCACACCAATTTCTGCTGGAAAAATGAATCGGTTACCAAAATAGTTGCCGGTTAGTTTTTTAAAAATCAACTCACTGATAAATTGTTGCCTCTCTGATTTGTTTAATCCATTTTTTTGTAAAAATGGATCACTGATCATAGCTAGCATTAGGCTACCAGACTGCAGCAGGGAAAAAATAAAATATTTTTAATTCCAAATGCGTTATCTGAATTTCTGCAATGAACAATGTTCTGTAGATTTCATATGAATGCTTATCAAAATGTTTTCTTGAAAATCACTTTTGTTTTGAACCATCTGAGCCACATTTCAAATGCCTCAGGGTGTAATTTAGTCTGGACATGGTGGAACTGTCCAAGAACTTTGATGAAATAAATTAAACATGAAAATGAGCAAAATTGTTATTCTGATCAGGAAATACCAATAATAATTTGAATAGTCAACAAGAACTCCGGGAACCCGCAGTCACCCTGTGAACTCCTGCTGACATCCGAGGACTGAGCCTCTACATCTTTATTGTTAGGATCCCTGATCTTTCAACATTTAATTGTTAAACAAAACTTTCACAGTACATTTAAATATAAAAATATAGAAACAGCAGCAGAGGATGTGATATGATATATGTGGAATATCAGGTAGATAACAGATACAATATATTAAATATATATTTATATGTGCTATAAAAAAACAGAGAAATTAAGAGGATACAAAAGCACAACAACAGCTCATTGATTAATAAAAAAGCAAATACTTGATTTCATTTTCATATGACTTGCCTACACTTTTCCCAGGGATTGAGGAAAGCTGTGTCCCGCAGCAGGGGGCCGGTGTAAGCCACATTACTATCAGATGACAGAGATTATTCAATCAATACCTTGTTGTGTTACGGCAGGCTGCGACATTGCGCTCTCAGCAGCCAGTACAATCAGACAACATTGTGCAAAAAAAAAAAAAACACCCCGAGGCCCCTGACCCCCCCTGGCCAACCAGCCCTGGAAATACCTCAGGGACCAGCATCCTCAAGCAGTCAAGTAAATCTCACACTGATCTGTGTATGACTTCCAGACAAAGACATTCAAGGAACTGGCCATAAAAATCCCACCACAAACCAGCCATTTTTTCAGCCTCTTTCAGAATGAAAATGCAAAGTTATTCATCTGCGGTAGACATGCCGTGATAAATTCAGCAAGAGCAAAACAAGAGAAGGACTACACAGACTGAAAAATAACCCTCCTGTGTGAAGACTGTTTGATGTACAGATGCGGGTTGGCTCGCCTGCTATCTTGTGATTCATGGTGATGATAAACAGACAATAGGAGCGTTTCACCACTGCATTTTAATTGACATTTTTGTGATTTCCCTATTTGTATTTCCTATCTGACAGGTTACACGGCCTTTAATAGGTGGAAAGAACAAGTGGTTAAAAATACTCTCTTGTTATCTCGTAATAAAGCAAACCTTGAAAAGGTTGAGCTTTCTTGAAACTACATTGATTTCAACACAGCAGCTATTTACTATTTATAAGTGATCCCTGCATGCAGCTTATACATGTGGAAGAGTGTCCATGATCTGGTCTCATTTGAAAGCGGGCTAAATTAAAGGGAACAGGCAGTTTCTTGGACACCCTGGTGGACCCTGGGGGTCACTGTCCGGGGCCACAGGGAGGCCTCTCACCTCATAAACATAAAGGGAGGAGAGACCATCAATAAATGATGAGGAGTGGTATACATGTATTTTTAACGGTGCTTCTGTGTGATGTCTGGCAGCTCTCTCACACTCTGTCTCCTGGTGGAGGGCAGAGAGCAGAGCAGGACCACGCATTCTTGAATTAGGCCTCCCTCCGCGTGTTGGTTGGGGGTGAGGGGAGGAGGGGACGTCGAGTTAGGGGGCCAGGTGGTCTTTGTAAGGAAAAAAAAAATAAAGGAGGCATCGATGGCTAACAGGTTCCTGCATTTGGCAGCAAGGTCATTGCTTGTTTGTCTGTGAGCACGTGAGCGTAACAAAGTGCAGGAGTGATTTGAGGCGGAGCAAGGAAACAGGATTAATAGTAGACAATGCAACAATCAAAAGCATCAAGTGCACTAATGTCAGTGAATGGAATCATTGGGGCCGAGTTTCAATCATAAAGCCATTGAAGATCAATATCAGACAAACACATGAATTATGGAGATATCTGCTTGTTAGAGAGGCTCGGTGAGATATGGTAAATATGTGACATATTGTGGTTCAGGCTACATTGTTCAGACATGTTAAACAAGAACTGTATGGCTGCAACTGACAATCTCCATTATGGAATAATGTCAATTATTTATTATGGTTAATGGATTGATCGTTTGGTCTGTAAAAGATGTCTGATGAGAGTCTGATGGCTTTGTTCAGAAAAGCAAAAAATATTACAAGTCATTTTAGACAGACGAGCCAAAACTTACATTTGTAATGTTGAAACCAGATGACAATGTTACTTGACAAACTGAACTTGATTAATTATTTACTCAATTAATCACTAAACCAGTTGTTTCAGCACTATAAAATGACTTTGCTTGGAATAATCAGTGTGATAAAAATAAGATTGCATCATAACAATACAATTCAAACGAAGGATGTCGTCACTACAGAAAGGTGCATATGCTTTCATTCATGGAGGCGGAGTATTAAACAAATAACATATTAAATATTCGAAGTTCTGTAATATAGGGTTGAACATGTTAACATGTGTAGTTTTCACAAGCTGCCAAACTCGCCTAGAAAAAAACCCCAAAACATAAACTGATGATTTTCTTTTTTCAAATTTGGTTGTATCGAGCATTCGAGCCTCAGCACTGGATAAATTATAGGAAAGTTGTGGAAATGCCAAGGGAGAAACGATGTGGTTTCTGGCAGGAAGGAAATGATTGATGCTGCTTGTAGCCTCCAGGGGAGCGAGCAAGCACACGACAATCGATTCAATCAGCGACGGCAGAGCAGGAATAACAACACAGCCTCGGTTTGATTTACATGTACAAGATTTCACAGAATTATTGTCATTATCAAAGTACGGGCAGGCATTAGACTGCCAATATATCTCCACCCGCGCAGTCATGTGCCACTGCCAAGCCCGACTGTCACAAGGAACTCATCGGTGTTAATTTAAACAAATTAACACGTCTGTGTCTATATCAGCTCACAGATATTAGAATTAAATCAACAGATCAGGTGGATCTGAGCATCTGTCACTGAGCTCTGTGATTAGATGAGCTACTCACTAATCAAGTCTGGTCAACTGTAAATAACAGTCAGTGAGAAGTCTAAACATATTGTGGTATTACTAATTAGCTTACACAATACCAGACTCTTTATACTGAGCAATACACAAGGCTGACACCCCAAAGACTCCAGAGTAAGCTTTTATTTAATACACATCGATTCAACGAGGGCTTATTATTTTCATCAAGAGATGTTAATTGTCTTTATGACTGACTAATTGTTAGAAAACAGTCACACATGCCCATCTTAATTCAGTCCAACAGTCTGACACAAAACAGAAAAGCTTCATATTTGAGGAGCTGTGAATGGTGAATTTTTGGCAGATAAATAACTTTAACAATTATCAAAACCCTTAACTAATTAAATGTAATTACAAATTAATTAACTTACAATAATTAGCACAGGTGTGAACAGCACGTTGTTTCACTTGCGTTAATTTGGTAGTTCACATAATTATTATGCAGACAAATAAATATTGGTTTTGTTTGCCTACATGCATTCAAAGACGAGCTGCTATTTTGTGTGTGTGTGTTTGAGTTTGTTTGCACACACACAGCATGTGTGTACCTGTGCTCCTGCAGGGTGTCCGGTGTGTTCAACTTGGGGCCAGAGATGTTGGAGAATCAGTCAAGAGTGGACGGGTTGGGGACTTAAAGGGGGGCCAAACAGCCCCTAATTGGACAAGTGAGACTGGTGGCGGTGAGGCTGACTGCGGGGAAGACAATCTACCTCAGTGACCACTCCTTGACATGCCATTTGCCTCTGAGGACCCCCAGGGCTGGCCGAGCAGCTGCCCGACAGAGCCATAACTCCAGGCCAAGGCGAGGACCTAGGGCTAACAAGCCGATAACGAAAGACTGGTGGAGTGTGAGAAGGGGAGACAGCAGAGAGCGGTAAAGCAAAAGCAGGAATAGACCGAGGAGTCAAGAGGAAACACAGATGTGCTAAGACACTTTCCCACTCGCGGAAACTTTATTCTCTAACACGAACAGAAGCCAGAGATCTCACGCTGCCGAGAGGATGGCTTTAATCGCAAAAGAAGCAGTGTGGTTTCCCTGCCTTGCTCCGGATCCTAATGCTCATTTCATCATCAGACAAACTGACACTGATATATTTACATGGAGCGGGAATGGCAGAGGAATTTGGAGGCATGTTGCCTGGGAGATCAGAGGCCTGGTTTATAGAATGGAGGCAGCACAAACAAACAACAGCAAAGGCCCCTGGCTCTGCGCGCGCACGCATGCGCATGCAAACACACACACAGACACAAACACACACGCATATACATATATAAACACAGACGGCCACAGACACCCACGCATATATACACCTGAGTGGGGGAAAACACACTCTCCCAGGTTTGAAGTTTGTCTGGAGTGGCAAGCCGAATAAAGCGTGTGAAGCGTGATGCCAGGTAGGAGAGAAAACCAGCTTCAAACGGTTATCAATACAATTGGCTGTGCCAGGCGCAGCAGTTTAACCTCTTTAGCACGCCGGGTGTCTGCTAACTGGATGTGACGCTTTCTCCAGAAGGCGCCTTCTGTGGTGTCGCCTTCACAGAGACTCACAGGGGCCTGATGGGTACTGAGAGTCCCAGTTTAACTGTGCAGCGCCGCGTCCCTTTGACAGTCCCCAAACTCAGCCATAATAACACCCCAAGAAAACACAACAAATTCTCCCACTTGCCACAGAATAATAAATAAAAAAAAAAAGAAAGGAAAAACACAGGTTGTGATGTGCGGCGGAAATTTGCAAAACAGTAAATAGTGATTCAAGTGCCTCTCACAACAGATGTCTCAAGTTAGCCTGTTTATGGGAATCAACTTTTCCTGACTGCTCTCACAGCACTTTTTCCTAAGAATATCAACATCCTCTTACACACAGTAAAGGACAAACACCATGAGCCATACAAAATAATTTTTGTAAACATTGACACAAGTACAAAGATAAACAGGATCCCTATAAAAATCCACCCCATCAAGCATTTTTCACACAAACGCTGCAGTGTGATTTATAATCTGCAACTCCATGTTGCTTGTCATAGATAGATAGATAGATAGATAGATAGATAGATAGATAGATAGATAGATAGATAGATAGATAGATAGATAGATA
>JBAJHX010000035.1:6699718-6711290 GCA_037176925.1 Amniataba percoides
TGTATGTAAAGCGAGCTATGAAAACTACTTGACCCAAAGTCTGCTTTTGCATACAATTACCAGGCCCGAGTCTTTCACCTCATGTGTTGAATGTGAATTAGGTTAACATGTTGGGTGCACGGCCATGTAGCGTGTGTGAGGGCACCATCCCTAAAGACATGCAGGAGGAGGGCGGCAGAGGCAGAGACATCCAGCACATCACATGGGAGTGTCAGTGTGTGCCTTGGCAGCCTGTACCTGCCACAGGACCTGGGGCCTTTTTTAATTAATCATCACACAGGATGAATAATTCAGCCATTATCGCTAGGAATAAATAGAAAGGCTGGTTTCCTCCTGAGTTCCACCCAATCAGTTTCCATGTTTCCCTTAATAACCTACAGATTAGGGCCTGGCCTCAGGTAAACATACCTCCAGCTAATAGAGAGTGACAGTATTTTGTCACCTGAACAAACAGTCTCTTGATTCAGCTGTTCCAGAAACTTATTTCTTACATCTTAGTGTCCTGCAGACAAATATTAACTTGCAAAATGGCCACAGGTGAGCTACTGCTTGGCTACAGCTCATCATTTCCCATTATACATCAAGATTTTATATGGGAAAAGGGGAGAAAACCACCTCGTTTTGCATTTTGTTATAAAAACAAATCTGAATGACAAAACTATGTTGTTTGTAAGGCCTTATTCTGTGTAGAAAGACCGCTTAAACTCAAAGACTCACTGGTATGCAGTGGAAAATGTAAAATAGCTCCAAAGGGAAGTGTATATTAAAGTAATAAGTGGGAGATGCACTGTGGTTGGATAATAATTTCATCTCTTATTATCAAAAGCACTCTATGGAGTTTATACCTCGTAATGAAAGCTTCTATTTAATTCTGATGCTTTTATTTGACCTACATACGCAAACAACACCAGCAGCATCAGAGTAAACAGCGCTGTGGTTTGTTAGGGATGAGATGAAGATACTGTAGCCACTAACCAAAGGTCTGTCTCTGAAGCTGCCGGCTGCTCTTCTCCCACTGAAGAAGTCTCCCCACAGAGGGGAGTGAAATAGAGCGAACATGTAATCCAACGTTAGGTGAAACACTACTGCCTTCGCCCACAGGGACCGCCACAACACCAAATGGAAAGCCCCACTGAGCTGCTTTAAGTTTCCCACTTAGTTGATATTACGGGTAACATAAATGATTTGAATAACACATCCAGTTATGGCCACGCTCCTGCAATTACTCTGAGCCAACAGGAGGCCCCCACAACAACAACAACAACAAGCAAAACCAACTTAGCTCAAAACACAAACACTGAAACTGCAACACTCACATTTCAGTGTTTGGTGAATCAACAGCATGAAAGCATCTTAATCTGAACATTGTCAACACAAAAACAAACAGCTTAACCATGACTAGAAAATAATGAATTACTGATATCAGTACACACAGGCTTTAGCAGGACACAGGCCTCTTTTCCACATCTGACATTTTTATTTGTAGAGACACAGGTGTTAGCAATAACATTAACGATTAGCACCACAAATCAATGCAGCTCAATGGACTTCAGCCATTATTCATATTTATTGTCAACACCTGTGTTTTTCCTTCTGCCACATGTCAACATATCTTCAATGAAAAAGCCTTATCACAGCAGAAATTAGCACAGGCCATGATAATCGTCAAGATATTTACAAAGGGCAGACATAAACTCAATACAAGATAGCACAAGCACAAATTAGGATACTTACCTTGTTGGTGTGAAGAAAGAAAACAACCTCCGGTGTGAAGACTGCTGGCAAAATAGTTTCCACTTCATAAAGACACACAGTAACGGCAGGAATTTACAGCGAAGTTATGTTTTGTCTATTTTTTACTTCTTTTTCTTAAGTTTGTATGCGAGCGCAGGTAACCGAAAACTGGGCGGGGCTCAATAATTTTAAACACTCCGTCTTATCGCGATAGTTCGCGGGATTTGCGCAGCAGGTGGCAAATAAGACCATAAGATGATGAAAGTGAGAGGTGGATGTACCCCACAGGCTTCGGTGTAACTGTAAAAATAATCATTATAATTAACTTTAGAATTAATCCTCCTAACCTGCAATTAAAGAGTTAAAAAAAACAAAAAAACATAATCTTTTCCATGAAGATTGGGTCGGTGGTGAATATAAACCTGCTCACCCAAGTAGTGTATATAAGAATAAAACACATCCTTTAACATGTGCTTTACTTTAGTATTTCCATTTTATGCAACTTTCTATTTCTGTTCCACTAGTCTAAACTACAAGTTTCCAAACACTGAGAGGCACCATATTGTAGAATGAGTAATTTTACTTTTCATACTTTCAGTAAATTTTGTTGATAATACTTACATAATTTTACTTATGTATGGTTTTGAATGCAGGACTTTAATTTAACATAAATTAGCTAAAGGACCTGAATATTTTGTTCACCACTGGTTTAGGTTATACTTGCAGGGTTTTAGATATATTTTTTAGATTTCTTCACCCCAATAGAATTAAGTTTTACGGCACTGAAAAATTATATAATTTCAAAAGAAAAGTTTCTTTCCTGGATCAACAGCCGCTAACTGTGTTTTTTTCATGTTCCATTTCATATGTTCACAAGTGACTTTCTTCCTTTGGTCTGAAATTATTTGTTCTCTGTGCTGATTTTGTCCAGTGATGCTGTAAGTGGAATAACCAGAGCACGTCAGAGGTATCTTCTGCAGTTCAGTATCAAATAGAACATTGCCATTTACTTAAATCCATTGTTACAGAAACAAAGACACCCCTGGCCCTCTAGTGTTATTTTTAACCAGTGATCATTGGTCTCGTACTGGCCTACAGTCTGCTAAAACAGCTTCCAGCATGTACCATTATTCCAGCACTGAAGGCCTCCCTCTGATCCTGACATCCTATCACCTTGACCTTAAACAGGTGACTGAGCATCCCAGAGGGGAGCTAAATAAAAGGCCGGCACTGTGTTTCCGACTGATGTCACTGATGTGATATCGATAGTTTCTCACTGAGAAGGGGATTTTCTGTTGCTTTTCTCGAGCATGAGGCCCAGTGCATCCCTGAGCATTGCCTGTTAAAGGTTGTCAGGATGTATGAAGGAGGAGGGGGAGGGTTTCTCGTCCCTTTCCACTCCAAGGACAGCACGGGGGGGCAGAGGAGCACTGATTGAGAGCAACACCTGTCAGGTGAGGCTTTCGCAGTTGACGGCGCAGAAGGAGCGCCAAGTCGACTGCTATGACTGCTAATCTCTGACGTGGCAACCTGCCGGGCTCTGCCAGTCTCCAGAGGGAGAGCACCAGGAGCCCGAGTGCCGACGCTTTTCCAGGGCTGCAGTCCTGCTAATGTCTCCCTGAACAGAATGAACCATGCTGATATGCTCTAAATACATTTCATTATCATCATCATGATTATATCACTAATTGTGTGTACTCGGTAATGTGCTGCAGCAGCTCCCTCCTGGGAGGTGTCTGAGAGACTGAATGATTAAAACATGTATGATGAACCATGCATCAAAACGTCCCTGCGGGCCTCCTCACAAGATACATGTAAGCGGCTCCAGTGACACTCTGAGTGAGCAAACAGCAGAGGATGCGGTCCACTGAGGGCGGAAAGGCTGAGGAGGAACCTGCAGGCAATAACAATACAGCAGGTGGATGTTAGAGATGCAGGGGATTGACCTGAGCTGACCCCATCCATATCCATAAACCCACACTACATAACCTATATACCCTGAGACATGACTGCAGTGCAGACTAAATAATTCCACCACTGCACAATAACCAAACCAAAGGCTGAAGTTCAAGTCATGGCTGGACTTCTTTGGCCTGCGTGGGGGCACTGTTTCCGTCTTTATGTGTGGATGACAGGAGAAGATAAAGTTTGTGTGACAGCATTTGATGAATGTTTAATCCAACATTCAAACATCCCGGGCTGGGACTGGGTCCCCAGTCAAAACCCACCAAAGACACACAGCAGGTGTGTGAAATATTCATTCACTACACGCTTCATTAAGAATGAAACATACCATGGTCCCCGTTCATTTATTCATTTCGATTATCGGAACAAAAGACAGAAAAATGGGAGATTAAAACATGGTGGGTGCGCTATTCTATATTTGTCTTGCAGATTTGTAACAATTTGTTTTGTGACAAATAACTCCTGCCTGTTGAAATCCCGCTGTCATCTTGCTGAGAGTCAGGCAGCTACTGCGAGAGGAGCTTTCATGTGAGGGCTGTAACAAATCACTGTCTGCCTGGGAGTCTCCAGCTCGGCATTCGACTGCAGCAGTTTGACCTTTGACTGGTCCAGGAGCATCTGGTGACTCAACCAGTAGAGCATGCTGATAGGTATCCAAGCCATCAGCTGCAGACCGGACAGTTTTCATATTTTCATTAATTAGCTATGAAATATGACAATTAATGATCTCACTTGGTGACGAGCGACTGCACTCGGACAGATGAAATGACTGATGTCGTCCCTGTCAAGGAGTGGGCTCGTTCCCCCCCCTTTTTTTTTCCTCTTCTCAGACTGGGGAACATGTCATTGTTGAGTGTCAGTGCTGTTTCAACATAGACTCACCCTCTTTGAGTGAATGTGTCACATAGATTAGAAAATTTCCCCACGGAGATCATTAAAGTTTCATCTAATCTAATCTAATTAAAACAAGGATGTGCAAGTCCTGACACACTGTCCAAGGCTGCATGTGTTGTTTTGTTCTGAGAAATTATGGCTTTTCATGTATAATCACAATTACTAATCTACATAAGTCTGACAAAAAAATATATATTTTGTGCAGATTTAATATTTAATAAGTCTTTAGTTTTTAATAGATTCATGTTCCAAAAAGGTATGCCACTGTTGTGGCAGGTTGTGTAATTATAGAGGTATTGCTGATTTATGTTTCAGATTAATGTAGTAATCACCAGCAGTAACTGTGATACTACTGTGCTACAGAAAATATGGTATAGTAAATTTGTAAAAAATTAAATCTATGGAGAAAAATATCCTAATGCAAAAATTGCCTGATGCACCAAACTGAATGTTTGATAGCACAAATATATCAATGTTTGATTTCATAGCTGTGATATGAACAAGCAAACGCCTATAAACCATTTTCATATTCACATTCAGTTCAGTTAAACTTCAATGTCATTGCACCTCAAAACAAATAATTAATGTGCATTAATGTCCACTCCCTCTTTTGTTGCATAGTTATATATATATATTGGTCTGGTCAGTGTACACAACAAAGAATGTGACTCTGTTTTTTCATTGCTGTCAATGTGCAGAAACAGACATAACTTAACAGCCAACAGACAAAAAAAACTATATATACATGCTGATCGTTTCTATATAAAGAACATGATACAATTTAAATATAAAAAGAGACTTACACAAAATGATGCACAAAAATCTAAAAAGCATGAATTGCTAATATGGACAGTGTGTGTAGGTAATTATAACATTCATTAATATATCTAAACTGGGTTATTGATTGTGATTACTTAAGATGCGTAATGACAGTTTGCCAGGGGCGTAACAGCAGACTGAGCGGCACTCAAGTGAAGTGGAAACTTCAAAGCACAAAATTTCAGAGATCAGAGAAGTTTTCTTTTTTGATTTTTGATTTCTATTTATTTTAACGTATGTGATCCTGTGCTAGTTGTTCTGATAACTTAACCTCTTGAGACCCGGGTTTTTATTTGGTGTGCATTTCTTATTTAGTCAAGCTATTTTGGATTAGTAGGACCAGTAAAATAAATAAACTTTGTCTTGTCCTGTAATGTCCTCATATGCAGACACAGGGTCTCAGGAGGTACCAAAAGTGAAACATTCACCTTGTAAATAGAAATTGTGCACCTCTCTTATATTTCCACATACCTACATCTTTTTTTACTTATGAAGAATAAGATACATGTTTATCTGTCGTTCACATAGAAATGAGCTGAACTTCTGCTCTCAGACAGCATGTTTCTTGATTGCTGCTGCTCAGAATAAAGGCTGAGACTAAATTGTTATCTTGATACAGACCTGTGTATCAGCTAAATGGGAAGACACTGAAACAAATTACAGTTGGACATCATAAGGGGTATAGAAAAGATCAATGATCAATGCGTTGTGAGCAGCTTAATGTTTCACAAAAGAAGCAGAAAGCAAAGAATTGTTATAGTAAATTATCATTTTGTATAACTCATTTTGTTTCTTGTATAGAAATGGTTTAGAACGTTTTTGGATCACTGTGACCAAAAGCTCCACATGTATGTTTAATGAAATGTGCTGGTGTGGTATGAAATAGACAGGTCATTGTTTCCATCCAGTAACTTATCTTTGCTTTGCAGCACTGGGTCCTCATATCAGTCCCTTTGCAAAAGCTACATTTAAATATAAACTTTAAATTAAAATGACAAATTCATCATGAATCTGACTAAGAAACAGAGATCATAAAAATACAATGCCACACTACAAAAAACACATATATCTTATTATATATAAAAAATAATTTTACTTTAACCTGGCTTGTGCTGTTGCTTCAGCTGTACAGTCATTCATCCAGTGCACTATTTAACTCGGCGGAGGAAGTCCCGCCTCCCTCCTCCCGCGCGCTGGCGTCACTTCCTCCGCGCGGAAAACATGGCGGCTGCCAGTCCCCCTGATCCGACGCGCACACTGCCCAGAAATGTAGTCATCAAGACCGAGCCAGAGACCGAGGAGGGGCTGCTGTTCGGCTCGGAGGACGTGCCGGTGAAGCGGGAGCCCGTCGTGCCGCTCCTGGCTGCGGTCAGCGGGCTGCAGCCGCTCGCCTGGTCGCAGGACCACCGCCTGGCTGTCTGCACCTCCAGCTCCATGGCGCTGATGGAGCTGGTGTGCGACGTGCACAGCAGCAAGCAGGACCTGACGCTGCACAGGACCTCCATCCCCGTCCCGACCGAGGCGCACAGACTGCGGGTAAATATGCGCCACTTTCACCGGCAGCACTCAGAGGTGGCGCAGAGGGAGGCTGCTGAGCACACTTTAGGGAGGAGGAGGAGGAGGAGGATGAAGACACTGAGCTTGTTGGTGCGGCTCTCCATCCCTCTCCAGCTTGCAGTGAAGGGGGAGTGTTTTCATGAACTGTCTCCCAACAGTGTGTAAAGTCTGCGATCAGACCTGCAGTAAACCTCACAGTCAAAGTGAAAAGTTCACTGGAATGAACTTATTCTGCAGCCTGTCCGATGAGATCAAACTACCAGGACTTCCCCTCACTTAACGCTCACAGAAATATGCAGTTAGCACCTCCACCTGGGTATCACATTCACATGATCTTTTGCTATTTATGCCTTTATATGATGTCACCCAGCCTCTGTGTCTTTTCATTTTCCTACCTCTCTTAAAAGTCTAGCAAAGGGGCATTGGTGTTTAATTATTATATTATTATAGGAGCTTTGAGACTTCAGAGACATCAATGTGCTGTTTTCTCCATATGAAGCAAAAACCTTCTGTATGTCCTCCAGCTGTGTTTTAAGACACACAGAGGAACACTTAATAAAGTGAGAATAAGCATAAGAGGGTTTTTTTGGTTTGTTTGTGGGGGGAGGCTTCAATATTGTGGATGGTACACCGTTGCCTTCAGCTATAAGTGTGTGACAGTGACATGAAGCCAGTGAACAGTCACAGGACACGGAAATGCCATTTCAAGTTTCTGTATGTAACTTTAGAAACATCAAGCTGCCATACAGGTCTGAAAATGAAGTCACAACCAGGATGTTTAAAAAATGATGCCAAGGCCTCATAAACAAGCGTTCTGAGTCTTTACATAGAAATGAGTCTACAGGCTCGTAACGGGATAAAGTCGGGGAATGTCTCTTTTTTTTTTAAAGTTATGTTACAATCAGTTTGCACATTGGCAACAAAAAAAATAAAAAAATGCTTAATACATGTAGATAATTATGTATAGCTCCCTTTTTATAATGTAACAGTTCAGTTATTGAATGCTTGGCGCTCCTCTGGGGTCTGTCTGAAGAGTTTGCCTCTGTAGTATTTGCACCACATTGCCACCACAGTAGTATAGCACTCCAAAAAATGAAGTGAAAAAAGATTTATTTATCTACAGAAGAAAAGACTCAATCTCTGCCTCAGTCCTCTGCTGCATTTTCTTTGCAAAATCCTTAATGTTGACTAACTACATTCAGATGTGTGTTATTGCAGCTTTGTTATTTGTGGTATGTGTACAGAGGGTTTTAGTCAGAGAGCGACAGTGGATTGAAATATAGGAATAAGAAACTGATAACAGACTGGTAATATCACTGCTAATAATAAGTAAAACGCGTGTGCCTAAAGACTATACAAGTGATTACAAAATAACATCTGTGAGTGTGTTGGAGCAGTGTTACCACTATTTGTTTACTTGTTAAGCAACTTGCGCGAACAAGCCTTAGAAACACAGCCAAGCTAATATTCACTTGTGTGCTATTAGCTTGGCAGCGGTGGGTGTTTCTGTATTTTCATTATTTACTGAACTGAGAGAGGGATCATTAAAGCGATGGAATACAAATGTTGATGAGAAGGGAAACTGAAAAACAGTTTTGCTGCTGTAAATCTGTCTCGCCGCAGCTGCTCTAGTGTGTAAACATGATTGTTTATAGGTTCGTCTCCCCTCCAAAAAATCCACTTGGCAGATAAAATACTGGATGGAGCTAAATTTTATAATCCGCCAGGCACAGTGGAAGACAGGCGAACTTGGTTTCCTGCCGTCATTTATAGATATGCTTGTAAATGTGAGGACTAGTGAGGAGGGAGCAGTAGACGCTGGCGCTCAAAGCTGCACTTTTAAAGGCAAACATTATCTGTCTGGTGACGCCACCGCATCAACTATCCACATACAGATGGGCGGCAAAATGAATAGAAAAACATGGCAAATGCAGCTCAGGTGGCTCTGTTCTGCTGTGGGGGATATTTTACTGACATGGTTTGGATCCAAATCAATCCGGAGTTGTTCTGATCGATCACCTTTATTCTGTGATGAAACATTTCGGACTTGATGGGAATGAAATGCTAATAATTTTTTATGATCCTCTACAGACCTGATCTTTTGATAGGATTTGGATAGTTTGGATGTGTACTGAAATCACTTGCAAACTTTAGTACAAACTGCTCTTTTACCTTAAATATTTCTTTCATTAGTTTTTTTTGTGTCTTTAAGGTGGGACCAGCAGCAGAACTAAGTCAAGCGATGGAGAAGTTCTCCACACACCCGGACCCCACAGTGAGGCAAGTTTTTCTGGCTGACAGAGTGATAAACCCGTCAGTGGGGGTGCACAAAGGAATAAAATACGCCAGTTGGTCTCCGCTAGGTTGTGACTCCAGCGGGCGCTGTCTGCTCGCCTGCCTAACGCTCGACCACAGACTTACCATTCATAACAGCCACAAGCGCCTCGAGTGGAACATGCTGGTCGATCTCACCAAAAAGTACAGTGAGAGACTAAAGGAGCGAGGCTACGCCAGAAAAGACAACAAGACTCCTCAGGCGAACCTGCTGGACTTTGACGAGCTGCAGCGGCGTTTCCGTATGCAGACTCCTCTGAGAATGGAGTGGTCGAGCGTTTACACGATCAAGCAGGTCCAGCCGGACAACACGTGCATAGACGTGGAGATGGTCCTGCTCGCCGTCTTAATGGAAAACGGGGACCTCGTTTTGTGGAAGTTTGTGTTGCCCTTTACAAACGGAGCAGATGTCGTATTTTTTGACATCATCGAATCAGGTGTGACCAGACCCAGCGACTTGGCGTGGTGGGAGTATGAAAGCGCTGATCGCCGGATGAGCGGCCTAATCGTCGGCAGCGAGGTGGGACCCGTCAAGATCATGCCGGTCAGCCTGACGGGAGTGAAGGGTTACTTCACCCTCCGCCACCCCGTCATCCTCTGGAAGGAGTGCGACGAGATCGCCGTGGAAAACCTCAAATGTGTCCCGATGATCCACCCGATCCAAAAATCCAGCTGCAGCCTCATCGTGGCCTCACGCGGCTGCTACGTCTTTTGGTGTTTGCTCATGATTTCTTCAGCCGGACTTAACGTACACAACTCTCACGTGGCGGGACTGCATTCGCTCCCTGTTGTCTCGCTGGCAGTCAGTCAGCATGGCGTTGCAGTGTACACGTGTTCTATGGATGGGTGGATAAAAAAGCTGACGCCGACATTTACAGAGGACACTTTGATTTTCAAACAAGAGGACATGTTGCGGCCGGAAAACCTAACGGGGAGGAGGGTACACGGGATTGCCGTGAGCCGCAATGGGGCGTACATTGCACTTGTTAGCACACAAGGTATGGTTGACGGCTATCATCCAGTTCACAGGACGTACCAGGTTCACTTTGTGACCCTGAAAACACCAGAAACCGCAGCAACACTGCTGCTCAAGTCCCCCATGCAGAACTTGTACAAAATGGCCGACCTGCTGGATCTTGTCAGGTGGCAAATTTTGAAAACCAAGTGCATCCCGGCATCGCTGCTGGAGGAGCTCGATCGAAAGATCCAGGAAGTAGACTCACCCTACTTGTGGCGGTTCAAGCTCTTTCTGGTGCGCATTCTTTACCAGTCGCTACAGACGCCCCCTACGGATCACCGATGGAAACCCACATACGAGGACAGCAAGGTGTTCGTAAGGGGCGAGGAAGGGGAGGAAGGAGAGGACGGCGACGCTGTGCAGGAAGAAGCTGAGCCTGCCGGAGTGAAACAGGAGAAGGAGGAGAATCAGGAGGAGCAGATGGCGGAGGTGCAGGCCTGGATCAACGCTGTAGAGACCCACCTCATGAGAGAGCACATGAAGAAGGTGCTGGGGGTGGTGTACCTCAACACCTGGATCGCTCAGAACACCAGCATACCCACCTGTGGCCTGATGGAGTACCTCTCCAAAGACCCTAACGACAGAGCTTCAGAGGTAAAATGCTGACGATCGATCCCAAAGTTTTATTTATACAGTGTGACATAATGCAGCCGCACAGTGAACTCAAAGCACATTTGAGTAACAGTGATGGTGTAATTACTTTTTTGTTTGGTTTTAACAAAATGAAAAAGAAACAAACCGCAGATAAATCAAAAATGGCTCCTCGATATGTCAAAACACTGACCGACATTTTCTTTCTATGGAGGTAGTTATTGCTTGCTTCTCTTTAAACTGGTTTTCTGTTGCTGCTGGTTGGCTCTGATGTTTCAGATCAGCTCAAAGTATCAGAAACGGGCACTAAATTCGCAATCATGCTGTCTGCTTTTCTACCATTATATAACTTGAATGAAACTGAACTCAGTGTTGTGTTTGCTTTCACTTACGCCGCCTGTCTCCGTGTGTATCATCCATCTCAGGTCCTGATCGGTCACATCAAGAACAAGATGAACAAGCAGACGTTCCCGGAGCGCTGCAGCCTGTGTCAGGAGGTGCTGCCCTTCTCTGACTACAAACAAGCAACCTGTAAAAACGGTCACATGTGGCTCAGGTACGAACATTATTCTTCAGCTGCTGTGTGATCCAGTGACGGTGTTTTGTGTGAGTGTGTGTCTGTGAGTGTGTGTCTGTGAGTGTGTGTGTGTGTGTGTGTGT
>JBAJHX010000035.1:6712389-6732123 GCA_037176925.1 Amniataba percoides
TGTGTGTGTGTGTGTGTGTGTGTGTGTGTGTGTGTGTGTGTGTGTGTGTGTGTGTGTGTGTGTGTTTGTGTGTGTCTATCCCTGCCAGCCAGCCAGCCCTCTAATGCCTTTCTCTCGGTCTCCTCCAGGTGTGTGTTGTCATACCAGGCCTGCCAGACACTGACGTTCAGACGTTGCCTCCTGCTGGATAGCATCGCCAGACTGCCAGAGCCTGAGGGTAAGCGCCACTTTCCATCTCCCTCCACCTCCATTTCACAGTCACACTCTCCATCAGCCATCTCTTCCTGTCACCTTCAACGTCAGCCTTCATCCCGCTCCGCCGCTCAGATCATCGCTTGACACTTTGAGTTTCCAGTCAGATGTAAACGCCATGCTAAAAAAAAAAAAGAATGATTGTAGAAATTATCTGGGACTAATTCCTACAATGAGAGGAATTACTGTGGGAATTACTGTGGGAATTATTGTAGGGGTTTTTTTCTGTGTTTGATTTAAAATCCAACACTGGTTCCTTTTTTTATTTTTAAAAGTTAAAGGTTGACCCTGGACACAAAACTTTTTTCACAGAAATAAAAGCTTAGGAAGACTCCTTTACTTTTTGCTTTTGTACTTTTTACAAATGTAGTCTCCAAGTTTTGCAAACTTTTTTAGTTTTGTTGCACTCTTAATGAAAATTGAGAGAAATTAAAATGCAAACTTTTTGAGAACAGCGAACACGTAAAATTTACTTTAAAAAGTTTGAAGCCGCGATTAAGTTGTGTGGATGCAAAAAGGTTCTGAGAAATCTTTATTATAGCAGTTTTTCAGATGAATATCAGACCAAACACTTTCACATCAGCTTGGAAACTGTGACTTCATTCAGCTTAGCTCAGTGTGCACTTTGGTGACCTGGTTATTGTAGTTATTGACTTTCTGCAGTAACCTGATTTCTATCACATCATGTAAACAAGAGATTCAGTTCCTCCAATAGTGGTAAGAGATTAGAGAAACCCAATTATCCCTGCTAGATTCCTCCTGAAGAAAGCTGATTTCTCTGCCACATATATAACATGACCGGGTGTCTAATTGGGTCTTTTTTTTTTTTATCTTTCACACGTGAGCGTGACAAAGACAACGGAAAGCATCTGGCAGGATGACAGGAAAAGATCAACACACTACAAATAACAAGACATCCTCGTGTTCTAAATAAAAACATCCCAAGTTTGCACTGTAGTGAGCAGGTTACTGTGGTGTGTGGAAGCACATTGTCTGATTATAATTGTCTGGAAATGCGAAGTGACCAGTTTAATGTGTTATGATTTTTTATCCTCAGTTTAAATGTAGAAAACAAACTTTTATTTTATTTTGCCATATTTACTGACATGTTTGCTCTGCTTGTCTGCATCGAGCTTTGGCGGACAATTAATACATCGTCATCTTCAGTGCAGCATCAGGTGCAATCGATCATTGCCACTTTACACAAATGCCAAACAAACAAACAGAGTCCAGCTCCAGCAGCGTGTGCTTCCTGCAGTGGTCGGAGCTGGGAGAGAAAAAACAGTTTGCTTTTCCCAGTGTTTGAGGATTGGCTTCATCTGGCTGCTACATGCATCCCAGGTCTTTATCGGTCTCGCCTGAGCGCCCCGAGGCACGGCTCGCCTGGTCATTCCAGCCTATCTGAGCTAAAGACTGACGGGTCTGTGCAGTTTGGCATCTGTCAAAATCAACAACATCACAACCGCTGTCTCCAAACATCTGAGGGATTTCAGCTTTCTTTTGTATTTGGTTCTTAAAACCACATGTGGGCAGTTGTAGTTGACTTTAGCGTTTTAAACCCAGCATGTGTGACATAGCTGGATTAATCTCTGAGTCAAAGTAATGGAAAACAGCACTGAGTTTTAAAGTAGTGATCCACATAAAGGAAGAAGGGACTTCTCTCACAGGCTGGCTGAATGTAAAACTGATTACGAGCAAACAATATTTAATATTTTAACCCTAACCCAAGGGGGAAAATAAACGTGAGTGGAATCATTTATCATGAAAGAAATTGAAGCCAACAACTTTAAAAATGGCTCATCTGTAATTTTTGGTCATTTTGCTCCATCATGCATAAGAAATGAGTTAAGTGTTTTTTTTTAACAAAAATTAAGTGAGGAGTTAATTATAGTGGTCTTAGATGCATTACAAGATGTATAATTAACATCAATTCATGTTTGTAACGCTTCAGAAATGCCAGTTAAGGTCTTGAATTTTATGGGATTGTTACTTATGTAAGACCAAAATTCCCATCAAATTTCAAGGCCTTGAAAAGTCTTTTTTATTATCACAACTTGCCTTCTTCACGCACAGATCCAGAGTGGATAAAGAAGATACTGCAGGCACCCTGCACGCTCTGCGACTCGCCCATGATCTAGAGCTGAACGACCGGAGGAACCTCAGGGCTTCCCTGCGACCTTCAGAGATTCTCGCTCTGATGCAGGGTCCAATTTTGTCAGACATCACTGCTACAGTTTTTTTATTTCATGCATTTTGTTCATGTTTTTATTACTTCATATTGGTATCTTTAAAAGTGCAAATAAAAAGCTTTGTTTATACATTCAAACTCTTATTTCCTCACAGGTGTAGCCTACAGCCTCCCTCTGTCGTGGTTTTGAATTAATATTTCACTAGGGTAAAACATTTTGGACTCAAACTTAACAGATTTCTTTATTTTCTCCACTCTAAAATTAATTCCCAGTCAGACACGGTGGTTGCACAAGGGTGCAAACAAAACAAAGTTTAAAATGTGGTTATACGTGGAGGTTTCTATTATTCAGTAGGACTTCAGGGCACCATAAATAAGCTCCCTCATTTTCCTTATGTTGACTGTGTTTCCAAACCTTTGGTGTAGTTTTTATTGCAAGTAAGTGGAACTTACTCTGCTAGTCCTATTTTAGCGGGGGATTTTTTTGTTCTTCTTTTTTCTGAGCGCAACAAATAATACACTCTGAATAATACATACTCTGGAAAAAACTCAACATACCTACTTTAATTGGCACAGTAAAACAATTTCCAAGCTCTGGGAGGAGGAGGAGGGGAGTGGGGTGGGTTTGGTGGTGGTGCTCAGTCATTCTCTCAGATGAGGACTTCCGCTAATGTAAACGCAGAAGAGAAGGAGCGGCGAGGCAGATGAGATGAGCAAGAGGCAGGAAGAAAGCGAAAAGTGTGCTTAAAAACCCGACGCGGTCCCTCCCGCGGGAGCCGGTTGTAATGAGATTCAGCAGTAATGAGGGACAGAACATGGCACCAGATGTGATTCTAATTCTAATCAAGGAGGGAAGGGTGGCGGCGATGGGGTGAGTGGGGGGGTTATAGAGCATATTGTTAAATACAATTAACCCTTTTTTCATATTTGGAGGGAACAAGAGCCGAAGGGAGGGGGATACAGGCTCAGCGGCATGTTCCCGGCCCCGGCTCCTTGTTCTGGAGACATGGAGGTCGGCGGCCGGCGATCAAAGAGGAAGCTGGACCTGAGAGACTGGGCCAGCAGCAGAGCCCCCTCCATCCACCGCCGCCGCCGCCTCTCTCATCCCTCACATCCCAAGGCCCGGCAGAGGTGGGGCGGGGTCTGCCCTCCCTCTGGTGTCACTGGAGATGATAGCCTGCCCCGGGGCGAGGAGAGAGGAGGCAGCTCGGCTCCAAACACTCGGGGCCTCATGAAAGGGGAGCTCCTTTTTTATTTTATTTTTTAAAGCCCACATTTCTTCACCCAGTGGTGGCATTTGTTGGGCCCCTTCGACTCAGAGAAGATTCAGTCCATTTGGGGGAAGAAGTGTTTATTTGAAAGTGAATCATTTATCACATTATCCCGTGCAGGAGGAGGCTGGAATAGTTTGGCACATGAAAATTAAGATTAGTTTTTAGCTTTAATTGTTTAATCATAATTTACTAAAACTACTCACTAAAGCTGATGTTCAGGAGAACTATTAGTTGAGCCTGATCTCACGGTAAATTTTTCATCCATAATTTTCTCTCCCAAAAAAATTAAAACTGGTATTTTTAAAAACATACAACAAAAAGTTGCAAAATCACTGCTCATGATTGTTTATTCTCCACCTTGAAAACTGTAATTTGTCTAGATTTTTTTTTTCTTAATCCATTCAACAGCTTTTTCCAGAGGCCTCACTTACGTCTCACGGCCTCAGCTGGAAAAAAGAAAACTGACGCAAAAAAGAAGCACGGCAGTTTCATTGTTATTTGATGAAGAGACAATTTTCTTTGTATAAAGATACAGCCATGTGTCTTATAAAACATTTTAGATTTCAGGAGTGGACTAAGCAGAACCGATAGCTGTAAATATGTGGCCTCACTAATTTGATTCAAAGACTGCATCTTTCATGAAAACCCTCCTCACAGATCTTCAAACAAAGCAGGAGAAGTTTGATGAAAAACATGAATCCTCCTGATTGTGCAGCAGCAAAAAAAAACAAAAAAAACAGCCGAAGTGGGAGATAACCTTGCTTTTGTGAAAACGAGCTGAGTTCAGCACTTTATTAAAACTGCTTAAGTTTAGTTGCAAGTTTGAGACCATGCTGAAAAAGTATAACAAGTTAGCTGAAAAGTTAAAGTCACCAGAACCGTTGTAATGAGCTTTTCTTCGGCGCTGGATGTTTGCAGCGTTCGGTGCCTTCGTGGCTGTCAGGTTTCTTCTTTGTTTTCCAGCCGAGGGATTTGGGGCTCCGTGTTGTAGTTTGTCAAGTGGAAGTGGCTCCTCAGGTTGTAATGTTCCTGTCACTGATAGGTGGAGACCAGCACTGTTACAGAGGTTAGCTGTGTTTGGTTGATCCTCCTCCCCGCTTTAGTATAATAATCCGTCAAAGAGCAGCTCCACTAGTAATTACCTGCTTCCCCTCCCTTTCTCTCCCACTGTCTTTGCTCTCAAGACTTCAAAAGGCGGATTTTTCTCTTTGCATACAATATTTATATCCTTTATGTCAGTGGCTGGATGGCATAAAACATTCATGGCACCTTTTCACACCTTAATTTCATGTGATATTCTTTTTGTTTTGTTTAGACTGGATTTTGAACATGATATGTCCCACTGTATTCTCTCAAGAGCGTCTGTTCATTTTGTTTCCCCAGAATCTCTCCAATTTACAGTGTAAAACGTGGCAGCTGCTTCGCCGCCGCAGACATGCGACTGCATCACCTGGTGGGATCGCGACATTGTTGTTACAGACGTGTTGCTTTTATGGGTCTCCTGTTGATTCTTTATGCGTTTTGTCACATTTCCGGTGCAGTTCGTGGCCATATGTACGTCGTGAGACAAGAACAATTTGCAGAACGTCAGAGCTGCCAGACTGCGGAAGCTTTTTTCAGTGTCTCTTCAGTATCAGGAAATCTGAATGTTTATTTGATTTTTGCATCAGTGTGTCACAGTACGGTGATGATATTGTGATATAATTTTAAATATGATGAAGGCTGATTATGTTTTTGCCTTTTTGGTGAAAGAAATCACTATCGAAGTATTTTAGTCTACTATTGAATCCCGAAAGATTATATCACTCCACCCTTTTCTTAAGTCAACATTCAAACCCTTTTCTGCATTAAAGTGTAGTTTTATTGATAAGCTTAATATGTCTTGTTTGAAGGAATATAAGTTCTCACTGTCACCTCACTGTTCAGATCAGAAAATGATGCTGTTTCTCATGAAACCCTCATTTTTCCTGTTTAATGACCTTTGGTCCTCTGCTGATTAAAGCTCTTGTGGAGTCCACTTAATAATAATGGATTGTACAGTTTGTAATAACAAAAAAAAACCAAATAACTAATAACTATCTTACTTTGCACTTTCTCGGAATAAACATGTCTGTCTGTAAAGTCACGGCCTGGAAAAATAAGTAGAAAAAATATTGCACAGCAAACCGTGTCGCAGAGTTGCGTCATTGCGCTCCTGCAGCTGCTGATCCCCCCCCCCAAAAAAAACAAAGCCTCTGTCTCTAAAGTCTTCCAACCTGAGCCGCATCCCCTCCCAAACTTGTCAGCGCTAATGAAGTCAGTATGCAAGGTTGTCTTCTGCTCCCTCTGAACTGATGGGGTGAACATGGTTGTCTAACTGGTTGACTCCCCCGTTCTGCTGCCCCTGGGGAGCAGAGCAGAGGAGGGGGGTTGCGAGGGCGCTGACCCGAGACCGGCCGAGAGCTTCTGTGAGGATGGAGGGTGGTGGTGGAGGGGGGGGTTGTGTGTCCATCATTAGAGTCACTATTTGTTCCTGGCTTTGAGAGCACTGAAGTGGAACTAATACTGAACAGCAGAATGGACATGGAGAGGGAGGGCCACTTTTTACTGCTACATTAATTAAGCTCATTCTCAACATGCCCCCTGTCTCCTCTGGTACCGCCGCCATTAAGTGGAGCGGCTGCATTGTGTGTACGCTTGGTTTAACCTTTTCTGACGCTCAGTGTCTCTCTTTTTGCTCCATTTTCAGAAGGAAATTAAATGTTAACAAGGGCTGAGACTGATGAGGATTTTTAGCACTTAGGTCATCAACTGTTTGATCAAAGAAACAGTTCATCAAAAGTTTCCAAATCCCAATGTGTTAACGTTTACTTTTGTTTTTCTGACCGACCGAGTCTAAAACCATGTCAAAATATAACTTAAAAAAGAAGTAAATCTTCAAATAGGAGAATCAGGAATCACAGTGTTTAATGGATTATCAAAAATGTTGATTAATGTTGGTGTTCAATTTAGCTTCAATTACTGGTATTTACAAGTTACTCTGCAGCTTTAGATGAGCTCATAAAATATCTCTTGTAGGGTAAAAATCTTTTATCCTTACACAAACAAACAAAACAAAAGCAAGAAATCAGTTTCAGTTCAATGACAAAACCCTCTATCACCACCTTGAAGAATTTTCATGTTCATACATTAAGCTACACTGCAGCATGTGTTTTATTGTGTGTAAATTGATGCTCCCTAAAAAATGTGCGATTGCCAACCGGGCAAAGCAGGCGATTGCCTCGGGCTGCCCAAACCCTCCAGGACCCCAAAGGTCTGCAGCAATTAGTATATGGTGATTTAATTAACTGCACATTTGTTGGTTAAAGGCCCTGAAAACATGCTTTCCCAATCAGATGCTTAAGAAGTGGGCGGAGCACAGGTGAGGTCATGTGAAGTACTTGACATTAACCAATCACAGCTCAGCATCAGCTCAAATCTGATCAAAACCTGCAGCCACAAAGTCCCGACACAGCAGATTAGTTGACTTTTTTCAGTATCAAACTTTATATTTGAAATAATTAATATGTTTTTCAGAACTGTAACTGTTCAGTTAGTTGTTAGTTAAAGAAAGTTTCTGCTATACTAACTTATGTTTATTTTTTTCTTTGCCGTAAGTTACCAGATAAATAAGTCTTGTTTTTTGGGGGGGTATGAATTGGTGGGGGTTTTCATTATTGATGCCTTAACGTGTACTGTAATGTTTTAAAGCTGTGACAGAAACGAGAACTTGGAAGCTTAAGTGCATTTTACACCCAATACTTGTTCACTCTTACTTGAGTACAATTCTAAATCAGGACTTATTGCCATTATTTCTTGAAAGGCTGGAGCACTTTTCAGCTTAACGAGATCTGCGTGACGTCGCTTTGAGTGTGATTGATGGACAGTTATTTCTTTATTGCCTCAGAACTGGATTTTCTCTCATGCTTTCAAATGACAACGATAAGCGAACAAAAAGCACTCGTGGCTCCTCCTGAGCGTGTTTTCGGCAGATCTTAAGTGAAACATACTGTTCAGCGGGCCTGCAAGACGCCACATAGTGTGTTCGTGAACGCTGCGGATGATGGCTGTCTGTCTCTATCAGCGCTGGCACCATGAAGTGACAGCTCTCTGTAACGGTGACAAGTTAGGTTCCAGCGGAGACAGATTGCCTTCAGGTGGCTCCATTTTCAAAATCTCACCAAGAATGTGAGGCGCTTAACTTCCTCTTGAAGGCTGAAGGGCTCTCTGAGCCTTTTATATTCCAGATTTCAGCAGAAAGACAAAGTAGGGAGAAGGGGGGGCATAGCTCATTTGAGAGTTTGCTTTAATATCTGTCTTTCAGAGATCAGAGGGTGTCATATTCTCACACCTCATATTTCACAGCATCTATCACAGGCCATGTAAAATTCCCTTAAAAGTGCATTATGCAATATAATAGCAGGTTTGGGTGACATTTATCTGCCAAGGGGAAGAAGGCTGGTTACAGACCTATTGCCTTTTACAAAAAGGATTTCATCACACAGGGAATCTTTGTGAATTTCCCGCTTTGTCTCGCGATTGCAGCTGATGACTGAAATTAAAAATGAACTTTGTGTCTCTCCAGCTGATAAATGCTTTTTTTTTTCTTTTTGCAGACACAAATAATTCCACCTTAAAGTTGACAGAGAGCAAACACCGATTTTTTTTTTCTTTTTTGCAAGATTTTCAACAACAGTTCTGGTGACTTATTGTTGAAATACTGTCTGAGCGGTTGATCTAGATAATCTTGCGCAGTCTTGTGTGTGTGCTTCTGCATGAGAGGGAGAGAAATTATTTCAGGGCCTGGTTATGCAGAATTTGTAATGAGTATTTTTGTTTTTTGTGTGTGTGTGTTTTTTTTAAAGGAAATACCGGTAATAACTATGTGCAAAACCATTAGAATGAATATTTATGTTGCTCGTTATGAAATATTCATTAAGTCGGTATAAAAAAAGAACAACGAAGGAGGCTGGGGAGAGAGACTGGGTGTTTACTTGTGTGTGTTTGCGTGTAAAGTGGGGGGGGGCGGCGGGGCCCTCATCACCTACTGCACAGGAGGACTGACAAAACCCCTGGATTGAATATCTGACATCTCTTAACAAAAGCAGCAGCAGAAGCATCTTCCTCCCCTTGTTTTTTTTTCTTTTTTTGGTTAATATTTTTTTCCACCACTAGCTCTTTCTCTCTGCCTGAGGTGATACGAGTCTCTCCGTTCATCCGATCTCCACATCTCTCTCTCTCTCTCTCTATTCTCCACCTTTCATTCCCTCACTTCCCCTTCGTTCCATCTACCCAAATTAAGAAATTAATGAGGGATAGGTTCTTTACCAACTGCCCCCGCAATGTTTACCACTGATGAAATTATAATGTAGGCCCTGCTGTATTATTTATAAGCCAATTAGGGGAAGTGTTACTTGATTTGATGGGGAGCCGACACACAGAGTACATTTAACTAATGGAGACCAAGAGAGTAAAGGGAAGGAGGGGAGGGAGGACAGCTGAGGCGGACTATTCCGTACGATGCTCTAGGATTACGTGGCTAATTGCCCTGCTTTATCTGTCTGTCACGGATAGCCATGCATATTTTAGCGTTCCCAAAGACTTTGATTGTTTGCACTCGTGTTGGGGCTGTAACAAGTAGAGCAGAGGCCAGAGTGGAGTGTAGTTAAAAACTGGCAGCAGGGGAGGCAGGGAGGGGGCGACGGAGAGGAGGAAGAGGAGGGGAGGAGGGCGGCGGTGGTGCTAGGTGGTGGTGGTGGGGGGGCGGCCGTGCACTAAACTCAGACACTGTGACAGGTGGAGGAAGAGTTTTGACAAGGAGCAAAGGGGTGTCGAGGTGGGAAAATGTAACATGGAAAAAAAAAATAAAAAGGAAGTCTAAGCCGTTCATCGAGAGGCTGCAATTAGATGGCAGCACAAACAGTAATTAATTTCACTTATTGTAGCCTGTAGCCAAGCGCGCCTTGCTGACCTCCTCTGCATATTGTTAAGAAGCCGTTTCATAACTCTGTTTTCTCATTTGCATGCCTCATTTGCACCACGGCATGGCAAAGCAGTGACATCCAAGGAGACAACACTGGACAAAAAAAAAAAAAAAAGAAAAATCCTCCCTGTGAAATGTTGGTGCACCCGGGCGGCTGGAGAGCTGCGACTAGCAACGAAACTGATTCACACAGAGGGGCTGAATAAACCGATTGATTGATTAATTGATAAGCTGCACCAAATACCTCGAGATATATCACGTTAAACTATTTTATCCGGTAAGAATAACACATTTACAGAGTTTCTCAGTTTCATATCAAGTTAGTGTTGAAATGATGAGCTGATTAATTCATTAATCATTTGGCAGCAAAGATGAGGCACTTTAAGGTTTTACTGTATTAAGATTTGTTTGTTTTACACCCCTGTGCACTGAATATCTTTGTGTTGTAGGATACTAGTCTAACAATGTGCTTTTCCTACCATTTTCTGGCCTTTCATAGATTAAATGATGAATAAGAGACATGGTTAGTCGTAGGCTTGATGTAAAAATAATTGAAATAATTCACATTAAGTGCTGATCTGCAGATCAATACTTAATACTTACTTAATGTAACTATTTGTTAGTTGCAGCCCTTCAAGAGTCACTCATAAAATAAATTCCAGGTGTCAGACATGTTGCAGAACAATATCTATTATTGATCCTGGAACTCTTCATTCGCTGTTGGCTGTGTCTGGAGGAATAATTGATTTTCTGCAAATTTATTTGGGTCCTCCAGGGCGAGCCGCAGGCCAAGACCCCCTGGTGCAGAGCTGGACACGGGCGGACACATCCTGGAGGAACCTGCTTAAGCACCTGGAGTGGAGCTCCGAGGAGCAACTCTGACTGATGAGCTTTTTGAAAGTTGATCAGACACTTATGCTAAGAAGGGGAAACTGGAGCAAAGGCATCCTTAATTATCTGATGAGGGGAAGCTTATCTGAACGGTTTCTTTTTCTCTCCTCTTTTATCCCGCCGGATCACATGGCAGATCTTTACATAACAAAAGAGCTACCTGGCTGGTCTGCTTCATTTAAAACTCCATCCTGATCCAAAGAGAAGCTCATCGTGTGTGAGTCCAGGTTCTTGTCTAAAGCGGGATCCAGAATACAACCCAGCTTCACTTGCTTTATGCACGTGCAACACATGCTCGAGTCGTCATTTTCCTGAAATATTGTACGATAAAGATTTCAGACCCAAGCATATTGGAACATTTATGGGTTCTCTCCCTGCAATGAGTGTGTAATTAATTCACGATTAAAAGTATTAGTACAGGCTTTGTGTGGTGATTTATTTAAAGGCTGGTACCAACGTTGGCTCGGTTTCCTCCTTTAGGAAATGGGTAATAAGATCCGATGCCAGGCCTTCTTTAGCATGCCTCTCCACACACACACATGTCCCATATTAGTGTGTCTCCTCCATTAGAAGCCCACACATAAGCACAGGAGCCCTGTCACCACTGCCGTCACGGTCACCATGTTAACTTATTCATCCCTGTTAAAGCCCATGTAACTGGATAGCTGTTAATTAATATAGCTGTCGGGTAAATGGTTGCCGCCGGACCATCGCCACCATCCATCAGTAACATAATCTCAGGCTTGTTTTCATGCCAGGCCTCAGGCTCAATTAAGATAATGCTATGCAAACGAGGTCTCTCGCCATTAGCCTCATCACTGAGGGGCCGTTTATTGGCATAATTGGGGCACTCCAAAGAACAATTACCGTGGCACCTCCTCTCCACCTATGAGATCAGCGATCATCTGCGAGCGTGACTGAGGAGTCACGAGTCGTGACCGCCGGGCGACGAGTCGTGGCTGCAGATTGACCCGGGAGGTCCAACAGGAGCAGCTGGAGAACGCAGACAGACGACCGCAGCCAAGACTGCAGGCCTGTGACCTGTCTGATGGACTGTAATTACCATCAAGTGAGGCATTTCTGTTGAAATAAATGATACTGTTTATATCAACGAAATAACTAAATATCACAGCCCAGTTAATGTTGGTTTGATCAATTGCAGGTCAAAGGACATCTGGGCAGAGCTGTGCATGACTGAACTGTAACACTATAGTGTAATTAGAAAAAAAAGTGTGGAAGACAATGTTTTAAGCTAGTGAAAGGAGATGTCATTGCTTGACAGGGTGACACAAAACAACGTATGGATGTATGGATGATTTGAAAACAATATGAAATATTGCCCATTTTTCTTAAGACAGGCAAGCTGCCGAGGAGATTAAATCAGAAAAGCAGGAAAAGTGTTTTTAAAAATGTAAACTGGGGACGGCAGTGGTTTGATGCTGGTCCTGAAGGTGACAAGAGGTGGACAGAACACTGTGACCATGGTGAAGGTCAGTGAGTTGGGGGGGGGGCTCATTATAGATAGGTTTGTGATGTAATGAGAAGAGGTTTGAACTGAATTTGAAGCAGTAGAGAGGAGCCTCTTTTTGGGACAGGGTTAGTGGACCTACTGCACAAGAGAGCTCTGGATATAGTGACATTTATTTCTCAATTGTTGTTTAGTCATGTGAGGGCTTTTATCGAACTAAACACTGAACATCAAATCTTGTGTGTAACTAAATGGCTTTGGCCTTCTTTTTGGCTTAGTTTTGGCCACAGTCCTCACGTAAAAGATTTAATATCTATGTACAGTTTTAATGGAACACGTGTTTAGCCCTTTATCAGAGTCTCTATAATAATGTGTCTATTGTTGCACCCTGCTGAGGCATTTGTCATCTTATTGTTTTCTTATATGACTTATTATTTTCAGCTTTCAGTAGAAGTCTGGTTAGATTTACGCATTTGGTTAGATTTAGGAAAAGATCATGGTTTGGATTAAAATAGAGCCAAAGCTCTTATGTTTTTTGTTTTACTATAGATACAATCTATCCGTTTAAGTGTTCAAACTTTGAGTAAATAAAATAACTCCCTTTAAGAAAATATGCACCTTTCACAACACACTTGAACCGGCTGTTTCACTCAAAACGAGCATTTTTGGTGAGATCATTATTCTAAAGTACAATTTATGACTAACTGTACCAGTCTGAATATAGCAACAGGCAAAGTTTTATAGTCCTCGCAGTGTGAACCTGCCATCTGCATTAGTAAATTTCCAGGAGACGTTCTGTGTGCTGAGTCACATTCCCACACATTTTCCTTCACATTGTGCTTGTTGTTGATTTGCAGGTTTTCTCCCTTCAGCAGGAGAGACAAAAGTCACATCTCTGCAATACTGAGGCCCTTCCCATCTGTTGTCTGCTCACACCTCCACTTTGCTACACGACTCACACATTCACACACACACACACACTCATACACCATAGGCGGGCTTCAGCACTAGCACTAGCTATAATGATTCCTCTGACACACATTGGGGCACATCATTCCACAGCACAGCACAGCTTTGCAGCTCAAGGCCCCTAAACCTCACTCACACTTCTCACTAGCAAGATGTTGTCTGTGTGTGTGTGTGTGTGTGTGTGTGTATGTGTGTGTTCACGGCCATGCGGCTGAGAAGTGAGTGCCTCCTTGGGAATTTTAAGAGTCAAGCCCCCCTAAATCTTCTTGTTTCAACTTTAGAAAATCAATAGGATAAATATCCTGTTTGCCCCTCTTGTCCTCAGCCGCCCGCCTCCAGCTCGCTCAGGTTACCGGAGCGGAGAATCTCGCTCTCACCTCAGGCTATGTTTAAAACAATCCCTGTTTTTTTCTTTTTGCTCTTGAATGGCCGAGGATCTCAGGTGCAGCTTATTTATTTCGTCTTCTTCAGCGAGAGCAAGAGGGAGAATCATGTTAACATATGCCATTGGAGAGCGCCACTGGCTAAGTCCTCCAATCGACCTGCTCCGTGTGTGATTAGGCTAGTGAAGCTGAGCCCGGCCCAGACACAGATCGAAGAGGGTACACTCTCAATATGGATGTGAGCCGTGCTTGCCGCAGCCACATCCAGCTGCTTCCATTGATTTTTTTGTCCTCAATTATATAATAGAAGCTCTGTTCTGGATTTGAACTTAAATCACATAGTTTGGCGAGCGAGCATGTCCCATAAATCAAGAAAGCATTTTGACTCATATGAAATAGGATTTTTATCGACTGTATTTGGCAGCCCCTCTGGAGAGATTTGCGTGACTACTGTGTGAATGTGCGGTACCAAAGTGTATGTCTGTAGGGTTTTTTTTTCTTCTTATGTGTTCCAGGTGATTGAACTAAAGACAAAGAGGCACTGACACAAAACTTTGAGTGTACAGTTCAGCAAGCCACAACTCAAGCTCTCACAAATCTGTTTTGAAAAGCCCTTGGATTAGTTCTCCCAGTACACAGTTGACTCTTCTAATTGGAAGACATCCGCTTTTTTAGCCATTTGATCCATTGGCAACTTTGTTGAAACACATCCCCAAAGTCTTTATCCTCCCAGGCATGTCGATATCGATAGCAGGATGCAGGTTAGGCCATTGTGAGTGAAAACACAACTGGACACTTACCCTGTTTCACGGCAAAAAAAATATTCAGCTCAACCTAAGAACCATTTAAACTTCAGTTCAGACCAAGAACAATTGGACCTCTCTTAAGAAAATAATCTACCAATACGAAAGGGCACCTTATCCTCTAGTTTATAAAAAAAATGAATGTAATGACAATATGTTGAACTGAACTTTGTGCTTCTTTCCTTTAGACAGTTGTTTTCTAAGATACTATCACATACATAAGGCTCATTACTTACAGCTAAAACACTTTCTTAAAGAGATACCTGGATTTTAATGGATCTTATTGTTTTTGTAATCATTTATATTATACTATTTTTTCCTCTCGCACCATCAGCAGGTCAAAATTGCCCAATATTTTGGTTTATCACCACCTGCAAAACTAATGACACTCCCATTAAACTCAGGTATATTTTGTGTTTGATGCTAATTAGCTCATTTTAGTATGCAGTTATACCTGGTTAGCATAACCATTGCCATTTAAAGCATGTTAACATGCTAACATTACAGCATTTACATCATAAGCATCATAAAAACCATAATCCCAAAGTACTGCCTCATACAGTACAGCCACTTGCATGACTGCTCTGAGAGGGGGCCAACACAGCTATAAAAGCCTGTAGGAAACTCTGTATGTGACTGTAAATGAGGTCTGCTTGTGGCAAGTGAAGCTCAGAAAATCTACAAACAATAGAAAGTGAAAAGAAAATGGGTTAAAATCACAAATGAGCTCCTCATTATGCACTTGCACATTATGCATGTCTCTCTTTGCAAGTGAAAAAAATTCTTAAATTTAGGTGTTTGGATTGAAAAACCCAATTTTCGCTGCCGTCTGAATAAAAAGTTTCTTCCTCATGTTCTTTTCAAACCAATTTTTAGCTACTTTTTAGTATTTAAACACCCAAAATATTTTTTGCAGTGAACAGACATCAGACGTTGGACAAGGTGTTCACACCACTTCATCCATTTCATAAGACACCTTTCAACACTGAGTGTTACGACACCGTAAATGTCACTGCAACTCAAAGTATTTCATGGCCTATGGACCTGGTAAACTGACCCATCGTGCTCCGCTTGTGGAGCACAAACATCGACCTCATTTTGAGCGGCCTGTCCTTCCTGCAAACGAGAGCACTGTCATTATCACAGAGTGCCATCAGACACCTGGAGGAGGTGGACGGTGGAGAGGCGGTGGCTGAAGATGGCCAGGGGTTCGGTTCGGTGGGAGGGAGGGTAACCTAAGCCTCAGATGCTAATCTTGCTACGCTCTGGCATTTTGGGGGATAATTGTAGCCCTGGCTGAGCTCAGGTGATGATGCAGGCGATCCGCCGGAGTTAAGCCCCGTCGTTTTTGCCAGTTTGCTCTTCTTCCCCTCACCTGTCCTTCTGCCTCTGCTTGGTCTTAATCTCTTTTTCCTTCCTATATCCTCCCCTCCTCCCTCTATATGAATATTCCCCAGAATGCCAGACAAACCCGCAGTTAGAGGCGGTGGGGAAGGGTCGTGGGCGTAACTTTAGCTGTAGTAATGAGGCCTAATCCCCTGCTGGCTGGGGCCTGTTTAAACAGCTCCTGGCTGAGCCACCCAGTAATAGAGTAATTAACCCCAGTGCCCTCTTCTGCCCAGCAGCTCGGGTCCTCCATGATCAACGCCCCCCATATTTCACATCGCCTGCATTTCCGCTCTGTCATTGTCCTGGATGTGATAGGGAGGAAGACGGGAATTGATGGAAAGACATCAAATCAGTGCTGATGGGATGTAAGTTCAAGATGGAGTGCAGAGCAAAGCAAGACAGCCCTTTGCAGCCTTTTCCTGCACTTCTGTGACATTGCCTTTGTAGTGATTTGTCTTTATGTGAGGAAGCAATATCATATGTGCTGTGTGAAGAAACAGTAATGGGAACAGTTCAAGGGTCATTATAACGGAGAATCACTTGAGTTAGACAGAGCGTTCAGGTGCGAAACATATTTCCCTCCACTGATCTGATATCCAGACAATCATACACGGCAGATTCTTTGTATTTGCTTTAGGTGGGCTCACGAAAACAATCAGCACAATCAAACAGCATACACTACACACAGGCATCCCATCAAGCCAATAGGAAAAGCCTTGTGTGTTCGTGTCCCGGCTCTTGCCGTCTCCAGCCGGCTTAACGCAGAGAGGCGCTGAAGCGTTTGAAGTAAGCAGCCACCACACATTATGCCAGATGAAATGCTATCATGCGTGGTCGCTGAATGGTTTGTGTCATTAAGAGAATAAGGCAAACAGGGAGCCGAGCGCGCTCAGAACCTGCCTGCTCGCATGCCTTTCTGAGAGGAAGGCAAGATTAAGGGGATGCTCAGAGGCTCTCGTCTGTCAAGACTTCAAAGATGCCATCGACACTCCTTGTTTCTGCCGGCGCAACGACCAAATCGCACACTCTCTGCCGCCTCTGTGGCTGTCAAAGCTGCTCTGACATCCCCTTTATCAGGTATACAGGCTTTAATCCAGACACAGATAAATAAATCAACACACAGGGGTCCCGCTCTTTTCAGCGCCTCCTGGTGGCAGGGTATCTGCACAGCTAAGAAAAATATCAAGAAGTCATTAGTCGTCTGCTGGGGACAACAAAGAAGGGCCAATTACACGGTGCAGAAAGGATAATTAATGCACAATTGTCAAATACAGACAAGCAAAGAAGTGAATTAAGCAATAAGCAGTGTATTTTTCTTTTCTCTTGGCAGTCACGACAGATGATTCAGTGCAGATAACAAGCAAGAAATGAAATCAGCGGTGGCGTCAAGGCTTACGCTTGCTGAATTGGGCTCATCTCCTCCTACATGCCTGAATTGAATTTCAAAGTGTATCTATCAGTTTCTACAAACAGAGAAATGTGTTGCTTTCCGCCTTTTTTTTTTTTTTTTGCGGGAGCAGAGATCCATTTTGACACCCAGTGCAACATCTGGAGCAGACAGATGAGAGGAGAACAGAGGAGTTTGAATTAGAGTTGACATGTCGACATGCAGGCAGACACGCCGCACATCAGAGCCAGCCCTGCACGCCAGGATGGACACATCAGTCTGTTTGGATATCGGAGAATCCTGAGTGTGAAAAAGACACACAGCTGAGTGGGACGGCAGGAAGCAATCTGAGATATCGACAATGAAATAAATACAGAGGAACAAACCAAAGAAACAGCAGTGTGTACCCAATATGACTGCTTTAACTCACAGAGAACTTCCCGGGAAGGATGAGGGAGAAAAAAAACACACACACACGTACACACACTGGAAAGGCATAGTGTTGTACCTGTCTGGGTGTATTTCCGTCAGTTCTTTTCATTTTATTTTAACAGCAAAAGTGAGGCAGACAGAGATCACCACAACAAAAAAATGATGTCTGAACTGAGAAAAGAGATCTGTTGTTCCATTGTTCTGTTTGTTTGTTTTGAAGACCGGTCTGCCAGCGGAAAGCACATCGCTTTCAGAATACAAAAGATGCCTTAGAGGCAACATAAGTGAAGTTTTATGCTGATGACTGACTGTTTGACAAACATCGGGGGTGAAACTGCAACTCAGTTCAGCAAGGAAGAAGCCGCTGGAAAAAAATAATAATAACAAGGGTACCTGGGTAATGTGTAAAAGAAAAAGGGAAAAAAAGGGGGTTTAAAAACTGAGGGAGTGAGAGGACAAAAAAAACCTAATTTATATCCTATAAGAGAAATGTGAGGCACCCAGGGGGGCCCTGTAAGTTGTGAAAAATTAAAGGAGACGGATTCAAACTGTCCAATTTCCACATCAAACAAACCCTGGGCTCCATGCTCCTGGAAAGGCTGCCTCATATCCAACACATAGCCTCAGAAAAAGGTGCACCCCCACCCTCCTCATCCTCCCCCTGCCTCTTCATCTCCTCCACGAGTCCACCACTGCAGCCGCCACTCTTTTTATTTTATTTCATTTTTTATTTTTTTTACTGGTACTCTCCATTTCCTCAATAACCCCGCTCTCTAATTCCCCTAAGCACTGTACTGGTTACACTAGCCACCATCTCTCCCCTGCCTAATTATACCCTTGTGAGTCTATTAATCAACTTGTGAATTATTTAAGAAGGAGAGCTCCTCTGCCTGTAACTGGCTTTGACACTGTGAAGGATAGACGAGAAGAGAAAGGCAGCGGGGGGGGGGGACGAATGTTAGGAAGGAAGAGGGAAGGCAGTAGGTGGGTGGATGGAGAGAAAGAGGGAATAGAAAGGAAATATAAAGAAAAATAAAAGGAATCAGGGTCTTCGTGCATACATCCCCAGAGGACTACCTGTGCAGCGCTGCACCCGGACGAGACAAAACCCCCATCAACATTCACCCTGTTTGTTTTCTTTTTTTTTTTGTTGTTTTTGTTTTTTTCCCTTCCCACCCTCTATTTTCATGCATAAGTTTTCATGATAAACAGGAAATTCATGAATATATGGAGTGATACAGTGAGATATGGAGAAGGGGGATGGTGGGGCGGAGGGGTGAGGTGAAGGAAGAGAAAGAGGAGTGAACAGTCAAAGCCGAAGAGTGAGCCGGGACTGGAAGGGAATTATGTAGACAGCAGGACACAAACACACACACCTACACATACACAAGCAGATGCAGTCACATACATTTACACACATACACGACTTCACATTGCAGGCGAACCGGGGTCCTTCTGCTGTTTGACAGGAGGCAGCGTCTCCCTGGAGCAGCAGGTACGTGTGGCGATGATGATGATGGTTGTGGTTGTTAGCGTGCCGGAGTCTGTCCTCCTCCTGCTCCCCTGGTCCCTCCTGCTGCAGCCGCTCCTCATCAGTCGAGAGGAGAGCCCGACCCTTCTAATGACTCCCATCGACACTGACGCTCACCATAAGCAGCCGGGGCAGGAAGAAACAAGCGTGAAAGTGAGATCATTATTATTTTCATAATGTTTTGTGCTCTCAGTCGGACCCCTGGTGCATCGCCGTGCCGCCCGCAGAATCGTAATGAACTCGAGTCTGAGGAGTGTTTTGGAGGCCGGAGAGCAGAAGTTTATTTCAAAGATGGCGTGCCAGTTTAAAGGCTCGCTTCGCAAGAAACAATATATTTCCTCACTTACCTCTAGAGGTATCTAACCACACGGATAGTTTCGACACATATCTAAGATTTAACATCCAAAACAATGGAGGTGCATGTAATTTCATTTGTAGTGCTTAAAGCATTGAAAAATTACATTTAAAATTCAAACAATGATACTCTGATAATCTACTCGAGAACAACAGCATTTTTTGTTGGTAGAAACACCATTATCCAGAGTAAATGGCACTGTCAGGAAAAAGACAAGCTGGGTATTTAACCTAAGTACTTTGAGTATCGTCCAAACTGTGTTTATGGCATTATTGAAAAGTGACAAGTAACAGAAGTTGCTATTTCTTAAGCCTGTTTGATTTTAGATATTAAGATTATACAGGTGCTGGCCAGTAAATTAGAATATCATGAAATAGTTGAATTATTTCAGTAATTTTATTCAAAAAGTGA
>JBAJHX010000035.1:6732223-6746565 GCA_037176925.1 Amniataba percoides
GATTCACTTTTTGAATCGAATAACTGAAATAATTCAACTATTTCATGATATTCTAATTTACTGGCCAGCACCTGTATTAAGATTCTCTGCCTCAACCTCAACCCGATATAACTGAGGTTAAAAGAATTCAGGATATAGAACCTAAGCAATGACAGATGTAGTTAAAATTAAGTAACAACATCTTCAGTTTTAAGTCTCACAAACAAATATCTAAAAAAATTGAACCAATTAAACCAAAGCTACGTTCCTGGCCAAAGACCACAATAGGTAAGTGAGAAAAACATATTTTTTTTGTAATTTAGGCAAATGTGTGTGCTCTGCCCCATGTTAACTGAGGAACCAGGCCTGTGGGCTGAACGCTTGTGTGTTTTCAGAAACACTGTGTGCACACACTCGTGTATTTGTGCGTGTCTGAGTAGCACATCTCATTAGGCTCGAGCGATGCTGTTGTCTGCAAGGGTACGTAAGTCCACATTGCTCTGTCTCTGTGGGATGTTTATTAAATTAATAAAAAGTTGCTCAAGGCGAGCCGTACCGGGGAATGCCCAGGGCTCGGCTGTGATTGGCACTCTCCGCCGCCCTGCGTTCTCTCCTGGGTCCGCCTGCGTTTGCTTTAACTAACTGGCCGTGACTTAGGAGAACAGGCTGACATGAAGCCCCTCTCCTCTCCCTTTCTGTACCCCCCACACCCCACCCCTCCTTCTCCCATCCATCTCACCCCTCCTCTGTCTGATGGGGCTCTGTTTGGTTTGCTTTCAATGGGGAGTAGAGGAAATCAGTGGAAAAAAGACAGTGAAATCTCCAGCCATTTCCTATTTTGACAATGACTTACTGTTTCGCTAATCATTTTAAAAGCATCAACTAGCCGACCTGAGTCAGTGGGCCCTGAACAGAGCAAACTCCAAGACAAAGTTGCCAGTAAAACGGCAAAAACTAAATGGTTTTATTTTAGTGATAATTTAAGTAGTTGTTCATTAGTTTTGGGAGTGAAAAGATCATTTATGCCTCAAACACACACTGTTGACTGGTGAGGCGTCCTCAGTGGATGTATATCAAGTTAAAAACAAAAGCTGAGCTCATGAGGTTTGGGCTGGCTGTTTAAGGGCTGCTGATCAGTATCTTCATGTTTATGTTTTAGAGACATGTTGATTTATTTTCTGATTTGTTTTTCAGGGCATGGATTGAATAACAGCTTTTTGCCCTCTTGTTAAATTGACCCCAAATCGTAACTTGTAACATGGATTGTCCACGAATATGATGACAACTTGAGGTGAGCAGGAGGCCAAGCCCTTTGGACAAAAAAAAAAAAGGGAAGCAGACATAACTGAGGGGAAGGAGACTCCTGAGGGGAAAATGAGTCTTGTTTATTGGAGTAAAAAAAAATTAGTCATTATACAACCATTTCTCACTTCACACAAACACTTTATTTAGACTACCGGCATTATGTTCCAATTAAACACAAAAGAAAAGTCTGGCATTTCAAACTCTTCAGAGAATCTGTATATTGCCTTTCAGGAAAAAAAACCCCCAAAAAACAAAAACAAAGGGAAAAATTAAAATATATTATCATCTTTTAAAAATCCTTTTAAAAATAAACAAGACAAACACAAACAAAACACAACAAAAAAGCCCCACTCTGTCTCTTTCACTTTATATCTCTCTGTCTATCTTGCTCTCTCTTGCTCGGCTGGGCGACTCTCTGAGGAGGAGGAAGCTGAGAGAACTCATTTGCATATAAACTGTGAGAGGCAGGGATTGTCATCGGCGGCACATTAGACGCAAGGAGCGCGAAGGGAGAGGATTTTCATGTGCAAATTTCAGCCTCGCCAACTCTGTGCATTATTATTTCATCAGCGCCTAAGAAGGAAACCCCTCCGTTCCCCAAATCCCGCCATCATCCCCACGGACACTTCAAGATTCAGACCAAATCCCCCCGCCGCGTCTCTTCCCCAGAAGGCCCCACTACTGAGTAGCTGTTTACACCGGGGCCCGCGATGCAGGAGGAGTCAATCCGCCTCTGAGACGGGTGTGAGATCAGATAAGAGGAGCCGCAGGAAGAGGGAACAGATATACAGCATTTGTGACCAGCAGTATTGGTGTTCCTTGCATTAATTGCTTGTAAACTGCGAGGCTGGAGGCTTGCTGGCTTTCAAGTTTAAAAAGGAGATTACAGCCAATTAGCAGGGCCTCTGAAAACCCTTTACCGCCTGGGGAATAGCGGCTGATCCCTAATGTGGGACAGCTGTGAGCAACAAAGGAACAGTCGCAGTCCTGCTTTTGAAAAACACACTTGCAAAACACACACACATATTGTATGCACTCACATATATAAGCTCACGTGCAAACAAAAAAAAAAGCCTGATTGATAGCAATAGCTGCAAAGACGCACTATTATGAGCATGAAAAATGAATGAGTACATAAATGCAACCATGCGAACGTGCACAAAGTACGCACACATTCCCAAAGTGACAAAACGGGAGCAGACGGGGAGGTAAATATGTTTTAAAAGGTGAGGGGGAAAACGTTTGTGGGTTGGGGAATGTATTTCATCCTTTTAAATCAATTTGTCAGGTTCTTCTTAGAGCTGTGTTACCAAAAGAGCAGAGTGTTTCCCTGTAAACTGCCATCTTTAATTTCTTTGTCTGACATGCTCCACTGTACCACGACACACCAGAGACCGAGCGTGAGGTGAGCAAAAGGTTCAAAGCCCAGATGGGAGCAGAGCCTGTGTACCCCTGAGCACCGTGGATTACCTCATTCACTCTCATGTCAAACAGAAGGCAGAAAGAGGAGGAACACAAGTCGAAAGATCTCCACAGGCTCCGTAATCTACGACGATTTATGCCGAGCCCCGCGACTCCCACTTACGAGTCTCGCTCAATGATTTCCTTCTTCCTCTTTATCTTTCCACCCGTGTTTCATTCCACTTTCTGTCTGTTTTCTATCTGTGTACCTCTCTGTCACATTCGCTGTGCACCTGCACATCCTCAGCTACACCCCTCCGCCCTGCCACCTTCCTTCTTCTCCTCCCCCTCCTCTCGTACCTACACATTAGCAAAAACAGCTGGCTGCCAACTATTCTGGCTTCATGTAATGAGATTCTGAATCTCCATATGAAGTGAAAAGTTAAAAAGGTTAGTAAAATGTGAGCATCTAAGATCGCTTTGTGGCACCAGAAATGGGCCTCTTCGTTCAGCAGTTAAATCTGCTCTGGTGTTAAGAAACGCTGAACAGATTGTTCCTCAAATGCTTTCACACGGTGCAAATGCTGTGAGAAGGTGGCTTTATATTACAATAATCTGTTGTTGGTCCAGCTTAACCATAACCCCTCCCCCAGAGGAAAAATAAAAGGTATACACACAGCCAATGTGTGCATGTGCTTTATAATAGCAATATAAATAAACAAAGGTTTTGAGTTGGTTTAACTAAATTTAACTAAAAGAAATTTTCATATGAGACTATAAGTAAAAGTATTTATCTCTCTGGAAGAGCTGAACTCATAAGCAATAAAATACTGTACAATACTACAATAAAATTAGCTGATACAGCATTAGTATGACCTGTGGCTTCTACTGGCCAATGTCAGGTAAAATCAGCAAACTTTACCTATCTATCTCTCCTACATAATGCTATTACTGAGACAGCTCACTTTATGACTCTTCTCTACTTGTGCCACAGTTGGACTATGTTTCAACTTGTCATAGATTCAAAGTAGAAGTAATCACCATTTGTGGCAATTTTGTCATCATACAGTGCAAAAGCAAAGACACCAGAAAAACTACAGCACAGTTCCAAAGGGCCAGCGTTTACTAGAGGTGTTTGGTACGTTCTTAAACATTGAAGCTAAACTGAATCTTCTTTTTAGCAGTGGTGCTCCCCTCACACGGTGACTTGTGATGCATACAATCTTTGACTTGAACCAAATATAATATTCAGAATCAGTTATTAGTCATTTACCTCCTCCTCTTTCTGCTTTCCTCACCACTGTTACCTCTGAGAAGATGAACATGCTGTTGTAGTGCTAAACCTTGTAGTGACGAGATCAGGGTGGAAGGTCAGGCAAGTAAACTATCTCTGGAGATCTCTGGAGATCTCTATTCTTGCTTCACCGCCACTACCTGCAGCCAACTTCAACAATCATGACCATAATCCTACTCTTACGTGAACAGAGTAAACTATAAAAGTAGAGGTGGAAGCACAGAAAGCACTCATGGATCGTTTTTCTATCTACCTATCTATACACACACATTAGTTTCCTTGCAATGTTAAGAAAAAGCTGTAATCCAGCTAGCATTACATTACACTGAAGTACCTCCACACTCATTTTGTAATTTTATGCTTTCAATCACTGTACGAGTAGGTGTCCCATCCTCTCGCTGTGCTCAGGGGAGTATTTGTTTATAGCGTGACCCTCTCAGGAAAGTCAACAGCTGTTTGCAGTCAGGCTTAGCGGCGATGCCACCATCCTTCAACATGATGGGTTTTGCCTTTTAATGCATCGCAGTTAACCACATCCTAATTAGAACTAATGACTTGCTCGTTAAAGCGCTCCACAGCTAATTGGCACACTGAACTGCAAGCGGGGGAAACACCATGAGGAGGTCAGGAATTTAAAAAAATAATATGAAAGTTGTAAAATGGGGCGAGGTTGACCAGAGTAAGCTGCTAACCTTCTTATCAAACTGCATTTTTAATTAGAGATAATCAATATTCAAGGCAATGGATTTACCACAGTTTATATACCCATCAAGGACCATAAATACTTAATGCTTTAAAAAAATCAGAAACCCCAACACACCCAAATTTATATTCCCTAAGTTTATGGCAATCTGGCAAATCAGATATGATTAATTATAAATTAAACCATTACAGTGTGCTTCAGAAGCTCACGTTCACAAATTGCATCCACAACTGAGGTTGAACATGAATTTGCTCTCTTGATATTTCTACGGCTCGTATGCAAAGTCGCTGAGTCTGATTCACATGCAGGGTCCGTTCTGCACCCTGTAGTTTCATTTAGATCAAAAAGACTCAAATAGACAGAGAATCACAGGATATCCAGCATATCTGATCATTCCGCCCGCCTCACCTTGCCTCTGAGAATCTCAGTCGTTCCTGAGAAGATCTCATTAAATCAAAGATGTAAGAACCAGAGAGAAGAATATACAACAGGAACGCTTCCTGCTATTGTCTTTGCTATGAGACAACAGTGAATCCAGGTTAAGTACTTTGACAATCCTCCACGCTGGACCATTCAGGGCGACGGCAGACACAAGTGGAACCTTTGACAGTCACACCACATTAGTGCAGTAACTGTAAAAAGGCTTTCCCGGGATTTGTACCCTAAAAATACTCTCACACCACTGGAAGCTGGAGCCTCTCAGGAGCCTGATTTGAAACCTTGCAGCCCGAGGACAAGGCAAGCAAAGGCAGGAAAATAAATAAAAATAAAAAAACATGCCCCCAAACCTCTCCTATTACAGACACAACACGGCAAACAGTGAAAAACAATAGAGTTATTTCAGCGTAGAGCAGAGCAGGACGGAGAGCGATGGCATCTTGGGGCAGAGGGCTGCAGGGCTGGGTGGGGGCCTCCCGGGCGGAGGTGAAAGGAGGGGTGCTCTAATGGGCTTGGGGAGGCTGGCGAGCCCTGCTGGAGGCCCACAGGAGGCCCTAGCCTGTGGTCTTGCCTTGGGCAGGCCTGCCACAGCAGCAGTCAGGTGGGCTGACAGACTGAGGGAGAGGAGGCCCTCCCCATGTGGCCTGCCATCAACCCCCCCCCTCCCAACAACTCCAACACACACGCTTCCCCTCCCTCTGCACAGATGTTCAGGGTTTGGGGAGCAACAAGCTGCGCCGGCACAAACAAAGACGGGGATTTAACATCTCCAAGTTGAACCGCAGAGATATTTTTCCATCGCTCTAATTGAGTCAATCTGTGGTAGTTTTTCATTCAGAACAGAGCATGTGTCGACATCTCTGCTGCCAAATTAAAAGTTAAACGTCCGCTCATGCAACGTGGAGAAGACTGAAGCATGAGTTTTATTAATTAATGGTCAGTTATGGGGTTGAATTAAACATCAACACGAGTCCTCACACATATTAGTACAAAGTTTGTTGTGTCTAAAAGAGAAGACAGGCCAGGCATCAGCGTGAATCAGCACACCAACGCACAAGTCTTTTTTTCTCTGCTGTGTTGTGGAGTTACTCTGTACTTATACAGTCGACCTTTAGCCCCAAAGCTCCCTGAAGCCCCATCCATATAGCCCACTGTAGGAGGTAAAGATCAGGGCGGCCTGGCCTGGACTCTCCCCTCCTGACCGGCGAGGCGTGTGAAGCCTCTGGCATGACTCTCAGCATGGGAAAAGTGCAGCTTTATCACCGCTGCTCAAACATTCATCACACAGCTTCTCCCGCGGCGTGCTCCAAAGGGAGACAATGGCGCCTCCATCAACTCCCATCTGAAGCTGCCGATTTAGGCAGAAGGTGGCAGGGAGGCAACTTCAAAGTTTTTCAGAGCCCGGGTCGGCGCGCACATCACACCAAAGAAGAAGACGGAGGAGAGAGGAGGGACAGCCAAGGAGGAGCAGCTCTCTCCAGTCAGGAGGGAGGTCATTATCAGGCCATGTTTACGCCGGCACTGATGTGTGCTGCTGCTTTAACATTTGGAATATAGCACTGCAGCCATCACTGCAGGCAAAATAGTTTATGTGCCTGTCTTTGTGTGTGTGTGTGTGTCTGCAGTTGTTCCAAAAGTCTATCGAGACGACACTTTAAAAGGTATTTGCATTATTTCTCGCACGCAGAGGTGAGGGTCAGTATTTCCCCTGCGAATATCAACATCTTTGCACAAACAGAAAAATAAATTCCTTATACAAAACATCATCAGGAGAGTACACTGTAATAGTATCAAATTTAAGTCATTTGGTTTGGTGTGGGCTCCTAAAACTGTTTTTCCTTTTTTTTTGCAACAGACAATAGAAATAGAAATCAATAGGGAAGGTTACAATATTTTTTTCTGGTTTCAACAAAATTCAAATTGATTCATTAAAAAATTATGTTGATGTTAACACAGTTGGTTATTTTGCAGGTATTGTTACTGCAGGAAAATTGTAGAAAGAAAATGGCAGTATTTTTTTATAGTTTTAATATAAAATTTTCAGACTGAATATGAGAGAATTTAAGGTTGTAAATTCCTGCACACTGGCAACACCAGCCACTGGCTTGAGTATAAAGATTAAATATAAAGAAGTTTCTTATTGTGAGTGTCACCATTTTGATGAATGTAATACACTTTTGTTCCAAATTACTTAAGATGAGCAGTTTTCGCACCGTAGACAGACACTGAAACATTCTGTAAATGAAGTTTCGTTTCTTGATTTTGGGTTGTTTCTAAAGTGGCATCAGTGTGTATCCAACAGGCCCATTGCAGAGAAAACAGACCTGCGTAGTATTTTACACATTGCTGCTGACTTTTGTCTTGACCATGCTGCAACAGAAATTAACTTGACTATATTTTCTGCATATTCCTAGCTCTTGCTCCAATTTCGTCTTTCTCTTTTAACTGCATACATTTTAGAGGATGCAGCCATTTTGTTTGAATAAGTGTTTCTTGGCATTGCCACTGGGCAAAACCGATCAGTGGCTGAGTTTTTATGTTCATCGTGAGCGGCCGTGACAAGCTGATCAATTCATTCGTACATTACAAGTGGTACGTTCTGACAGTGCAGAGAAGCCGATTAAAAACATGTAGTGTGAGTGTCGGCCCAGCATTGGGATCAGTAAATTGCTTGTTTTTGTACTGCATGGGCATAAAAAAAACTGCAGAAATCCTTTTAAGAATCAAGAACAATAAATGTGCAGTTATTTCTCTCGGTGGCAGCGATGTTTACAGACCTGCTGTGCCTCTCCTGTATCTACAGACCAGTTAACCCATATTTCATAAACATACAGTGTGACTGAAAATAGGAAAACAAAGTCAAACTATGCCATATCACTGGTGTCAAGTGAAGTATGATTGCATATTTGAATTGGAAATACAGCAAAGTGACGATAACAACCTTGTGCACTCGCTCGGAGGGCGAGAAGAGGGTTAAATGAACAAAGCCTTGAAAAAGAGTCCAATTCTCCAGCTCCTGCCCCAATCCACGCAGTTACCCCCACAAAGTACACAAGAAAAAAGAAAATAGTATCATGCATATCATTCATTAGCAGCAAATAAAAGAAATTCTCTCTAATAGTGCCCCCAAATCCCCGAGCTCCCAGCACCACGGAGCGGGGAACTAAAGAAATGGGGGAGAGAGATGCAAAAGGAAGCTGTCTCCCTCAAGTGCTTGTTAGGCCCAAATTATTATGGCGATGAATAATTTTAAAAATAAATAAGAAAATAAATAAATAAAAAAAGAAACATTTATAGATCTAAGTATTATCAGAGGAGCCGCGGGTCTGTTGCCAAGCTCTCTGGGCCCGTTTGAAATCCGCCTTTGTTTTTCACTTTGATCTTTAACTGCTAACCTATCCATCGCTTCACCTGGTCCCCTGTTAGCGCTTCTTCACCCACTTCCTCCTGTTAAACTTTTCTCCGCGTGGCACAACGATGCCCGCACTAAGTGGTAATCATAATCGCATCATCATCATCATCTTCCTCCTCGTCATCGTCATTAACTTTCTGTTCTTTCCGCAGCAATAATTAACATACTGCACAGGGAGCAAGATTAGGCGGGGAGATGCGGGAGTAAATGAGGGAATGTAGAGGAAGGCAGGAGCAAAGAGGCGAGGGAAGGGAGCGATGTTGGAGGAAGAAAGAGCGGAAGGAGACATGAGAGAAAGCTGCGACCAGTTCCTCTACTCTTGTTTCCTCTCCTCTTATCACAGGTTCTCTGAATTATTTTTCGTTGCCTACCTTGTCATCTCGCTTTCTCTCCTCCTCTCATCTACTTAGTGTATCATTTCGCCTCTTGTTTGTTCTTTCCTCTCCTCTTCCCTTGTCACCTTTGCTTGTACCCTGTCTCCTCTTATAATCTAATTTCCTCTTCTATTTTCTTTTTTGCCTCTTTGAATTGCTCTGCTCTCATTTTTTTCTTTTTCCTCATCTCATTTTTTCTCACCACTTCCAATGTTGTCCATCATTTTTATCCCTTGCTTCCCTCTCTGGTTTCCTCTCCTGTCTTCTGTCATACACACTTCCTCTTGTACTATTACTACCTTTTCTTTCCTTTACCTTCCTCCTGCTTCCTCTCCCCTTGTTTCCTTCCTCTAGTCATGATGTCAGTCATCTTCATTTGTCTCATCCTGCCTTTTCTTTCCTTCTGTCTCATTCTTTTCTTCTTCATTCCTCTTTCTTCTCTCATGTATTTTTCTCATTCATAGTTTCTTCCTCTTCTTCAGCTCTAATTTCTCTCTTTATGCCTCCACTCCTCTCATTTCCTTTTCTCTCATCTCATTTTGTCTCCTATCATCCACTCCCCCCTCCTCTTTTTATCCTCCGGTTTCCTTGTCTCTCATCCACTTTCCCCCGCCTTTGTTGCCTCCTCTTTCATCTTGTTTCATTTCCCCTTGCCTCCTCTGATTTCCTTTCTCTTATCTCATTTAGTCTCCTTTCTTTTCTTTTTTCCTCCTCATGCTTCCTCTTTCTTCCTACTTCCTTTTCTCTCTGCTCTCACTTCCTCATCATTTCTTTGGTTTTCTATTCTGCCTATCCTCATCTACCTCTTCTACTCATTTAGTCTTTTCTCCTCCTCTGCTTCCTTTTCTTCTCACTACATCACTTTTCATCTAATTGTCTTTCTTCTAATTTTTTCTCATGTCATTTTCTCTTTTGTCCTCCCATTTAATTATTTTTTTATCATTCCCTCATTGTGTAATTAATTTTCCTTTTTTCATCTCCTTGTTTCTTCTAATCAATTAATTTCCTTGCCATTTTGCCTCATCTCTTCTTCTTCCCCTTTCATCTCAGCATTTCACCTTCTTAATATTCCTAATTTTATCTCTCCTTTCTTGTTTTTACATTTTTATCTTTTCTGTTCGTCACTTTCATTTAATTTCCTTCTCTTCTCCTTTCTTTTTGTCAAATTCCCTTTCTTTCCCGATGTCTCGCCTTGCTCTCTCTCCTATCCTCTTTTCCTCTCACTGACTTTCAACTCCTCACCTTTCTCGTTCTTTCCTCTCATTCCCTTTGCTCTCATCTCATTTAGTCTCCTATAATCTATTTACCTTCCCTCTTTGTTTTTTTCTCTCCTCATATTTTCTCTCCCCTTGATTCCTCTTTCCTCTTCTCTACTTTCCTTGCCTCTTGCCTTGTTTTACTCTTCCCTTTCTGTTTTTTCTTCTTTTATCCAATTTCTTTCCACCTTGTTTCTTCTTTTCACTCTTTTCCTTTTTTTAATTTCATTTTGTCCCCTTGTTTTTGTCTAGTTTCCTCACGTCTCCTTCCTCATCTTGTCTCTTCCTCTTTTTCCCCCCTTCATTTCTCTTCTCTTCCTCTCCTCTCCTCCTGCGGTCTCCTCTCCTTGTTTCCTCCCCTCTCCTCCTTCCCATCATCCTCCTCCTGAGGTTTCCGACCTCCAGTGCGGGGACATCCCAACCCTGTGCTCTGTGCCCGGCCTCTGATTGATATTGTAATGAGACTTATCCCTACATCCCTTCCTCCCTGTACTCTCCCACCCCTCCTCCTTCCCCACTCCCATCTTTCCTGGTACCCTTCCTCACCTCCTCTACCCCCTTTGCTCCCTGAGCCCCCGAGTGGCTCGCTCGATTCCGTTTCATCACACATCAAACGGGCCTGACGCTCTCCACACGGGCAGGACCCAGGGACCGCAACATCTGCACAGGGAGGCATGCATGTGTGTGTGTAAGGGGGGGGGGGGGACTCCGGCCTCTGAGGGGGGGAGCGAGGACACGCCATGCTATGAGCAGATGTCACCGGGACCCGAACAGCAGGCTGGGGGGACGCCGCAGGGAAAGAGAGACGTAGTGAGGGACCCACCCCTGCAGCCCAGCCTGGGGAGGGAGGAGAGAGGAGATGAACCCGAGTCTCTCCAAACACTCTTCTGCTGCTCCTTTCTCCTCACCTCACCTTGCAGCCCTGCTCCCCCTCCTGCTCCCCGTTTTGACAGTACAATTAGGTAATTAGTCACCTCAGCGCTAATAACCTAATCATTACTTGTCTGTGTGTGTTTTCTCTCCGTTTCAAAACCCGTGTCCTCCACAGGCACTCCCCTGAGTCCTGACGTGAAGGTGGAGGGGCAGAGGAGGCGTACAATTACCTTTGTCTGGCTACTCCCCGTGGCACAGAGAGAGCCAAGGCTCTGATCCAGACCAAAGCAAAGGCCCTTTTTAATGGAGACAGAGAGCCTGCTCTTTGGAGAGGGTCAAGATTGCTCTCACATCCATTAACACCAGAGCTATTTCATCATTGCCTCGTTCTGGCAGGCTGAAGCTGTAGGGGGACTGTGATCAGCCTCCGTTGAGCGCAGACGCTGACATTTCCCCAGTTAGTGAAAGTGGCAATCGGGAGCTTCCGCTGTCAATGAGTCATCAAAGGGCTTGTTTGAGAACAGCTGTTGACGTCAGTGCACTGCCACAAGCATTAACCCTAGTTGAGAAGTGAAGTTTTTTTTTTTTTTTTTTTGAATTGCTGATGATCCTTTCATCTGCATGGGCAACATTGCAGATCTCAAAGTTCACAGAAATGTTATCTGTCATCAAGTAGGGATCATTTTTTGACAGCATTTTTGGAAGAATTTGAAAAGGTTGAGCTGAACAATAATTGTGATCAATGCGTTTTCTTCAACTTTCAATCAGTCGTCCCAAAATGTCATCTATGTACTTTACATAGGTGTTTAACAATTTTCAAATTCAAATAAGATTCTTTAAAAAAATCTATTTTTGTCATTTTTGAAATTTTACATTTACATTTATTTATATTTCACTGACATCACCTTTTAACTTAATGTCTACTTTTTTAAAATTTATGTTATCATTCTTGAGTAATGCATTGTTTTCAGTACACTTAAAAAAAGACCCTAAGCCCAGCTAACAACTCTGTGAGGCTATGTTGTGGTTTGAGTTCATTTGCAGATATTTAGCAGATATAATATTTATCATATTTATCATCTTACTTGTTTTGTTAATTAGCACTAAACACAAAGTGCTGTTGGTTGGCAAGTGGGAATGTCATTAGTTTTGTATGTACATCAAATTATAAACGTAAAAGTACTGGACAAAGTAGGGGAACTGACCTACAGAAAATCCTTACAGAGCCTGCAAGCTTTGGCAGCGAAACAGCCAAACACCATGTCATTCTAAGACAGGCCTGAAACACTTTTATCTTGTATTCTAATTTGCAATGAAAGACTTTAGACTTGACCTGGACTTGTCAAAAATACCCAAAAGCAGCTTTGCTTGCAGGTGTGCTATCTTACAAAGACTAAAATGAAGAAAAATAAAAGCTGACATAATGTTCGCTGTGATTGCTTATGTATTTTTCTTGAGTAAATCTGAAGTCTGCAGTTTACTTTAATACCAAAGATGTAGCAGTAACATTATGTAAAGTAGAAAATGGGCTAAAACATGCAGAAACATTGGCACAGTCTTTCAGCTGACCTTTCCTAGATATTTTTAAACTCAACACACAACCCCCTCTACTTTCCCTTTCCGAATATTTTTCAAATCTCCGCAGACTAAAAGTTTCCAAGCAGCACAAAAAAGCTGCTAATCTCTGCCATGAAACTACCCTCATCCATTCCTCATAATCTAGTCTCATGTTTTTGGTTTGTGGAGTTGGGATCTCCCGCTGTGCTTGCAGCGACAGCCGTCGTGTCATCCCCTTTATTATTCAGATTTCTTGGAGCTGAACAGCTGTTTTGCATGGCAGATTGAATCAGAGCTTGTCCTGACTCCTGACATTCAGGTGGCAGATAGAAGGACTGAGGTACTGAATTATGGCGCAGCAAGAAACACATAAAGACAAGGTGCTATTAAAACTAACTGATGTCACAAACCCCAGTACGTCAGTGAAGAATTGCAATAGACATTACATCTTCAATACACTGTGGCGGTCGTTAGAGTGAAATCCTCACAAAGTGCGCAACGAATAAAACATGTACAGTTCCTATGCAGGAATTTTTAACTACAGAGACAGGCGTCAAAGCACAGAGACAGAAAAATAATCGCTGCAGCCAGTAACAATATTTCTTCTCTGTAACAAACTGCTGCAAATGGATTTCTCGAGTGCGAGCTAGCCAGCAGCCTTTATTAGACCGCGCTGAATGCATACATTGCTCTAGCTTGATGCCGAAGTCGGTGCACTTTATCACAGTCTGGGTAATGAGAGATAACTTCCCAGCGTCTGCGGGAAGCGAGTCCAGCACCACAACCCCCATGCATTTTTTATCAACCACAATTACTCAGAGCTTGTTGATATTTCCCATTCGTTTCATTTGGGAACATTTGCATCAGATAACCAGAGGCCTGCTGTAGGGCTAACCGAGCCACACTGCAGTAAATTATAGGTCTCGCACTGTCCGACACACACTGGAGGATTTGCTAATGGCCAGGCTGCAGCACGAGAGGTCAGCCAGTTCCTTTCTTTTTTTGTGGTTTATCAAGTTTAACACTTCCACAACAACTTGTGAATGTCGTCTTTATATGGTGCAAACTGTTCGGACGATGTGATGAGCATCAGCATGTCCCATGTGCTTGTTTGTTGTTATCGCAAAAACTACTAAACAGATTTTTGTTAGATTTGGCAAAAAGCTTTGGCAAGAGAAGAACTGATTTTGGCTCATTGTGTGTTAGTAGTACAATTTTTTCCCTCAAATGCTTTGGTTCTGGAACAATAATAAACATAACTAATCAATGAAATAACTTAAAGTTTTAATAATTAATCTTCTTTGCTGAGATGCCATTGTGTTTTTCCATAGTTTTTGTGCTAAATTCATTTAGGTGTGGCCATTTTGACATAAACGGTGATTGCACTTAATAACTGACATAACACAAACACACATGTACTGCAAACTACTAGAACACAATAAAAATACTGGCCAGAATCTTTACATCTTAAATTCCTCTAATCTTTGTTTTTTTGTTATGAAGTCTTGTGAAGTGTTTTCTTGTGATTTCACCCCTTCAGGCCTAAGAATAATGTAGACATATGCAATTCATAAACACACACACACACACACACACACACACACATGTATGTGTATATATATGTGTGTGTATACATATATATATATACACACACACACACACACACACACACAAAGACAGACAGACAGACAGACAGACAGATAGATAGATAGATAGATAGATAGATAGATAGATAGATAGATAGATAGAT
>JBAJHX010000035.1:6746665-6759361 GCA_037176925.1 Amniataba percoides
AGATAGATAGATAGATAGATAGATAGATAGATAGATAGATAGATAGATAGATATGCAACCAGTCATGAGTGGTCATGAGCTAAAAAGAGATTAGAATCACTGCCTCAGCACTGCATTGTGTAGTACTGCAGGTTTGTGTCTGTGCCATACTACACGTTCCCTCATCAATCATAATTAGCAGCAGTTCTGCTCAGTTAACACTGGAGGAATGAGAATGAGATGAAAGGCTGAACATCAGTATCTCCCTGACAGGCCTGAGTAGTTTCAGGCTGATTGACAGGCAGACTTCCAACCTGATCAAGGTGCACGGACCAGGGTGGCTGCTTCCTGGTGTCTCACATTTGTTGTAATTGACAGGTGCAGAGAGACGTCTGGGGGTCCTGGTGGAGCTCTGCGTCGTTTATGCAGATTAACACGTCAAAAGTACAAATGAATAAATAAACTGCTAAGCACAAATCAGGCATTTAGCCTGAGGGGATGGCATCATTACCAGATTAAACAAAGTGACTAATCACAAAAACAATCCGCTTCAGAAGTGGAGGAAGTCAAAAGACGCCAAAGCTTGGGGGTAAAAAGCTAAGTCATCTTAATTATTCAGCTATAGGCAAACAAAGATATGAATTCATAATTAATAGAGCGATGACAAATAATATTTTTATTTTTGAACAGTTATTGTAGAGCAAGAAGCTGTCTGGCGACTACTTTGATGAAACGGAAAATACTTGCTTTTCTGCAATATCTGGCGACATATATGAGAATCTGATGTTTTTTGACGGTGGGAATGCAAAATCCAAACCAAAAATCAGCCTTGAGGACAGGATCACAGGAATGGCACTAATTCCCAAAGCAGCCAGCCAGCGTGGGTACCTGAGGTAGTGGCCTTGAGGGAATACTTTGGGTCAGTCTACAGAGGAAGGTGGGATACCAGATAACGAACAAACGAGTCCCACGCAGGGTGTTTTGACACTAAAAAGAAAATCCTCCTTCCTTTGAAACCCAAATGAGCTGATGCGAGGTCCTAGTTCCAAACACACGCCCATGCCACTGCCCATGAATCAAATCCTTAGAAGTTTGAGTCTGAACCACAACTGATGTTTTTTTTTCCTAGATGTTTTTTTTTTCTTCTGTATCACCAAGCTGACCAGAGCAGCCGTAACCTCAGCTTGAACTTCCTTCATGTCTGGACACAACTCAGCTGTAAACACATCACTTCTCTTAAATTGGCCTAAAAGCGCCCCTGGTTTCCAGACTTCCCTCCACGCACGGCGGACACCAGCCTCCTTTGACCTTCACACCAAGCCGCGGCCCGAACCTCGGCTATTGATTTTTCTAACTATCTGTTTACTCCTCGTCTGCACACTTTCCCAGCTGCTTGGAGAGCATCGTTTGCCCTGAGGCGATCAGCGGGGCTCAGCTTGTTCCAGTCTTTGATCATCGTTCAGCCAGCGGATTAACATATGCACACTCTCTTCCTCCCTTTGTCGCTGAGCTTGATAATAAATCTATGGCCTTCCTCTCTCTCTCTCTCTCTCTTTCTCTCTCTCTCCCCCTCCTTCTCTCTCTCTCTCTCGCTCCAATATGGGACGAGCCATGAATCAATCACCCCGCTTTACGCCTCGTGTCCGACATGGATGCAAATCACAGAAGGATCTGTGGGTAAAGCTCTGCTTATTAAAACCCGATGCCTGACTCATTACAACCCGCTCATGCACATGCATGTCGCCAAGATGAACAGCAGGTAGCACGCGTGAAATACAGCAACATTGGTGGAGATAAAACACAGACAGACGAGATTAACCGATTTCTGCGACTATTATCTCAACGGAGGCCAAAACTAAGCCTCACCCACTTTGCCAAAACTAAAAGAGAATCGAAAGCTAATGAAGTTAATTACCGCGCCATTGTGGGAGGTTACAGCCTCGTCTGAAAGAGGCTTAATCTGAGGGAAACTGCAGTGCGGAGGCTCGCCTTCGTACCTGCCCTCGCTGTGCAGTAAGTGTACTAATTAAGGTTGGTTTGAGCCTACAACCATCCCAGTTAGCTCACTTAAAGGGCCAGGGCTTCTGGGGTTTAGAACAACACTCCTAAGGACTCTGCAAGTAGGACACTGAGTAAATGTGTGTGAGGACGAGGCAGGAAAAAGAGAAAGTGCGTGTGTTTCCAGGTAGACAGGTGACTTTTTTTTTTCTTAAAATGCAACCTATGTGGTTTCTCTAATGGCCACTGTTGAGACACGCCCTCACTCCCTGGTTGCCTTTCTTATTTATTACGACCTAATTATATCAGTGTGTCAGCTACCGTAACCAGCTCCTTGCCCTAAATGCCGCAATGCTCTCGTGGCTGAGCTCACACTTGCAGACCTTATGTTTCCAAGCCGTGTACCATTTAACCACGGCTTCTCGAGGCACACAGGGTTGTTTAGCCTGCACATTTTTTCCCCCCGCTTAGTCCATCAAGAATGCAACGGATGAGGCAGAGGAGCACACGCGGTTAATAAAAATACAGTAACAACATGAGCTCAGGACTGGCAGGAGGGGGAGGAGGAGGAGAGGATTTGGACGAGTTCCCCTCCTAATCATCAGCGTGTCGGCCTGAGCGGGCCTGCGAGGTGCCGGAGCTGGGGCCCTATTAAAAAAGCGAAGCCCAGCTTGCTGGAAAAGATCCGTCCTCTCACCTCGGAAAACAACAACCCCGCTCGCCCCGACAGCGAGACAATCAGCCGTGCGCTGCTCAGGGTGAGGCGGTGGTGAGGCGGCGGTGACCTGGCGTGCCGAGATGAAGCCAGTTCTACACACTGATGAGCGCTTTCGCAGACATCAAACGGAGGTGCCGCAGACCTCCCCACGACCTGCCTGTGCTGCCTTGTCTCCTGCTCTCTGCTTTTATTTGAGGTTGATGCGGGCAGACGGATCGGCAAATATCGATCATACGCGCGCTCTGCAAAATTCTCCCTCCAGGTTTGAGAGGTGATTACGGGCCCTGGACCCAGCTGATGCAGACTGGGTGTGTGTATGTGTGTACATTTAGGTTTTTTCCAACCCCACCTGTCAGACAGGCCTGGGAGAGCAGCCCTATATTCTTTGGTTCGAGTGTCTCCAATCATCTGCAGAAGAGAGACGTCTTTAAAAAAAAACACAAAAAAACATCCAGACAGACAGGCAGGCAGGCGCACTGTACAACACAGAAAATAGGTTATAAAGCGTGGAGAATAATGCATGTGAATCGCAATCATCGAAATTCAAATGATTTGGATGCATCCCCAACCAGCCCTCCTCTCCTTGTCTGCCTTCTGTCGAGGCCTCAGAACTCACCAATAGGATCGGAGGGAAACAGGCTGCGGATTCAGAGGGTTTGCATTAGGAATGGCCCGTTATTAATTAAGCTTGTGGGGAAGAGTTTTTTGACAGCGGCTCCCGAGGCGGCGAGCGGTGTGGATCTTGGCGCTGACCTGGCCCAGCAGGGGTAGGAGCTGTGTCTTTGAGGTGGTGGTGGTGGTGGTGAAGGGGGGGGGTAGCAGGGTAGAATGGGTGGTGGGCGGGAGAGAAAGAGGGGGAAGGGGGCGGGGAGGGAGGGAGTGGTGGAGGGGGCTGGCTCCATGCCGACAGCCAGGCCTGCCACGTCTGCGTGCCCGCTTTGAAGTGTCACCTTGAGGGAAGAGCCGATGGCCGGGAAGCCGGGAGGGCGGGAGCCGCGGAGAGGAGTGGCACGGTTGGCATTGCCAGACATGGTGCTTTAATATTGCATGGGCTTCCGTCCATCTCTGTACACACTCAGGACATTCCTTCTGCTTGATTTAGTTTGAAAGTAGATCTTTGTTTTTTTTTTTCCCTCTCTCTCTCCTTTCCCCTCCTCTCTTGCCATGCTGTGGCTCAACACCTGTGCTGGTTTTGTGCTCGTTCTTGCCTGAACAAATGTCAAGCTCTGCAGTCAGAGGAACTTTAACAATTCTGGCTTTACCAAAGTTGACAGTTGCATTTGGCCTGCTGAGTGATGAGCAGTTCATTTATATGACTTTTTATAACTACATTAAATAATCCACTGCAAAAACAATCTCCATCTCCATAGTCATTCCTATCCAAAGCTGATTTTTAGATAGAAATATTACATTTTCTTTTAAAAAATGATGGATTTCTTAAAACAAGTAAAAAAAACTTTGCACTTGCTGGACTTTGAATTACACCCATCTCAACTCTATTTCCTTCTCTACCTTCATGTATATTAAAATAAGGGGGGAAAAAATCTGGTTTTAAAAAGAAAAATGAATCTGCAGTGGAAACTGAAACCCTGCCCTTGCTATTTTTAAGAAAATAACAATTTAAGTTATTGGCAAAGATACGTTAATCAGATGCAGTTAATGATTATCTTGTGCCTCAGAATGAAAGCGCAGACACCGGCGAATCAATAATGATGTGTCTCATCGGCCAGCATTCTGCAAAAATCTGAGAAATATTCACTCTGCTGCTGCTAATTGCTAATGTTGCTTTCATCGCTCCCTCAAATGGCGTCTTCCTTCTCGAAAACGAAACCGTACCGCTGGGGACTAAACTTAAACTTTCACTATTCCTCTCCAGTCGCGCTGTGTTTGCCTGACCTGCTGCCAGCACAGTTACAGAGCGCGGCGGAGAATCAAACATGGCGTTAGTTTGAGGAGATGCATGAGAGGGAGTTTATCAACAGAGGCTGCAGGAAGGAGGTGTTTTGAAGTGAGGAAAAACGTATTTAAAAAAACACTCACACTGCAACGCACTTTCTACCCACTTTAACAACCGTCCCAGTTCACAAATAGCAGTTTTAACTCCCCTGATTAGCACTGACATCTGCAGCCTTTCATCTCTCCCTCCATCTTGTTTTTTTAATCAGATTAACCCAAACGGGCATCCTTTAATGGCCTCTTTTTTAGGAAAGCTGAAAGAGGAGAGATAATTAAAATAATTAAACCGCTGGGACCGGTCTGTGCGCGCTCATCTCTCGCTCTTTTCTTTTCTTCTTGCCTTTAAGTTTTGATTCTGCCTTGCTTACTGATTCAAGCAGCACAGAGAGAGAAAGACTCATCATCCTCACTTAATTGCGTTAAGTTGACTCTCGGAGGTCCAATTTTTCCCTCCAAAACCAACAGCCAATGTAGGATCTGATCTTTAGGTGCATGTCAGCGATCTAAATGTGGAAGCAGAGGGGGGAGGGCATGTTTCTAAACAGCCTTTATGGAGCATATTTATTTAGTCAGTGAGTGTATTTTGCATAAGGCCGGAGATAAAAAAAAGGGGGGGGAAGTATCCTCTTTAATGATTATTTATTCATGGACTTTTAAGCTTTTAATGAGGACAAATGAAGCCGTTTTCCAGAGTGTCAGTATGTAGTATGCTTACCAAAAATATTCTTGTTTAGCATTTTCTTTTGCACTGCGTGTCCGTGAGGAATAAACACTAACATTTAAATATAACTAGGAGTTTGGAGTGAGACTTTTAAGCGATCAGTTTATCTTGATCTTGCATGAATATAAAATTTCCCATAAGTTTTGATCAGACTCGGTGATGATAGTGATGATTTATTAATTTTCAGTAATTCTTGTAATTAAAGCTAAATTGATAAAATGTAATTAATGACCACTGAATTATAAAAAAGTGATTTATGATGAACTTCATTCAACATATGCAGCAACTTTATCAATCAGTGACCTCCTGAACTTGACAAATATATGCTCTTTTATATCAGTTATTCACTCCCATGTAATTTATTTCCATTCATATGAACACGTGTGTTGTATCATCTAACTTCTACGCTGACAACCCGAGGAGAAAAAAAGTAGGCTATACCGCCGTCTGAGTTATATTTTGCATTATAGGTGTACATATCTTGAATATTATAATAACACGCCTTCAGATGAATTCAAACTTTACTTCCTGTCAAAAAGAATCTAATGAATTCTTGCATGAGGATTTTACTGAGAGCAAGAGCCCCGACATCCTCCTCGGAGTGCAGCCCCAACTTTACACAAGCTCGGATGTCTTTTTCCCCCCTCATACACTTTCACTTCATTCAGATCATTTTCACAGGGCTTCATTTCAAGTTGGCACAAAAAAAAGGAAAGAATCCCTTTGCTGGAAATACTTAAGATTTATGTTTAAATTTTCATGGAATCTTTGAGAACATTGAGGAGCAATTTCACATTTGCACTGACATCTAATTTCTCAAGTAGAGTCTGAAAGCACAAATTGCCAAGGATTCCCTATGTGCCCAATTATCCTGCATCAATTTCCTTGACCCTGTGGAATGCTGGTAAATTAATCATACCACTTTTTTTTTTTTTTTTTTGGACTCTCTCTCGTGAAATACATATGCACGCGTTTGATAAACTAATCATACTTGGTCGGTTGTACTCACAAAAATGATTCAGTCCTGGAAGCAGGATGAGAGTTAACAGGAAGGCCCCGGGAATTGGAAGCTGATAAAACACACACACGTCACGTATGCACATATATATTTACACACGCATATATATTTATACACATATATATATATATATATACAAATGTGTATGTGTGTGTGTATATACACAAACCACACACAAAAAACACAAAAATAAAATGACAGAACACTGTTAGTGCAAAAGTGTTCAGGTTTTAAAATTCTTCCTTTTTTTTTTTTAGTCTGTACATATTTGTATAACAAATTCAAATAAATTCATGAATTAATGAGACAGATTTAATTGTATAAATCAATGTGGAGGAACTGTAACATTTCTGATTTTTGTTTCTTGTGTGCTCTATTTGCAGACGGTGTTTCTGTTTTTCCCAAACCGTCTCGATACTGTTGGAAAAAATGGCATTTCCTCGCTAAGTAATCTCAAGTGAACTGAAATATTACAGGAAAAAAATACATCAACTGAGAATCATCAATATCATCAAGTCTGCAGTCATGCATTGACCATAGCAGCACCGTTAACAGCCTAAGTATGTGAATCATCTTCAATCATCAACTGTGTAACACTGTATTTACCAAGACTGCCTTACCTGTTGATCCCAACATGGCTGCTGAGGCTGGTGGGGCTGGTAGTTTTTGGAGCAACAGTGTCCTCTGGTGGAAACAGGACAACAAACATAATCTTAAAGTAAACACAAACAACATGGAGATAGAGACACCTACAGTATCTGTGGAAATAAAATCGAATGAAATCACCACTCAAATGTACTAACCTGCGTATTTGGAAAGTCAGCAGAAAAGGTGGTGTTTTTTAGAAATTTCAAACAATAAACTTCAGGTAAAGGAAATGAAGTTACAGTTTGAGCAAATAAATAGTAGTAAGTAGTGATAGTAAATATTTCAAGCACACCAGGCTCTCATATAAGAAGCTATAAAGTGCAATAAAACAATGAAAACAATGTGAAAAGCTCACAGATTTCAGTTTATATTATAAAGATTTTACTTTAAAAAATAATGTTTTACTGTCTGAAAATGTTGCTAGACTGCAGGAAGTGGCTGCTTTATTGTCTAGCTGTTTATGGAAGTTATAAAATCACACTCACCTGTGTGTGTTGACCTCTTAAGAAATATTTGACTTACTGCTAAACGTTAGCTTTTAAGCTAGTAGCCTGATACAAGTCTGATATCTACCCGTTTAATATTTGAGCTTATTAGTGTATTTTAACTCGTTTTAGTTCAGCTACACTTAAATAAACGGATTATAACCTGTTCATCAGTAAATTGTAAAGGGTCGTTAGCAGGTGGACATATCTATTGAAAGGCTAGCTACTGTTAGCTGTAGCCTAGCTGTAAATGCTAAGCTAACGAGTGTCTGCAGCTTCACATGTAACTGATGCTTAATACTTAATAAAATGTTGTTGTCACCGTAGCTGGGTCATATTTTGTAATACGTTTATAACTGTGTTTACTCCCTAAAATACAACTACCTATATTATTAGTACTACTAATATTAGCAGTAACTTTCTTTGTTTGAGTGCTATTTTTGCAATTGTTAGTTTGGTTGCATATGTAGGAGCAGAGGTAGACTCTCTGGGTAGATAAAAGATAAGAAAGTGCCCTACCAGTGGAGAAAATGTAATGACTTACTTAATAAGGAACTTTCCAGTTGAGAAAACAAAATACAGTGAGTTGAGTCCACCGCTGAGTAAGACATACAATTTTTGGTGCCTCTACCATGTGTCAGTATTGCTATCAAAACAATACTTTTCTTGTTTGGGAAGTATAATGTTTTAGCCACTCATGTTTACTGAACAAAATGTGCCAAACTGCTCGGTGCATTCCCTCTGTGATCATGCCGAGGCCCTCCAGCCAGTGTTAAAAACCTCCTGAATAAAATACCATCTGTGGACTGAGATTCGAAACATCTAGTCACAGGACATAAACAAGTCTAAGAATCTGACCTTGCATTCACTCAGAGCAATTTCCCAGTGCTGAGAGTGACATTGAAATTGTGTTCAACCTACAGTGTTATAAGAAAAAAAATGCAATTCCTCACATTTAAGAAGCTGCAGCAAGGGAATGTTTGGTATTTTATGCTTGAAGGACAACTGCAATGGTTATTTAAGTCATTTTTGTCAATCAACTAGCACATAAGTGTGCTTTCGCACTGAGGTGGGTCCATATCGAAGGCCTGAATGCCAAGAAAAATCATCCTGGACACCATTAGACACTGTGTTGTAAACCAACAACACAGTTTGGGCCGACTCTTTTCAATCCGCAAACACCTGAAAGTGTCCAGGCCCCAAAACAAACTCAACCTTCACTGGACATAATGACAAAAACACCAGCGTCCCACAGAGGTACAAACCAAATGGAGGGGGCTTACATTCAGCAGCAAAGACAGCCGAACTCAGAATTGTAGTGCAAAACATTGAAGACGATCTTTATTGTTCACAGTTAAACACAAGCCACTGCTTTAAGAACTTCCTTTTTTTGCCATTTTGTCCCAGATTCTCCAGCTCCGGTCAGAGTCCTGGCTTCTTCAGTTTGTGCTGATTGTACCTTCTGTCTTGGTTTGCTGTAGTTACTACGGTTGGCATTTAAAGTGGATTGTTGAACATGCTTTAGATAGCGAGGCAAAAGGAAGTGACAGCAGGAGTTCCCAGTGGACAACAGGATTTCGTCGACTTTCAAAAAACCGGAGTTTACTTCTAATACTTAGAAGAAACAAGGTAACTCTGCTTATCACACCTGCAGAGGGGAACCTGATTGGACAAATGATTTTTGTTTCCTTCGCTGTACCAGCTGAATGTACTCGCAACACGAGAAACAACACTTCTTAAGTGTCTAAAGAAATTACAGTAGAATGTGGAATTCACAAAAATGCATAAAATTTCATCAAATCTTATACACTTTCCTCATTGCAGCTTAGCTAAAAGTCAGACTCAATGTCATGTAAATTATCACACCCTGTCGGCATATCTTTTAGCATCTTTATCTTAAATTTGTAAGTCTAGCATCTTGACTGGTACCAACATGTTGACTTTGTATCCCTGTCACCTTGTTAAATCCTCCGGGGAATGAATCAGTATTTAAAAAAAGAAAACAAAATAAAGAAAAGTAGAAAAACACTGGGGGAAATCCTGTTGTCCACTCAGAGGAATGGAACATATAACACTGAATTCCAAAGAGTTGTTGACATGTTTCTCTTTCACTGATTTGTAGCTCTTCTCCATCGTTAAACCTCAGTCTCTTCACCTCCGCGCTGCGTCCCGGCTCAGTTCTTTGTCTCTAACTGTGCTCGTGATGTGTTTCGTTATAGTCCATGATCTTTAGCTGCTGCTGCCGGGGGCGCCCCGATCCGGCCTGACCCCTCCCTCCTCCCGGCCCCGCACCTGCCTTCCTACGTGGGCTTTCCTGGCTGGAGGCCCGCTGCTTGGGCTCAGACGGGGGCTCCTTGGTGGGCACAGTGAGGGGAGTGGCGGGGGCCGGGGCAGGAGGTGGAGCCGGAAGTGGGGAGGGTGCAGGGCCGGTGGGGGCGATATAACCTGGGCAGGGCGGCTCTACGCATAGCTCAGTCTTCAGGCCGTGGGCGAGGCCGGCCAGGCGCTGTGGTGGTTGCTCCTCGTCACACTGGCTCTCGCTCTTGTTACGGAACAGCTCGCGCGCCCTCATGCCCAGGAAGCTCTTGGCACTGGGGTAAGAGCCCACGGTGAGCGGTGTGTCTGAGGGGAGCTGGGGAGCTAGCGGGTTGGCGTGGGGACAGGACAGGGAGGGCTTCACCAGCAGGGGCGGGGCTAGGTCCTGGCTGCCGTTGATGGAGTTGGCTGTCGTCTTGGAAGAGTTGTTCGCCTTTGGTTGCCCTGGCGATAAAGTGCTGCCGTTGCCCCGCGGGGAGTCGTGTTGTGGTCTAATGTCCGCCTCCTCGTTGGTGTGAGTTTTACTTGGTCCGTCTGTCACCATGAAACTGCAGAGAACAAAACATTCCAACATGAAGAAAACAATATAAATAAATAATTTAGGATAGGAAAAAACAACACAGGCATTGTCATGGAAACATGCATTAATTATATTCATTCAGTGCTTGAGCTTTGGTTTATCAGGCGTTACTTATTCGACATTTGGAAGTTGTGTAGAAAATGTGGCCATGTAACTGGAACACAATACCATGCCATCCAAAGAAACAAGAAAAATTCTTCAGCAAAAGTAGTGAACTGCAGTGAAAGGAGTGCTCTGAGCCCGACCTGGAGTCTGCACGAGTGTGTGGGTCAACTCTGCCACCTGGTGGTGAAACGGTGGCAGCGCTGGCAGGAGCTTCCATCTCCACTCTGCTGTAGAGCTGCAAGAGTTCAGTATGCAGCAGCTGAGTGATTCTCCTCTGGGCCTGATACCTGCTGTCTGAGGCCTGCAGCTCCGCCCTGCAGGGACAGAGTGATGTGGACAAAGACAAAGCGTGAGAGAGAATATGAGAGCAATTGAAATATGGTAAAGGGAAAAAATACAGAGAAGACATGAGATATGACATAAAAAAAGAAGAGAGGAATTACAAATGTAGGCATATTCAAAATTTTCACAGCACCTTTGTATGTAATAAAAATGAAATACATCTGATTTATTGTTGAGAAATTTAGTACTCACTTTGCTTGACATTTTACATCCTCGAGAAACTTCTTCTGCTCAACGATAAGGTGTTCCTTCTTGGAGAGGTGCGTCTCCAGCTCGGCAACTCTCAGCTGCGCGGCCTCCAGTTTCTGACCCTGAACCAGCAGGCTCTGCCTCAGTGTCTCCACCTCCTTCCGATAAGACACTTGCAGCATCTGGGCCTCCTGGGCGGTGTGGATCATATTGTCACAAGAAAGAAAAAAAAAGAAATGCCCATGAGTGTCAACCATCATCTACTTTACGTGTGAATGTAGTTATGCATGCTTCTCTGTCTAGTGGTGCATTCACTGAAATTCTGGACATCCAAAACTTAATGGGCCAACAGCTTAACCCAAATACAATTAGCTAACAAGGGTACTCATTAAACACATTCTGGTACAGTCTCCCTTCAGAGAGGCAGCTGATTATTCACAGTACATGAAGCAAATTGGATAAAGCCTGCAGAAATACCAGCATCAGTCCTGAATATTGTTGGAAAAGAAAGTAACAGCGAATAATTGTTCTGCAGCAGAGAACTGTGTAGCACCAGGAGCTATATCCTAATTATACAGGTGCCAAATACACTTTACAAATATATATATATTATAAGTCAGCTCTCCCAGATTTACCTAGTTAAATGCATTACTATGATGTGATCCTTATGGTGAAAGTCATATTACAGTTTAAAGTAAATTCAGTCAGTGTTATTGTCAGGCTCCATTAACTGAGCTACTCTCTAAAAAGACCCAAATACCCCCCTCTATGTAATAAGATGCCTGAAACAGGCCTCTTCATCATGATAGCTGACTAAGATGTGGACCTCAGTAAGGGTATAAATATTTTCAAAGAAATAAAAAGCCACAAAACTTTCGCTGTATGTTGTGATGTGAAAGGAAGAGCTATTAACATGCCAACTAGAAATGTGTCAGGGACAATCAGAGTTACAATATTTAAATACTACACTAACGTAGCAGTTTGGCTCATCACATTCAGTTACATGAAGAGAGTAGGACTACAGCTACACTTTATTTTCACTGTTAATCAGCAGGTCCAGTATTTGCTTAACCAAATGAACATGGCCTTTAATCTACGAAATATTAAATAAAATGGGAAAAAAATGACAAGGCCCGTGATGATGCTGTTTATTTTTTGGTTTGAATATCTGGAGATAATCAGCTGGAATCAAACAGGGTTGACCAAAATATTATCTGGTAGGTTCATGCCAGATGCCAGAAGTGACAAAATGTTTTTTTACATAGGAATTTTAAACATACCTGGAACTGTCAGGCTTTGTTGAGGGTAAAATAATCCAATTAGATTTTTAGATGTAATTTAGCAGAATTGTTTTATTATAAACAGCCTATGATTTTTTTCAAATGGTTCATGTACAATTAAAACCGTTAAAAAAAACATTAAAAAGTCCGTTCTCATATTCACACTACACGGAAGATATATCTAGACAGGCAGCAAAGCTATAAACACTTCAATTGCTCCACTGGACTTGACGCTCAACATTCCCAATTAGTATCCCCTTTTTCACCTCAGTACGTTTTCTCTGCACCTGTCACACACACACACACACACACACACACACACACACACACACACACACACACACACACACACACACACACA
>JBAJHX010000035.1:6764731-6775914 GCA_037176925.1 Amniataba percoides
AGGACAACCAGACAGCACAGACTGAACTATACTACATCAAGAGACACGGCTTGGGTGAAAGGTGTAGAAAGCAAAGGTTAACACACACAAGATACAATGGTGACATGGTCCCCAATTGTTACAATCTTATCTCTGTATGGCAAATATAAAGATATATATTGGGGGATGGAAGCTTAACATTAAAAGGGTAAACATCTAGCCTGGCTGTGTCCACAGAAAACAAACTCCACCAACCACCACCTCTAAAACTCACAAAACAAACAGTCATAAAACATTTTATCTTGTTTGTTGAATCAGTAAAAAACATCATAAGTGTAAAAATAACACATTGTGGTCACAGGAGGGTTATGTGCTCGAGCTATTTTTTGGCCGATAGCAGAAACGTTCTGGTTCCTGACGTCACTGTGAGGTTGCCAAGCAACCAGCAGAGATGCCATAATGTCAGACTTTTAAAAAACAAAAAAACAAACCAAAAAAAACACCTTTGCGCATCTTCTCATTCATCTCCTGTAATCCTCCTTCATTTCCTCCACAAATGTAAAAAAAATACAATTAAATGTTGCTTTTGAAATCTATAATTTTGTTTTGTTGTTGAAAAATCATTTATTGGGAGGAACACAAGCAAAAATCTTTTACAATATTTAGTTCAGTCATAATGTATCAATAGAGGTGGTGTCACATTGATGTTGTCCATATTGTCCAACACTGTAAGTGGCCATATCGTGATAAACTGCTGTACGGTCGTATCTGTTTCTGCTTATTTTACTCCCTTCATCAGGCTGTGTTTGGCTCTGATGAAGACAGTAAAATGTGGGGGTGACGGGCGACTGAAATGAGCGAAGCCAGATTGTTCTGTGGCCACTGCTAACTTTGCTGACACTATCTGTGCTGTTGTATTATTGGCTCGGAGGACTGGCTCAATGTGTGTGTGTGTGTGTGTGTGTGTGTGTTGAGAAAGAAAGGGGGCGGCGGATTCTGAACAATGTCATACTTGTTCTCAACTGGGTGTTTCCTTTCGGCTGCAGTAATAGACTGGAAACAACCCAGGCAGGCTCTGCACAGTGAACAACACATCAAAACACACTCCTGAGTTTCCTCAGTGCGATCAACATGACTTTCACACCAACAACACACTGAAATGAATACGTCCTCCATGGCCTCACAATCCTCTCCATGTGCTAATTTGTTGACAGAAAACATTTATAGGGTGTAAATAAATGTTTGACATGTCTTTTGTTGTAGTAGTAGAACCTATGGGTTGTTTAAAGACAGATTCTTCATGATGATCCAGAGCTGATAAGTACACCTGTTGTGTGAAGTACATTCAAGTAGCTGTTTGTGACACCTCTAGAAGAATGTGGAGAAAGTTTATGAACAAACCGATACATTTTGGATGAATCTGAATGAATATAAATATGCTCTGTATGTGGATGTGATTTGTTTGAGATTGGATCAAGTGGAAAATGTTTGCCTAAAAGTTATCTATTGATAAATAATTTGAATAAAAGTCAAAGAGTGCAAAATTTAAGCGTACCTCTTGAGCACTTTATCATGGGCGTCGCTCCCCTGCTGAACAAGGCGATCCAGCACCTCCAGTGGCGAAGCTGACACTACCCCTTCCTCCTCTCCATCCTCCAACCCCTCCTCCCACTGCGACAGCCTCTCCATCGCCGCCTTATGCACCGCCTCCGACGTCTTCTGGCCCACGAAGAGCGAGGCCGCTCTGGGCAGAGCCAGGTCGAAGAAGGACTCGTAGGGCACAGGGGCTGGGGTCTTGCTGCAAGGGCTCGGCGAGAACATCCCAAACTTGCCCGCCTCGTCGTCTGGGGCAGAAGGGCTCCGGTGCAGGTGGTGATCGATGGGGGTGAAGCCCGACTGGAAGGACCAGGAATGCTCGAGACCGAGGGCTGAACTCCGGCTGTCTCCTCCCGCTCCCCCGCCTCCTCTTTCACTCCCAACGCCGCTGGTGCTTGCCGTGTTCTCCGCTTTGTCCGGCGTCGATACAATGTGGTGGGTGTCCCGAATGGGGCCTCCAAGATGGGCGTTGGAGAGAGTCTTGTCTTGCCCCTGACAGCCAGTCAGAGTCTCGGTGGTGTGATAGAAAGGGGAGTCAAAGCCTCTCAGGCCCGACAGTTCCTGCTTCTCCTCGGTGATCTTCAGCAGCTCCTCGGTGATGGCGGCTGCAGCAGAGACAACATATGGGGGATTGCAATGGAGTTAAACGTGCGTGTATGTTCTGAATGTTAATGTCTGTGCCAAGTACCTGTTATCCCACCCTCTGTTGTTCTCCCAAAGAGAGTGGAAATGTTTAGGTTTAAGTGGCTAGCTTTAGCAGCAGAGCTTGTGCCATTTGGCAGACGCTTTTATCCAAAGTGGTTGACAGTACTGTAGGTGCATTTATTTTTAGTTCAAGTGGCTTGAGTGGGATTTAAACCAATAACTGTGCTGAACAAACAGGGATAGAAACAGGGATGTTTTAGCATTCTGGATATTTAGTCAAAGTCTGTGTTTGCCTTCCCTTCCCTCTTTTATTTGATGTAATTATCTGTTCTCCATTTATAAAAAAAAAAAAAGAAAAACTAAATCACAATACAGATCATAATGGTTTATTTTTATCGGTGCCTGCTCTAGATGAGAAGACCTGTGTCCAACCATTTTGTGATTTAGCTGATTAAACACACACACACACACCTTTGGCACACATAAAAGGCAAACATGCTTATTAGCCAACTTATTTATCAACATGGCACAAAGCAGTTTCAATCCTGCTTTTTTTTTTTTTTTTTTTTTTTTTTTTTTAAATGGTTCCCAACTTGCTAAAGGAGAAATAAAGATCCTTTTTAATTTCTTCCTTCTGTGACTGCGTCCTGCATAGAGTAATTTGGTTTTGGTGAATTAGTTTTCTGGAAGAAGACGCTGTGTTTTTCCATGCTGAGTCACACACACCGGCTCTGGATCTGGTTCTGTGATCTATACCGAGTCAATACTCACCCTCCTCTCTCTCTTTCTCCGTTCTCAGCTGAAGCTCTAGCTCCTGTTTCTTCATGAACACTGACAGCTCCGTCAAAGTCATAGAGACATTCTCAGCAGCTCCTGCATCTGACGTGCAAAATCAAGACATGCAAGTATCACAACAGTGGTAAGATGTGAGATACGTCAATAAGATAAAGACTTATTCAGCATTTGGTAAATACTGATATTATATTGAGGCTAACTGAGCCCCAGTAGGATCCTCCTGTATTACAGAAAGTCTGTGTCTGATCATGTTCCACATCATAATAATAATAAGAGGAGAACATGGGAAAACAATCACATCATAATGAGATTCATCATGACTGACCTCTGTTTGTGGCTACTTCTGCGCTCTTCTCCTGATCCTTCACTGGCTCCTGTCTCACCAGGGCCGGCTTACCGCTTTCTCCTTGCCGACGATCCTGGAAAATCACAAGTAATTCACTGTGTTATTATGTTGTGGGTTCATTCAGAAAAACTATTTTGCAACCGTTTTGCTTTGCTCCAGCTCTTTCTTAACAAGCATACACTCCTTGGCTGTCTGACATATACAGATGAAGTCCATTGTGATTTTTTTCTTCATTTATATACCACAACATTGTCATGAAATGAGAAGACAAACAAATCAGACTCCTGCTGAGAACCAATACAATGACTACAATGATTTCAGCTCTTTCCTACTGTTGCATCACTTCTGAGTGCAAAATCACAGACTTAGGCCACATTTGATAAATCAATTTGTCTCCTGCTGTCACTGAAATGAGTTGTTTAAGATGAAAAGAAAAGTGATTAAATTATTTGAATTGGTTGGCATATTTGTTGGATTTGTTTGGATATTCTTAATTAAGCAATGCACAAGAACCAGCATCCTGAACAATTAAGCCATCATGAAATTCAGAAGTTCAATGTACTTATGATGAGTACTCTTGTCTTTTGCAAATTCTATTAAGGTGAAAAATAATTGGAAAAGTACATCTTTTAATGTTCTTTAATAAAAGAATAAATTAAATCTACAAACAAATAACTTCCCATCACAGACTCACTTTAAAAAATGTAAACAGACTCATCTAGAAATGGCTGAAAAGACTACCTTTCTTGGTGGACTGGACTGAACTGTGTTGGCTGGTAAGGAGATTATGGGGAAGTCATCTGATAAGGTTGGAGGTGGGGACGAGGTGGCTGGAGTGCTAGAAGCCGGCGTTCCTTTCCCTCCTGCTCATTCCAAAACAACCAGCAGTCCGCAGAAATGAAAACTCAGTTTAAAGACAACAGTAAAGGTAAAAAGTAAAAAAAGTGAGCAGAGAGCAATGACGTAATGAGGTGTTGACCTGATGTGCAGTGGAAGCGGCTGGGAAGGTGTGAGGCACTGTGGGAGAGCTCCAAGTTGGGCGACATGCCCCTGGAGGAAGGGGGCGTGGCCATGCCACACAACGAGGAGGGGCTCCACAGAGGGTCTTTGCCTCCACCAGAAGAGTTGAGTTCACAGGTGGAGTTCTGCAAAGAAACAGAAACCAAGAAACACAATGATCACAGCTCTGCCTGAGAAAACATTACACAGACATCACAGATAAAAGCTGCAAATCATCAGAGTCAGAGTCAGTCTGCCCTTTCTTGCAAAGGGTTAGATGATGTCTAGATGCAAAGTGAAACTATAGCCAGCAACCAGTTAGCTTAGTCTAGCATAAAGACTGGAAAGAGGAAAAACAATAACCTGCTATTTTTCTTCCTGTTACAAGAGTTTACTTGTTGATGGTAACTTTACTGAAACACTCAAAGTTCAAAATCTATTCAATTTGTATGTCACCAGCCCAAACAGAGTTTACCCACATTGTATTCCCCAGTATAATAACGATGTTACACTAACTACTCGCAAACACAAACTTGAGCCAATTTAAAATGTTGATTTTCAGATTTTTTGTCTGTCTCGGTCAGAGGGGGTATAACGCAGAGGCAAATCCTCAGACAGGCCCCGGGGGCAGAGAAACACCCCAAATCCCTCCCTCATGTGGCTGACCCAATAATAGAAAGGGAGAGACGGCTTCTCCATGGCAACCAGCCTTAGGGAGTGTCTACAGAGAGGTGGCAGGACGAGGACGGGGGGCATGCGTTGTTGTGTTGTAATTCCTGAAGCTTGAACCGACTGTCTGCCAGCCCACTGCCTGTGATGACTCAAAAATTGTCTGTCCACTCGCCTCTTCTGTGCATCTTTAAAAGGAGAAGGGTTGCTGTTGTTCCGACTAAGGGGAATTTTGCGGCTTTTAGAGGAAAGAAAAATTTGACTCACTGCTTTTGACAGGTTATCAAAAGCAAGCAGCAAACAGGAACTTCACGTTGTGGTGCTCTAGTCTCTGATAAGTTGCAGATTTTGTGGCCGAGATTCTGACGGCTTTTGACGCTATTATGGATGATCTTACCTGCCGTCTGGAGGTCTGTGGGCTGCGGTACGAGGACTGTGTCCCTGAGAAGGGGGGCAAGGACAGGGGCGGGGGTAGCGGCTGCCGTGGAGTCGAGAACGGGGTCGAAGAAGAGCTTCCTGTTGTCAAGAAGACAAAGAGTCTGATCAATCTTCAAACAACCTGCAGTCGTTCTCTGCTCATTTGGACACCACTATTGGTGTTTGTCCTCTAAACCAGTTAGAAAACACAGTAGTTCATATAAAAACTAGAATCTCACTTAAAAAAGTCAGCTACCACTGTACTAGGAGATTTTCATTAATTAACTGACTATTTTTAATTTAATGATTGTTATAGTAAGTAAAAGGTAAGAAAATGGTGAAAAATGACCATTACACGTCCATATGACCAAAGGGATTCTTTGAATTCTTTGAGTCTTCTAATATTTGGTACTGTTTGACAAACACCCCAAAATGTATAATTTACAATAGCACATCCTCACATCTGAGGGTTTAGAAAAAAAGTAAATACTAGGCTTAATGGCCATTTTTCTTGATTCATTTCATACAATTAATCAGTTATCAAAATGTTCTGTAAATTGAATAACTTAGTCATTCATCATAATGCATTGCACATTTACAATAACTTCAGTGACTCCAAAAACATCCATATTCACAAAATCACAAATAAAAAAAAAACATTCTTAAATCTTAATTTGGATTGAAATATGAAGTGAAATGGTCAAATGACATCTACCGTGCGCTCAGTTGTAAGGTGGTGTGATTTTCAGAGCCCGGTTAAACATAGTGGGCAGGTCTGATATCATCATCCAATAGCTTAGGACATACATACTGTTCCAATGTATTGTATAGTGATGGTTATGTTTGTATGATGTGCATGATGTGTTAACAACGAAGATCAGCATTTGTATAAAATCAGATTCCCCTTAAAATGTTGACATCAGTATCATTATTGAAAATCTAATGGGCTATAGTGTGAGCTCTATTAAGTTTCACGTGTTTGAGGTGTTTCCTGACCGTAGCTGCTGTGAAGTTCTGTGTAGGGGCTAGAAGTGCAGTCTTGTGGTCGCAGGTGGATTTGGGGGTAAAAGTTCTCAGGCATGGTGGCATAACCCTCCTCACATGAGGCCTCCTTGGGGTCTAGGGACACTTTGGCACATTCGATGACGATATCATGGATTTCATACTTTTTCCACCTACAGCAAAGCAAAGGGACATTAGCAACAGATGAAGTGCACATGAAAAGGAAGACTGAACTCTAAATGGCTCCTTTGCAAGGCAGAGCAGCATGAAACTTACCTGGTGGGGTCGAGCTCATGGTCTTTAGTTCCCGTCACCAGTTCTGGGTGAATACGAACGTGTTCAAGCATCGGCTGAACAGAAGGTCGAAAATTCATTATCAGTAATCATTCGGCTACAAAAAGAGAAACAAAGCACAGAAAGGACAATATCCTTACCTTCACTACTTCCTCAAAAGTTTCCATGTTCTCCTTCATACTGTAATGGGAACGCAGGTAGGATACAAAGTTGCACGGGTACATGCCGTAGAGGCGGTGGAAAAGTGAATAGACGCTGGCGTGCAGGTGGATAAGGTAGACCTCTGAAACATGACCTGAGTATGTAGAAAATATCAAAGCAAAAAGTACAAACGTGAATTCTTGACTAGTAAATCAGCAAACAGCGTTACAGTTTTTTTTTCCGTTTTGTTTTGTTTGCCAAAATGGCTGTGAGCGCAAACATCCTTTGAGAAGCCCATGAGAGGCTGATAGATATTTAAACAGAGGAAATGCAATGTTTAACTTACCTTTGTGCTGGAAAATCTCACAGTATTAATAGAGATATTTTCTGATAAAGATATTACACTTCATATTCAGTTCACTTCAATATTCAGTCTTTCCACGACATGCTGCACGGACTTCTTTTGTGAGAAAGGAAGCTCCTACCGGGATTCTTCAGGTTCCAAGATGCCAGGCGGCCGAAGATGTCGAAATACTCCCACAGGTGTTGTTTCCCAGCTTGAGGGATCATGGGTAGCAGAGTGATCAGCACCAGCACTCCGGTTATCAGCACCACTACGTCTGTATCCGTCTGCATGGAAATTGAGACACAAGAATTCAAATTTATGAAGAGATTAAAAGGCTAAAATTCAAACACTTTAATTAGATACAGGTTTGACAAATATATATTTGGTCATATTTTAGTACGAAGCCTCCATGTTTCTTAATCCCTCTCCATCTGTTGTTAATACACTCTCGATATCTGTCCCAATTTTAGCCTCTCAAGTATTTCTGTTCATTTCCTAACAAGCTTTTTATTGCAAAACATTTGGGGGACCTTGTATTGAAAAACTGTAAAGGAAATGGTTCTTATTAGGTACTTTAAATGTGGCTACTGTCGTTTTGTGGCAACTCTCATACATCAGACAATAACAGTGTGGATGACTAATCCAGAACAACAAAGTGGTGAAAATAGCATTATCATATTGTTGAAATTATTTAATTAAAGCAATAGAAGTATACATTACCCTTAGTTGTCAGGAACATTACACAACAGAGTGGGGTTATTGTGATTTTATTGTTGGTGATTACAGATGAAGTGGACAGAACAACTAAATCATGTCATCACATCATCGTGTCATGAGAGATAAAATACATCCAGTGCATGTTTCTTTATTAAATCACACTACGGACTTCTTTGACTTTCTTGTTTTGGTAGATATCAATATTTAGCAGCAAAAGTTGTTGCAATTCGTCCTGAAGTACAACAGGAATGTGTGTACCAAAGCTAATGAAAATCCATTCAATAGACATTTCAGTCTGGACATATCATCACTGCCATCTCCACTGCCTCGCCACTTGCATGACAACAAACTTAATCCTATCAAGATTTTAATGAACAGATGTTTTGTCTACTCAAACTGGACAGAGGTGAGGCTACAATGTGTTTCTCTAAGGAGCACTGACTGACAAAGCTAATCAATAGCTAATAAGGACCTGGTTGTTTTAGTTCAACGACACAATTTCAGCCTTGCCAGTATGAAATCTTCAGTTAGTTCAAAACTACCTCCATAGTAGTCTACCTACCAACAATGTAAGACCACAACCGTGCAACATATTCCCACACAGAGTAGCATAGGTTCTCTAAACTTCCAAAAAGTTATCAGAAAGTTTGGGAATTTGAGAGATTTGGGACATTTTAGACAGTTTCAAGATAAAAATCAAACCTTTTAATAGTGAACTCATTGGGCAATAAAATGAAAAAAGCAATACTAGGCCTAATGGCATGTTTTGGTTAAAAATATGCCCATTCAATTGGATTCTCAGCAATCTTCCATCACATGTACAAACCATTTGCCAGCATCCCATTAAAAAGGAATTCAGTAATTTTACTGAAGCCTCTGCAGACACACTGCCGTCTCCCATCACACATGCAGCCCACATCACTGCACCGTCTGAGCCAAAAGACTGCATGTTTTCAAGTGAGTTCTGAGTATATTACAGGAGTGGATATATTCTATTATATGTTTTATGATAGTTCAGTTAAGCAGCAGATAATAGTCTAAAGCAAATACACAGTTTATAACTTACAGCAGCTGGTTTTTGCTGGCTGTTATCATGTGGGATATAGCTGAGTTTAATTCATCTATTTCTATTCATCCCATATTATAAAACATTTATTTTATAGATTTGTTGTTAAAGTAAATGATCTTGCCAGCTTGGTAACTCACCACATGTCACATGTCACATTTCACATTGTATTTGACACATTAATGGATATATTTTACAAATTTATGGACTTTCTTCCTCAAAGAAAGCTTTGTCCATGAACAAAGGACTCTTCAAAGGGTTATTAATCAAATTGCTTAGCTCTTGTAGATGTAGATGATATTGCATTATGTCTGCTAATGATACAGATATAGTCTGAGCTAATAACCTCAATGTTTTATTTTATTATGTTCTATATTATTATTTCCTATGGAACATTAGATTCTCATTAAGTGCCATAAAAGGTTTCCACCTTGAATACTCCAACACTATTCCCACATTATAAAATTTGTCCTTGAGGCAGATGATCACACACTATTTGACGTCAGTAAAAACATCAGACTGGATGAGAAATCCTGAATCCCCACACACACGTCTCAGTGCCTTGACTGGGAGATTTCTTTGTTCGCTGAGTCAGAACTGGGCTGTTACCTTCAGGCATTTGAGCAGTGAGAGCAGCAGAGGGTATCGAGCAATCTTGTGGATCCAGGACGGCTGCTTGCGGATTACATGGCCGAGCAGGGTGAGGGTGGGCAGCCGGCAGGCCTGTTTGGTCATACACTCGTTCATCCTGTCCAGAAGGTGCTGTGAGGGAGGGACAGCAGGGTTAGATCTGTACCTAAACAGGAAGCTAGAGTTTTTCCTCTTGTTAATTAAAGATCCAGACACCAGGATGATGACCAAGATAATCTCCAACAGCATGTTCTCTGTGCCCTCAAATGTCACCACTGCCATGATGTCTTGTTATAGGTTAGCTGTGCAAATCTGCATGGCAAAGGTCATCAAAGTTGAACAACACATGGAACATGTAATTTTTCCTCCTTTAGCAGACTTTTCTCACCTTGTCGTGTGGCTCTCTGACCGAGGACAGGATGTGCATGGCCTGGGCAGAGTTTGTTTCCAAAAAGTAGTCCACCAGCCCGTTCAGCAGCATGGACCCCCGCTCTGCAAGTACAACAGGACGGATCATACCTCTACCAACAGTGGTGCTAAGTTAAAAGAAAGTTTCAAAACACAGTTGAAACAAGATTGTGTGATCCTGACACGCTGGCCAAACTTTTAAGTAAAGGTACAATTTCTCACAATTCTCAGACCACCGATAGATGAACCGTACTAAAGTTAAACAAAGCTAAATGGCCCTACCGCTGCTGAGCTGCTCGTTGATGAGGCCTCTGATCTCTTCTAGCTGGTGGAGGTCGGAGGTCTCCAGGAGCGGGAGGAGGTCCCCCACATTGGGCTGCTCCCTGGCCATGGCGGTGGCAGTGCTGGGGGTGGAGGCAGCGTCTCTCTCTCGGTGTCGTCCCTGCCTGCCTGGAGGACTCCTGGGGCCACCCACCGATACAGTCTCCAGGCACCTCTACATCACACCAAGATCAATTCATAAACATTTCCCAGAATTACTCAGAGCTCTGATCTAAGATTAGTGGTCACGTGAGATCACCAGCACAGTGCTGGTCGCAGGGTTTGTTGTCCTTAACGGGGTAATAGGTCCTTCATCAGCCAGGAAGAATAATGGTTCTAAATAACAGAATGAACTACATTTTCTGGTGATATGATGGCATTCAGATTCAGTTCCCATTATAAAATTATGTGCAATTTCAAAGCTAATATGTTTGGATTTCTCAGCAGCTTATGGTTGTAATATAAAAATGGACTTCGGTGTTACTGAATTCTGTATAACAGACTCAATTTTAGCTTTTTTTTTTATTTTTTTTTTAGTATTTTACATTGTTTTATCTCCTTAACTGTATCATTATTTTGTAGCTATGGTAGAAACATTATCACGGGCCTGGGGCTGTTTGTGTTGACATTTTAGCTTGTGCGATGTGATACTTTGTTAAATAAGAGCAGCTCTGGCCTCTTCCTCATCACCACCTTTGCCCTCAAGCAAAGCCCTTAACCCCCTAAACTGCTCCAGTGGAGATAAGACTGTGAACGTACTGAGCAGCTTGTGTGTGTGTGTGTGTGTGTGTGTGTGTGTGTGTGTGTGTGTG
>JBAJHX010000035.1:6781663-6800187 GCA_037176925.1 Amniataba percoides
TATATATATATGGTATAAATAGGCTTCCATACTTTCAATGCTGGTGTTAAAGTTAAATATATATTTGTCATACACTTTGATTACTGTAATATGTTGTATTCAACAGTAAAATTCAACAGAAAGCTTTACTTACTAAATCAATAGCATGCAAGCAAAACAGGAGAGCCAAAAGTCAGCTAAAATAACAGCTGTTCTGTTGGATCATTAGGTTTATCTTGATATTCCACACGTGTCGATGCAATTAAATACAGTTTAGTATCAAAACACAAAGTTTTTTGTACACAATGTACAAAACTATAAGAACATTGTCAAGTGGATCCATCTCAAACATGTTTGCAGTATATTAAAATGGGAATGTATTTACAGTGTGGTGCATGGTTGTCAGCAGCTGTGGACTTTCCCCTGTTGTATCCTATTGCTTCATATATTAAATTAAATATTCTGAAACTTAATTTGTAACCACATGAGGGCCAATCATATTTTCTCTTTCATACATAAAACTGAAAAATAGATATAACGAGAACAAACAGAATCACAAAGGGACAGAGAAATAAACAAACAGGCACAAGCAGGGTTATTGACTTTACCCAGCCTTACATCAGACAATATCAACTCCATTTAAACACTCGCTGGCACTCAGTGTGTTTGTGTTTACACATCACAGTTTCAGGCCTGCGCCTCCCGTCCTGCAGGAGTTGTGTGCTCTATAGTAGCAGCAATTCAAGACTTTCACAAACACAGACCAGTACTGTAAACGCTGTAGTTTCTTATACAGCTCTCTGTAACTTATATTATATCATTAACTGAAATAACAAGACTTATTCTGTGTTGGTCCATTTTGACATGGGCCCTAAACTTGCTTAATCCGGTTGCTTAAATTTTCTGATAAAAATCAGTTAATGAATTTTTTAATGAATTTGAACAGTAAACCTGGCCAAAGCTTTACACGAAGCTTCATTATAGACTCGCCCATGTTACAAGCAGGCTACGTTTAATTCATTTAAATGAGACAGAGACAGATCAAGAACAGCCGGAGGTGATGCTGACCATATTCTGTATTTTCAAACCAACACAAGTGTGAACAGTGATTTCTGTTTATTTAGTTTATCGCTTTTAGACTCTTATAATGATATAACCTGTAACAGCTAAATCCTAAATTCCTATTGAATTGTCAAGAATGAAATACTCAAAATGTCCTCAAGATGTCGCTGTTGCGCTTCTTCTCTCGCAAACATCCTCCTGAAACAGTTTCTCGCCTCCTCAGCGGGCTGTGACAGGTTGACATCTCTTTCTGGAAACTGCTTTCCCTAAACGGGTCCAGCTTCCTTTAACTCAGCCCGTCTCACCTGCTGCTTTTCACGGTGTGACTCCAAAACCATCCCGAGCAGCAGCGAGCTTTCCTGTGTGAGCGCCTGTGGCCTTTAATAACCTCCGCTCACCTCTGCTGCGGGTCGCTGTGAGTTTTTGGTGTGTGTCTCATGTGCTCTTTACATCGTGCACGGTCATGCAACATTACTTCAAATAAATCCTGCAAACACCGCGAGGTGGAAATATTCTTGTGGATGATTTTCCTCCTTGTTTTTCTCAATTTATTTATAAAATGTTGTGTAATTTAAATAGATTTTAATTTCGATTTCAGCACACAGAGACAGATAAATGCGAATAAACGACCCTCCATTAAATGCACTGAAACATAACAACATTTGGTGAGTTAAATCTTGTTGGTGGCTGTTTGGAGCAGCTCGGCCTGCTGTTGCTTTACGCAAATATCCAGCTGCAGGTTGGCCTTTTTCATTGGCTGAAACCACAGTCAGATTCCCCTGCAGAGTTATCTGATTGAAAATCAGGGAGGGGAGAAAGAGAAAGAGCAACAAGTGCGATGCTTTTACGCTGCTTTGCTTTCCTGACTTTTGGGAAAGGATTTTGCGACGTTTTCTCCTCCGACTGACGCCCGAAGAGGAAGAAGGAAACTATTTTCTGCAGGTTGAGTTTGGACGGAGAAGGTTAACGGTGAGAGAAGAAAAGTCTCAACACAGCTGGAGACAAAAACTTCAGACTTTTCTGTCTTACTTAAAGGAAAAGTTTAATTTTTCTTCACAATTAATGGAACAATTTAAACTTGAAAAAAACTTACAAATTAAACTTTTGTAGGCCTGTTGACCAAATAGAAATTAATTTTCTTATTTGACGAGTTTAAAATTGGTTTATAGATAAGATTATAATACATTACAAATAGAGTTAGACTCAATAAAAGACTGTAAAAATGTGTATGAACTATGAAAGTGCCTGGAAGATCTTATGTTTAAACGCTTTTTCTGACAGTTTATGAAATAAAAATGTTCCTATTGTGTTGGTGTGCTTCATTCAAAAATAGGTATAAAACTAAAATATGTTTTTTAAAGTTATTGGGTCGCTAATTTATTTGTATTTATTTCTTTATTTTCCGGTGTCAGGATCAACATGCCGCGTTCATTTCTGGTGAAAAACAAAAGGTGCACGTCCTACAATGTTCACCGGTCCTATGAGGACGAGCCGAGGACAGGTAAGTCTGTCAAATCTGAATATGAGAAGGGCTCAGGACGGATTCATGACTGCTTTTAATGCACTATAACGTTATTTTAAAGCAGCTGCCGTTTCAGACATTTGCATGCCTTTTTTGTTTGTTTGTTTTAAAAGAGGTGATTCACTCATCCTGAATATGCAGCTACATCAGTCTCAGCTTTTTTAAGGCGAAGCAGTGGAGAAGTGTTCCCTGTGCAAACAGCGTTTCTTCCACGAGGAACTGCACGGTTTTGTTTTCACAGGATATTTGCTTGCAGTGTCTTCTGCTGGAATGAATCACATGTTTTATTTGATGTGGATTTTGCAGAGGTCCCACCCGAGGTGCAGAGCACGGACTCCTCAGACAGGCCTCAGTCGGAGGGGCAGCCTTCCCCTCCGGACTGCTCCTTGGAAAAAGAGGAGGCAGAGCTCGAATGTCCCTTACCGGCCCCCCTGGAGCCAACCAGGCCCCCCGTGGCCCCAGCACAGCCATACTACCTAAATGGTGAGCTGCCGGTGCATTTACCTCCACCTTTTCCTGCTGCAGTGTGACTTTTATAGATGTAAAATGTGCTATTCGTTCCTTTAAATGTCTGCAGAGTCTCACATGGCAGGATTCCCTCCTTACTACAAGCCCACGTACGCCTGGGAGCCCGTGTCTTCTGCCTATGAGCTCCGTCAGATGAGCTTCAGCCCCACGGTGCTGCAGCACGCCAACAGCCTGTACAACACACACATCAGCCGCAGCCCACAGCCTCAGCAGCCTCTGGACTGCAGCACGCACTACTCGCCCACCTCCAACACCTACCACTGTATCACCTGTGACAAGGTACGCGCCGCACGCCGGCCTCGCACCGCCACACGCTGCAGAGCCACAAGGGTCAAACCAGCCACCTTCAGTAATGGATTAAATCTGCTTTAGGTTTTCTCGACGCCTCACGGACTGGAGGTTCACGTCAGGAGGTCGCACAGTGGAACGAGACCTTTTGGCTGCAACATCTGCAGAAAAACCTTTGGCCACGCTGTCAGTCTGGAGCAACACATGAACGTCCACTCTCAGGTAATATCAGTGACTCCAAATGCTGCTCAGTGTAGGAAGCATTATTTAATGTGGGTTAAGAGGCAGAGATACTTAGACTGTTAGTGGTGTGGGTCAGGTTCATACACACAATGCAGCTCTTTCCATTTGACTTTGCCTGCCTGGTTAACACCCAGATCTGTCAGTCCTGATGGAAGAGGCTGCATGTTAATATTTGTCTTCACCTGTTGAATTCACTGTGTCATCATTGAGGTTATTCTTTATTTTTTTTTTTTTACCAACCAAGCTCTTTATAGCACATTATGCTTGTTTCAGATTTTTATGTAAAATTGATAGATTGCCCTTTAGAAATAAAAAAAATCCCTGCTGCCTTAAAAAAAAAAGTTACCTAACCCAGTTCTGTGTAAAGTCTAAAGTTTGTGCATTTGTTGCTGAGCTGAGCTTTAAACTAAAATGGGAACATAAACCCACTAAATGGATCTTGCAGTGGGATTATTGTTGCCGTTTTATTTGAGGCTTTATATTAATGGGTGTGTAAAACATTTTGCGCTCTTGTCTTCAAACAGGAAAAAAGCTTTGAGTGCAAGATGTGTGGCAAATCCTTCAAGCGCTCCTCCACCCTCTCCACGCACCTGCTCATCCACTCGGACACGAGGCCTTACCCCTGCCAGTACTGCGGCAAGAGGTTCCACCAGAAGTCCGATATGAAGAAACACACATACATTCACACTGGTAAGTCACAGTGTGTAGATTGTTTTACAGTAGGTGGATAAATATTTTACGAGATGAAATAAAGAGAAACTGCCTACGGCTCTTCTTGCTGTAATCATGTACTTTCCAGGTGCAGGAATTGTTTCCAGGATAATATAACTACTGATAAATCAGAAAAAGAAACTTAAACAAATGTCCTGTGGATTTGCATATCTGGTTTTCCTGCTTCACGCAGAGCTCTGCAAAAGGAAGTCTATGCCGTCGACATTTGTTGCCAATAAATGTTTGACAAATCTGAACAATGGCACGATTCTTCATCCACAGGTATCAATGCAAACTTTATCTTTCTGGTTAAAAAAGAAAAAAAAACTTTTCACCATTTTGGGTATGGAAGACAAACCTAATCCTCCAGAAGCAGTGGGAAGGAAGCTGCAGCGTCTTTATGCAAATCGTTTGAAAATGATCCAAGATTTGATTGTGTAGATCTCACAATTTGTGTGTGTGTGTTTTATAGGTGAAAAACCCCACAAATGCCAAGTGTGTGGCAAAGCATTCAGCCAAAGCTCCAACCTGATCACCCACAGCAGGAAACACACGGGCTTCAAACCATTCGGATGTGACATTTGCTCCAAAGGCTTCCAAAGGAAGGTGGATCTCCGCAGGCACCACGAAAGCCAGCACGGCATGAAGTGAAGGCCGAGAGCCTGAATTATGAAATATAAAAGTAGCAAGTGTTTGTACATGTACAGTAGCCAATATAATCTGGATGTCCAGTGTACTTCGACTGGGCTTTGCAGATAAAGTACAGGAATAAGAAAGCTGTGAAATCAAACTCTAATTGAAGGCAACGATACTTTGGAAAATATAATCTGTATAATGAAGAAACTGAGTAGCTGTGTAAAATGCATTAGTTAATATATTGAAAGTTTTCTTTGTAAAGTAAGTGAAGATGTGTTTGCATGGGGATGAATGGGAGATGTGCTGATGTCATTAAATTAAAAATAATGTTTCTCAAGAAAAACAACAAGAATATTATTTTTAGTTTCACATAATTTATATTTAAAATGCGCTTGAGCAACGTGCTGTACATTTGCTGCAGTGTGTGTGTGAGATGAGCAATGCTTTCAGCTGAAATAAAGTGTGAGCTGTGGAGAAAAAATCTTGTGTTGTTCTTTCAGAGTAAAATACAATATGCAATCCTTTGTACCTGAAAGGTATAACACGAGCACACTGTTTGTCTAAGATGATCCAGTGAGCGCTGTGAACACCCCTTTTCTGCCTCTTTCTGTGTGTTTTTCTGAGTCAGTTTCCTGTCAGAGCAGGATGTAGAATAACTGTATGACTGTCGCCCCAGGTGAAAATCTCTTGCGGGGCCAGAGGTAGTGTGTAATGGAGTGATCCTGTATTCAAATGACACACCTGGAACACCATGCAAATCCATGGGCCAGAGAGCTATTCATTCCTGGGAGCTGACTAGAAAGCGGATGGAGGAAAGTCAGCGATCTTTATATATATTTCAGATATTTCATTCTGTTTAACATCCCCGTTACGGCACAAGAGGCAAAACCAGCTCCATAATCTCAGTAAAAGAAAAATCAGACATGCACAAACTGACAGCTTGTCCATGATGGAGTTTGGCCACACACCCATCCAGTGTACTGTCACTGCATGGCCTTTGAGGAGCACTGAGTTTAATGGGATACAGGGATTAATAAGAGGCTGTGGAAAAGGGATTGATTACTTAGTCAACTGTCACCACACCCAGCCAGCCTGTTGGATTTACTTCAGCAAATAAATGGTGGCTCTAACGAAGGCTCACCACCTTCCTCAAACACCAAACCTGTTAGGACATTAAGCTGCTCGAGGCAAATCAGATCATCATCTTGTAAATCTGACGTAGATGAAGTGGAGTGACAATTTGCGAAAAAGCCTTTTTTTACAGACAAGTTAGACCAATTTCTGATGTAACGTCATGATGAAAACACCACCCAGTTTAAAAAGATCAAAGAATTACTTAGATAATTAAGATTACATAGAAAATAAGAGGTGGCTTCAACATTTCACAGAATGTGTAGAAGTGTTTTAATGCTGCGTCACGGAGAGCCACTGCTGCAGAAATCAGTGTCTGTACAGGGAAGAGAGGCGACGTGTGGGCTTACTGTCTGGCAAACAAATCTGAGGTTTTTATGCAAAATGTGTTGGCATTACCGGGGCAACATGGTCCGTTGTGATCCTCCACAACAGTTAGACCTGCTGGTGCAGCCGTCGCATCCTGGTGAGAGGAAACAGGGCAAATCAAAATCCTGCACAGGTAACCAACAGACAAAAAAAAAAGGGACGGGATCATCTTGGGTGGGACTAAACAAACAGGACGTGGGTCCTGAAAGGGGAGGGGCAATGCTGCGGGTGGTGGCCTGGGGGGAAACGGGAGAAAATGGAGAAGGAAAGCAGGTCACCTGAAATGTTTCTTCAGAGGTGTACAGGTGTATGAGTGTGAAAATGTGGAGATTTCTTTAACAAAGTTGACAGACAGTGGGAGAAAAGGAGTATGCTGGAGGTGTGATGTGGTTACTCAGCCCTTGGTCATTTGCATGAGTGTTGCCTGAGCTGCTGTTGTATCCTTGAAGTTGCAAATTCACTTGATTTTCTTTCTAACTGTTCGGCTGTCACAGAGCCTCGCCTGGGAAGAGTTTCAGTGCACAGAAGGTTACTTTGAGCAAACAACAGGTACATGTTTGTGACAGTGGCAGTGTGACAGATGTCCTTAACCTGTTTGCAGGTTGCTGCCTGAACAGTGGAGTAATCTGGCACCAGAAACAGACAAAATCTATTCCACCCAACATAGATCAACCAACAAATTAAAAAAAAAAAATCAAGACTCTTAACACCAGTTCTGTGTCTCAAAAGTAACACACCACAATCCGAAAGCCGCCCTGTCTCTGTCACACAAACACACACATACCTGGCAGAGAGGTAGAGCTGAAATTTGTCTTGCAAATCGGCTCTATGCAAATGAACCCTGGCCGGTACAGTGGAAACGCTGCAGGAGGGAAAAGATGGCTGATCACGCCCGAGGCCCTGATGACACATTCATGGAAGTCAGGACGGGAGAGCCCCGAGAAGGGCCGCTCTTTCCCTGTGAGATCAAACAAATGTCACGGGAGTTCAGTCTTTATTTACCTTTGGAAGATATCTGTCACTAAATAGATTTTTTGTAACAACTTGCATCTCCAACTGTCTCTTGTTTTGATCATAAACCCCATCCAACCCCCCAAAAAAATCACTTCTACAGTTGTAGGATTCACTCTCCTGCTTCTAAACTTAATCTGATTTCTTATCAGCAATTTAAGGTCCAAATACTTTGTAGGTTTACATATGACAGTTTATATGAGGAGAAATTATTTAAAATGACTAAACAGATAGATAGATGAAATAATTAGAGGTGCTGTTTATATTCCTCTAACAGCTTCTATCTATAAGAAAAAAACATATTTCATAAATGACTTTAATGTAAATTTGATATTCATTATAATACAAATAATATAACTGAGAAACAAAATGTGGCACTTCATAAAAAGATAAAGTCATAATGATAAACACAGGAAACTGAAGAACTTTGCTGTCTTTTTAAAGCCAGTGTTGAACGACGTGCCAGTGATCCATCACTTTATTTTGAAAACAGACAGAATAATCCAAATCGGAAAACAAGCTGTCTGCAGATTTCCTCTGTATGACTGGACGCAGGAAGATTCGGTATGATCACGTCCGCTGCTGTCACACAGCGTGGGGGGTGTCACATTGTTTGATTGCCAGTGACACTGTGTTGTGGTTGTGCTGTACGTGTCCTGTCTTTCCATAGATAAGTGTGTCGATGACGTGCACAAAAGGCCACACCTACAAAATGTCATACAAGGGGAGCAACATTTCCTGTGGTTGCTTTTTCAGGGATTTATTTATCTATTTTACAAGCTGGCAACACAACTTGGTGCCTTCAAGTTATATCCTTTGCCAACGTAAAAGATGTTCAAGGGGGAGACTCAGAAATAATTATTGAAACCAGTTCTATCGAGCTTTCAAATGGTTATAAAACTCATGTCTTCATTTGACCTACATAAGCAACAAGACAGGCAATTTATCTTCATTTCTAATAGTTATTCTTTTTGTCTGCCACTGAGTCAGATTTTCCTGCAACATCAGATGAAACAATGATGGCGTTTGCTCTGGCTGAGTTCAAGTTGCTTCAGCCACTGACTGGAGGTCAGTTTCTGTAGCTGCCGCCTGTTCCTATCCCAGTGAAGAAGTCTCTTGAGGCAGGGAGCTAAGCAGAAGGAAAGTATAACCTAACCTTGGGTGGAAAACTGTCACTTTTGTCCACAAGGCTGTGGACAAAGGCTGTCAAAAGTGCATTTGAGTTGCTTTAAGTTAATTTTCTAAATTATGTCTGGCAGTAGGTAGAGGCCCTATGAATATTAATTAATCACAAACTCCATTTAACAATGTTGAACACAATTTATCATAACAATTAATAATTGATTTATTGACATGTCTGGCGTGCCAGTAAAATATGTCGGCAGTGGTAAAGTGCTGATACTGTTTGGGGTGTCCATGAAACCATCCCGGCCTCTCCCTGTGACCTAACAACAAAACTACAAAACCACACCACAACACATGACTTTTTCAGTGCTTACTATTAAGTTATATTTGTATATTAATATTCTTCATGTTTCTGATTTATCGCTTTTAATTATGTTTGCTTAATAAAGTAAAGCTTTAACTTTAACAATACATTTCACAAGAAAATTTGAAACAGGGCTAAAAATAAATCCGAAGGTTCTTGAAGTTCTAACCAGGACAGGATAGCAGAATATAATTAATAACATTTATGCAACAAACTAAAACTAAAGATGTTCCTGTCATCTTCAGTTGTACACTGAATTAAGAGATCATTAAAAAGTGTAAGCATGCAAACCACCTGAACCAAGATGGTGAACATCATACATCAGCGTGTTTGCATGAGAGCTTGAGCATTCGGTTCTGATAAAGCTGGTAGCACACCTAAAACTCTTACTCCTGTAAACTTACAATTACTCAGTGATTTTTCATTTCCATCTAAAAATGACATAATGAAATAAAACAAGCTGAAACAAAAACTCTTTGATGATCTTTGCCACTGACTTTGTTCCAGGGATGACAGGTTAGACGCTGGTCTACTACACTGTAGATACAATTTTGAGATTTAGAAGTTAAATGTGTTTGAACTTTGAACGCTTGTTAGAGCAGATCTCCACTTGTTGACTTAATTAAACGAGTGCAGCGAAAGCAATCACTGGTGACAATCTTTTGTTTTGCCTACAGAAAATGACCAGGCTTCGTGGGTGTGGCCTCACGTCTACATCACACATCCACTTATGGCCATACATAAAGACGGCCTGTCTGACTGACAAACAGCCTGCTGCATGTTGCTGGAGATTCAGAAGAAGAGAAGTGATGACAGGAGAGGGGATATGCTGTCAGAGTGAGTGGGAGCAGGGGGGGTGAAATCTGAGGGCAGCAGGCTCTTTCAGAGTAAGCCGGGCAGTGACTGTCTGATAACCTTATCAAGGCCTCCCCACACTCTAACGGATGGAACAGGCCCGCAGAGCTGCAGGGAGGAGCGGGCAGGCCCTCGACTGAGATAGCACGAGGAGCTGGGCGAATATTCGATGGACGAGGGCCCCCTAGAGAAAGAGGATGAAGAGAGTCCGAGAGAGAAAGATGGTCAAAGAGTTCACCTACCAACGGACTGTCAGACTGTCAGAATAGCTTCTTTCCCCTCCTCCTTAAGGCCCTCCCACAAAACACTGAGCTTCATAACATGTGATATGCCAGACTGCTTGAATTGATGCTAAATGGAAAAGAAAATAGAATAAACTTTATTGTCCCTGTCTCAGGCACAATTCTACAATACAACATGACAGCTTAAGAAGAAACTCTAACAGATGAAAATACAAAAGTGCTTCGTGAGACTGAGCTGGTGTTCAGGACTTTGATAGAGGCTCAAACAAACGATCGCTTCAAGCAGTTTGATTCACACTTTAGCACAGAGTCTTCTTCCTGATGGCAAAAGCTCAAATTCAGAGGAAATGTTGAGAACCTGCAATGATTCGTGTCTGCTCAAGGAGGCTTTCTGTGGGCTCATTTGATTTCTGCCCCGTTATTTTCATAGCAGTTTTATACACTGGGAGCCAACACAGAAAACAAAATAATCACACAAGAAAACATAATTAACACTCTGAGAGAGCAACATGACAAATGTGATTCTTCCGAGGGTGGAGGGAACTTGGCACTTTTGCCTTTGCTGCCATAGATGGTCAAAGTGCTGACAGGTATACAATTGTACCTTTAAGTTAGATGAGACAAACCCACCACACACCCACCAAGTGATACGGGGACTTTGTTTTGAGTTACATATATGCAAAACTGGCAACCCAACTGTGAGGAAAGAACATTTTGAGCCTTTGCATGTGGTTGCTGGTCCCACTGGTTGTTGGTTAGAACAGGGCTCATACACCTACCTGAAATAATAATGTTTACTTGTTGTCTATGTGGGTGCTTTATTAAAATGAGCAGCATGCAATATGAAATGAGGACATTTTTTAACTTTTGGCCAGTTCAACATCAGCACATGAGCGTCAACCATAAACAGCATCATTCTTTAACTGAGCTTGAAATGGGAAAATAATTTCCCCGGTCTCCGCAACTGGACTTGAATGCACCACTCCAGCAGACTTTTCAGTTATTTTGCACTCTCTAGCTGCATATTTACATACATACATAAAATTATATTTATACCAGATAAAAGAACATGTAATAAAATCCCAAACAGTGAAGTGAACATAACATGACTACAGGCCCACACTGTTAAAAATCCGGTGTTAAGTCTTGAGCTCCCTTGAGGGCATGAAAAAAGAAGACAAACCAGAATCAAAGCAAACACGTCGCACTGTAATTGCCAAAATAGCGGCATCTTAAATAACTTGGTAAACACACAGACGCCGCTGTTTCTCCACAGTCTTCTTTCTTCTCTGAGGGGATGACAGTCTGTTGACAGTCTCTGGGAGGGACAGCCCTCAAATCCTCTTTACTGAGGTCCCTCTGACAACAGTGGATGTCTCCTCCTGACACAACAAAAATACGTAAAGTGGCTGCTAAAACACACAGTGAGTTCAATAACAAGGCGATCGTATAGAGAGAGATCATTCGCACAGATACACACTCGAGAAGATTCATCAATATGTAATTTAACTGTGATGGAGGCCAACTTCATGATTCCCACAGAAGTTGAAGTTTCCCTCATTGTCTTCCTTTTGTTTGGGCCTACACCGCCCCCACGTGGCCAAATGTGTACATGCAGTTTATTGTAGCAGCTACATTTTATTCAAAAAAGAAAATAAAAGAAATACAAAGGTGCATTCAACACACAGGACACATGGAAAGAAGGTGTTTTTATAATGTGAAAATGTTATTTAACAATGTAATGTTGAAGGAAATATATAATGAAAAAAAGAAAATACTTGAAGAGAAAAAGACACGTTTCTATTCTCATAATCATTCAGAAAATCACACTGCTGATTATTTAGGAATGTCACAGAGCTCAGGCTCTTTAAATATCTCATGATTTGTTCATATGCTTTGTTGATATGTCAGATTTTTCCTTTCATACATGTCAGATGAATTGAATGCCACGGAACAAAATGTGAGCGCCGCCGTTTCCACCCGGCCTTATTTTGCACTCGGACACGCGTCGCATCGATGGTGGGAGTGTTTTGAGCGGCTTGACAGCAGTTTACGATGCCAGCTTAAATCACCTCAGTTAAAAGAAGAAAAAAAGAGGCACCATGGCGGACTCTGAGCTGAAGCTGGATTTTACTTTGAAAGAGCTGAGTCTTTCCGGGGACGCGGGCGGCGCGCACGTGCCGGGCGGCTCGTCTCTCGTGGAGCTGCGGGACCGGAGGCTGATGTGCGTGGAGTATCCTGCGGTGATCAGCAGCGTGGACAAGATGCTGGAGACTCTGGGCGGCGCACAGACTGTGTCCAAAGTAAGAGGGACACTTTATCTCGGATAGCAGCATGGTGAACTTTATTCTGAAATGTCACGTCCTAACTTAACTGTATGACACCTGTCAGACAAATCACCGCGTCTGTTTGGATGTTTTTACTCATATCAACATTAGTTGTAGCTATTCTAAGTCCTAAGTCTGCATTTCAATTGTCACCAGTTAAAATGTGCATTCTCTATATCAGATATTGTTTTTTTTTTCATTATAGACATGATAAATGGAAAGGTAGATATAGAAAAAAGTAAATGATTGATATGTCTGCTTGGAATTGTAGTACAAATGTAATATCAGATATCTGAGGTACAGCTGCAGCTAGTGAGAGTTATCTCTGAGATATCCACAATTTAAATACTTAAATTCTTTTTAGATGTCACAAAATTAATTCCCAGTAGTTAAATGGCATTTTAGATTTCTTAAGTGATGCAGACAAACATCCAAAAGGAAAAGAGTGATTTGGAAAAGTAGAAGGCAGGATGGAAAGTTACATTTCCACTAATCACAGTCTTTTCTCTATGATGAAGTGTAGACATTTATATTTGTTATTCTTACCAGTAAAAAAAAAACCGAGTTGTTACTTTTTCTAATTTAATTAAACATATGCGTTAATCAGTTCTGACGAGTCAATGTGACATGCATACATGAGAAAATATATTTGTAACAAACTTGGCCTGCAGATATTTTAAATTACTACAGATTACTACAGATTAAACATTTCAAGTATTTGCCAAGTGGAGCTTTCTTGTTTTGAGAACTATTAAAGTTCAGTACTGCTGAGGTGTTGAGGGTCTTAAGACGCATCCTGCTTAAACACCTGATGTTGGGGCAAATGAGCAACATAAAATGGCAGTTTTGTCTGTTTTAAATTTGTGAATTAAACAAAATGGCTCTTTTGTGAGTAGCTAACAGTCAGCATGTTTGCTCCCACAGACCTTCGCTCACCCAAACAAGCGTCTCGAGCTGCGTTTCCGACCACAGGACCCTTTCTGTCACCCTCTGTGTGGAAACCGCTTCCCGTCGAGCAACCTTCTCCTCAGAGTGCGGCGGCGGGTGAGAAAAAGTGACCCCAAGGATGCTGAGATCAGCATGGATATACTCGGAGTCATCGCGACAACATACAAATTCCAAGGTCCGATTAAAAGGTTTTAGATGCTGTGCGATAACATTTCCTCTCCTGTTTCTGTTTTAGTTGTTCTGTTTCTTTTTTTCTCCTGTCAAACAGCTGCCTGTTCTCTTTTTGCAGGGCTGGCAGACTTTCAGTGTCTCGCTGTGCATTCAGAAGATGGAAAAGACACGTCTTTGTATGACAAAGTCATTCTCCGCAAATTAGAGAATCAAGAGTTCTTTGAGAGGCCAATGCCATACTTTCTTCCCCCGGCCATCTTCTCACGCCTCGACAGTCCCGTGGATTATTTCTACCGGCCTGACATCTGTCAAAAGTCAGTGTCATTCACCTGGTCAACCTTTCAGCTTTTGCTAGTTTCCTTTTGTCTGGTGTAAACAATACAATAGGAAACTCTTTGTGTTTCATTTGGACTTTTTGAGGAATGCATTCTAACATTTCTTGTCCTGTTTCTTCTTTGTGTTTATAGCCAGTTGCCCATCAGTAAGAAGAACTTTATTGGTTGGAATCGCGCTCGTCGGCCCCACAACGCCATCTTTGTCAGCTTCACTGATCCCACTGTGCCCTCAGAGTGCCTCGAGGCGGCCAAGGTCAACTGGGCACGGGTCTGCCTGAAGGAGAGTGACAAGCAGGCTGAAGAAAAACTGAAAGAGGTTTGTGTGCTGCTGTGATCATGGTGATGAAAGCAGAACGCAACCTTTCACTAAATTAAACTCAAGAAATCCAAGGCGTTGTTTTACAGTGGAAAAAAGAAAATTTAGCATCAAAACATTGGAATTGACAGGAAATGGTAATTACAAATGAAATGACAACGGCATCCTGAAATGGTACAATACTAAAATAAAGTAAATGTATATGTGTAGTATATATAGAGTGTGTGTGTACACTTGTATATATGTATACATATATACATATCTATACATATATATACATATATATGTCTAATTACATATATATATAAAACTGAAGCCACAGAGGTAATTATAAATTCTCATCACCAATTGTGGCTTTATTGTGTTAACTTTATGTGTTAATCACCAAAACACACACTATATCAAATAAAAAATGTGTTAAATTCACTTTTTTTCTTATAAACTATTTGCAAAGCTGATTTAAAAAAAGTTTTTACAGCCATGTTTTCCATGTTTTTGCTGTATTGCTGCCACCTGTTGGTCAGTATATGTACAGACACTTCACCACAGCGCTGTCATGGTCAAAAACTCAAGTTCCTGTAATAACTTAAAAACATGCAGTAACAGCTTGTAAAAGCAAATTATTTTTCCACCTGAACATTTTCAGCAGTCTTTTTGTTCACCAGTGTAGCCGAACCATCACAGACAACTAATGGTTTTATATAATGTCTCACAGGTATGACTTGCTATCGTTTCCTGGTCTTTTATCTTATCTCAAACCAAATGTTTTGTGCCTAGATGTTTGAGAGCCGACCCATCTGGTCACGGAACGCAGTCAAGGCCAACATCAACATCCACCCTGATAAACTGAAGCTGCTGCTGCCTGTCTTTGCCTACTATATGGTGAGCCAAGGGGGCGGAGTAAATGCTCTTTGTTGTATTTTCCCTGATGTGTTCAGATATAATTTTGAAACTAATATATGCTCTGTATCAGTCCTAAAAAATGTAACAGCTTCTCAGTGTGTGTTGCACAGCTTCTCTGCTGGACTGCATTTTGTTGTCCATATTATTGTGTCAACACATTTGTTGTGATTCGTCCGGTCTGCTTTAACAAAACAATGAAGTTCCATGCTGATTATTAAAATGGAGGGAATCAACATTACTGCCTACGTGTGAATCAAACACCAGATGGACTCTTTTAGGTGACGGGACCGTGGAGAAGTCTGTGGGTTAAGCTGGGCTATGACCCCCGGAAGATCAGAGAGTCCAAGAAATACCAGCTGCTGGACTTCAGGATCCGCTGCAGCACCAAGCACGGTGAGACTTACTGTATATTTCCAAGGAAGTTCTGCTCATATTTCATAAGACTTTTTCATTTCTAACATCAAAGGTGAATTAGAACATGGTCTTTAGTCCACATTTGCATTGTTCAATAAAACCTTGTTAACCAGCCGAGTTTTTCATTTTTTGAGTGTTAATGTTGACCTGACTCTAACTGTTGGTTCCTCTTTTAGGGTATTCGTTATCAGACATGCCAGTGAAAGCCAAGAGGAGTGCCCTTAACTACAGTCTGCCTATCACAGTCAACAAAGCAGGTCAGTTGGTGAATTTGTTTAGGTGCGTGAATTTATTTGACACAGAGGAACCGGCAAAGTGGAATACAGCCGACATCAACATAGGTGCATGCAAGTAATACTAATGTGACTTAACTAGCAAATGAAAGATATAAACGAGTGTACACAAATGTAACTGGCACACGGTCAGCTCTCTGACGTAACCTGATTTATTAAACATACATGAATGGGTATGAGTTTCTGTACAAACAGATGCACAAAACGTCAAAAGGAGAAAGAACAGTGTTTGACAGCAGGACATCTGGATGAAAGAAGAGATCAATACACGTATAGGTGCACTGTGACATTGAAAAAAATTCCATCCCAAGTTCGACTGAAACTCAACCTTAGTAGCCCCTGAAAGTCTGAATAAGTCTGTTTCCACTGCTGGAGATGTGACCTTCACATTGCTGCACTAAATATTTAAAGCCTTGATTTGAATGTCCTGACCAAAATGTTCCTCGGTAATCTCCAGGACCCCTTGTGTTGCTAAGGTCAACTGACACGTTGGAAAAGTGCTGTATTTATTTTTGTTTGTTTTTTCCACAGGTCCCCAGCCAGCTAGTGTGATGGAGCTTCCAGCTCAGGAGGGTCCGAGCACCAGTCGAGATTCAGTCCCAATCACACACCAGCTGAAGGTCAGTGACGGTTCAGTATCGCCTGGGCCTGTGAAGACATTATTGGAACATGGTGTTAACATGTTCAATTTCTTTGTTTGAATCAGAACTGATTTTATGGTTAGATTTTGACTGATCATTTTCTATCTTAAATTTCTATTCATCACATTTTGAACACGTCGGATCTCCATAAGCCTGAAAGTTTAAGTGTTGACTGATGATAAGGGTTGTCTTATCTGTTCTGAGGGAATCTATAATTGACAGGGAAACCATCATGGAAATGTTTTATTAGAAAGCAGCTGTATTCTGCTGTGACACCAACAGACTTCTGTTTCTCCTCCACAGGAGTCATCTTACATTTTCAGAGAGGGCATGCTGCCGCCTCACAGGCAGATGTTTTACCAGCTCTGTGATTTGGATGTGGAAAGGTACATTACAATGCTCATCTGAAGTATGGGGGGTGATTGAATTGATATCAAGGTGACAACATAAGCTGGCAACAGTTTAAATTGTTCCACATATAATTGACCATGTATGTTGGATTAAAATGCTTTTATTTTGTTTTCAATAACAAAATACGTGTTCTTGATTTAATTTCATATTCATTGATTGTAATTCATGATTGTATGTAAAATTGTCTTAAAACATCCTCAGGTTATGTTAAATAAATACTTTTATTAAAACTTAATAAATTGAGCCATCAGTCTGAGAAGTTAAGCTTTGTCGTGTTGACAGAATTTCATCAAAAAATACCCAGACTATATGAAAAAATAGTGAACTTAACTGATTTCTGCTCAGATGCTGTTTTTGTTCCAGTTGGTGGAGGAGCAACTCCTCTTCCTTTCAATTAAAAGTAGTTATTCAACATTGTAGAAATACAATGTAGTTAATTACTTTTCACCAGTTTTGGTTGTCATCCAGTTGTTTGTCTCCAGCATCAAACAGGTGGTTGAGCTGAAGGGCAGTGATGAGCCGGTATGTGACGAACGGGACGGCTGGTGTGTTGTCGGCACCACAGACAAGCTTAGGGACATGATCTCTGCCATGATCAAGAAGGTCATCCGAGCCCAGAAACCAGGTATGGAAAATATCCATCATACATTCTCTTCAGTCATTCATGTCATGTGTAGTTGCATGTTCCCTACTCAGATAATAACACTGATTAAGCACATTCTTCTTACCATCGACACGACATGGCCACAAAAACATCCTCTCTGATTTAGCTTCTCTCACACTGGCTTGGTTTGCTCTGTGTAATTCCTCATTAAATGTCTCTTTCAATAGACACGTGGCTCTCAATCTTTTACCTTTGTGATCCTCTAAATTTAAGCAGTGGTTTCTTATGATCCCTCATTCCAAATGATTAGAGACTAATAACTCTAAGTTTCCTATAGTGCTTATACCAAATATCTCTCCTACAGCAGTGCCAGAAAGGCCCAAGAGACGCAGACACATAGGCCAAAGGTCAAGATCCGCTGGGATGGATGCAGACGAAGAGGAGGAGGCGCAGGACATCGAGAACAAGGACGATGAAGAGGAAGATGACGACGATGACTTTCAGCCATCAGAGGGGAGTGAAAATGAGATGGAGACAGAAATGCTAGATTATATGTGACAAAAGACAACCTTTTTGATGACTGTTAATATTTTCCATTATTTGATTCTGTGGTGATATGTTTGAATATTTTTTTAGTGAAATGTAAATAAAATGGTTTGTTTAAGAACTATGCCGTCTTTGTGGTTTATACAGTAAAACTTTTCATATTCATATATACATATATATACCGGTAGTTATATATAGTTGCCTCGAAATGCTCCAAACTTCTGAATGATTTGGCTGTATTGTGTCTTCCTGATGGTTTGGAGTTTCCTGGCTGGACATGACATATGGATACACATAACTATGGTAACAAATGTGTGTGTACCATGTATGAGCCATATCTGTAAAGCTGCTTTCTCGACATCCATGAAGATGGTGGCGTGTAGGTTCCTGAGCAGATTTACAGTGGGGGAAATAAGTATTGGACACGTCAACTTTTTTCTCTTTATATTTATTTCCAAAGATGCCATTCATCTGACATTTCTTCCAGACACTGGTATTAACTCAAATAATCCACACATGAAAAGAAATCACAAGATTCAAGTCCATAAA
>JBAJHX010000035.1:6818500-6829489 GCA_037176925.1 Amniataba percoides
GATTCAGCAGCATCATTATTTGAGCAACAAGCCTGACACCTTTTGAATAATCTACACCAAGAGAGCAGACAGGCAGAAGCAGACTGAAATGTTATTTCACCTGTCAGTCTGCAGCAATAATACAAATGCGCCCACTTTTGTTGGTTCTTCTTTTATCATATCCACACAAATGAAACATCTACATGTTCTCCAGCCTCCTGCTGCTTCACTGATGTCATTTCACCGATACAACCCACAGTTTTCTCCTACACATCTTTTAGAGGAACATTGTGTCGCAGTGACCAAGCACTTTTACACACGCCTACAGTAAATTTGATTAAACCTGCAGCAGCATGTTCCTCTGTTCTTATTGGTGGATGGATTGGATCTCTCGCTGTCCCTTTTCAGTGTTAATAAAGTAAAATTTTGATATTTTTCAAGTTGAATAACTATGAATGCTGATTTAGCGGCATTAAACTATTATTGTTGTCTTTATTATTTTATCGTATTATCTTTTCTGATATTTTCAGCTTCCACTACCTTTCAAATATCAAAACAACATTCAGAACATTTATAATCAGATTCAGTTATTTTATGTCTTGTTACTAAGATGAGACCAGCTGTAATTTACCACCTGTAGAGTTTGTGTAGCGTCTCTGTGTAGGGCTCAGTATGGTCAATTCTTAATCAATACTGGAGTTTCTCTCCCAAATAAATAAACAGTAGTATACACAAATACTGTGTTTCCATGTTTGCACAATTTTATGTCCACAATCTGTCTCATGGATCATCTGGAAAAAAAACCTGAAACAGAACCTTATATATATTTGTGGAAATCTTCTTCTGTTTCAATCGCTCTGCTTAGTTTGTTCTCTGAATTGTCCCCGGTATCTTTGAATGGTATAAAGTTTTCAGGGGTTTCTCCAGCAGCTTGGTAATAGCAGAAAACTTATTTTGGATGAAAGCATCTCATGTGTGACAAGATACCTAAAAACACTAATCAAATTTCACTTTGTGTTCAGTGTATTCATTCTGTAGATATTGCTAAAACAGAATAAACCTTTATGCCGCATCTTGCTCATCTGTGTTCACAGTGGAGATTTTAATGAACTTCTGTCATTTCTCTGTCATTTCTGTAAAGTATTCATGGAGTCTTTGTTCAGTTTCCTTTTCTCTGTTTTGATGTTGTTTGATTCTGTCATCCTGTGGCTCCTCTGGGTGTTTTTGAAATCATTTAACATGTTGGAGTCAGAGCCCTGAATGAAAGAAACACAGATGAGCTGGATTAACACATGAAGTAACTACGTCAGCGTCTTCATTCATATATTGCTGTTCTCTCCCCAGTTATTGTGTCGATGGTTCAATGCCCAGCTCTTCCTGACACTTAGTGTTAAAATGTTATTTTATGGATCCAAACTATTTCTTATTTGGCCTATTTGGTAGTAATTCTACAGAAAATACAGATGATGTTCAGTGTAATTGATAATGATTCATTTTTAGTGTCACTTAAAGAGTCTGTTAATCACTCGAGCATCAAACGTCGTTCAGAAACATTAAACATGTTGATATCATTCACACAATCAGAGGAACATCTCAGTGTGGGTGCTGAACTGTGAAGAAAATGCTGATGATGAATGAATTGATGAGCCAAAGCCCAGAGACAGTCCATCACCATGACAACAGGGCTGTCTTGTAGTTACTTTAACTCAGCAATTTAGCTTGTGTACATCTTTATTTTGAAATAAATGTGTTTTATTGTGATATTTCTGTGTTCATACTTCCTTCACTGAGCAGAAATAGAAAACCTAATGGACCTCATGTATTTTCTCCTACCAGCTCAGTTTAAAATGTAAATAATAATAAAGAAATGAAATATTTATTCATTTTACTGGATGAAGGGTTGTGTGCCACACACACACACACACACACATATCTATATGTATAAGAAAACTGAAAAATTAAAATATTCACCCTGAGGTACAGCACACCTAATAGAAACTGAAAACATCGTTTCAGTTCAGATTGTTTATGGAGACTTTCCATTGCTCAGATAAAACGTACACTCTGAAAATGAAGCTCCAGATATTCGTGTCCACCCTCTGAGTCATACTGCTCCACTATTTCCTGAAAGTATAATTAAACACTCTCAAAACCAAATCACCTCCATTATGTCTGTCAATGTAAATATTGGCTTTGTGACTGTCTGATCCCAGTCCAGCCCTGACTTTTTATAGAAATACCCAGTAAAGTAGATAAATATCATACCTTTTTCAAATTTCACTGATCAGTTACTCAAGGACCAGAGTCACAGTTTTAGTAGTTTCCAAAAAGCTGCTTTCATTTCAGTTGAGCTGTTACTCGGCCACAACTCTGTCATAGTTATAATGTTTGCTGGAAACATTTCGCAACTATGTGCTCTTCAGCATTATTTCTTGCACATTTAAATTGTTTTACCAGCATTATTTGTATTTTACAAGAATATCAAATGCACCTACACTGTATGTTTTATGGCAGTCAGTAGCAAATGAAATGAATCACTAATCAATCCTTAATTATAGGCTTGTCACATTGATGCTCTAAATATACATACCAGATCATTTTCAAGGAGACCATACAGAGGACAACAAGCATACAAACACAATGTTTTTAACATAGACGTCTGTGTAGAAATGTGTACCACTGTGTTAGAAAAATAAAAAGTAAATATGAATAATTAATGAGGGGATGTGCAAAGTAATATATATGTAAGGTCATTTATAAAGGTAAAGGCGAAGGGGGGGGCGTAATGTTAACAGGAACATTAAACAAACTGAGTGGAATTCACTGTATGAAATCAGATGAAACTGAGGGAAAGGAAATATGCCAAGTTTAAAACTACAATATAATAATAACTCCCAACTCTAACATTAAAATAATCACATGAATTTTATTCTTCAGTTATGATGTTGGGTCAGTATTATTAAACCTGCTCATGCAGTGGCATACTTTATGAGCATGATAATCCAGATCCAGGTCCAGAAAATCTCAGAAAACACTCAGAATCTCATCACGTAAAAGCCCATTTTTAAATTTTGAACACAGTTTTTTCACATGTAAATACCTCCTCTTACAAACACAAACTTGTTCTTCCTGTATGTCACAGGCTGTAATAATTATATTTAACCCAGGCATCCTTTGCACTCTAGTGCACATTAATATGTATTTTTGTCTTTCTGAGCTGCTGTCCTGTTCTGAAACAAACTTTCTGGGTGTGGCTTTAAGAAAGAGGCGCATCTCGTCTCCAGGACGCGAGTGCCAACACGCGCAGCTCTGGGGGCCGTGAACGCACCATGAGGGGCCAGTCCGCGCGGCGCAGAGGAGGACACGCACACTGAGACGCGATGTCCGCTGTGACGACGGCCGCAGTGGTCGCCGGGCTGCTCGGCCTCGGGCTGCTCCAGAGCAGAGACCCGCAGGGCTCCGGGCTCCAGGCGTGGACCGGCCCGGCGCTGCTGCTGTGCGGCTGCCTCTCCCTGCTCGGCCTGCTCTGGCTGCGCACGCTGCTCTGCTCCCCGCTGGAGCTGCTCAGGGCGCCCGACGACGTGGGCTACGTCTCCGAGGACGGCCGCTCCAGAGCCCGGGCGGCAAACGAGGTCCGGCGCAGGAGGAAGACCGGAGAGCTGCCGCCGGTGTACCCGAACGGCTGGTACCGAGCGCTGGACTCCCGCATGCTGCAGAGGGGGGAGGTCAGAAACGTCACTGTGCTAGGTAGGAGCAGCATGCAGGAGTTTGCATTGATCAGGGTAAACCTGGAGTGATTGTCAAAGCGTGAGAGCGAACTGCAGCGTCATAAAAAGACACCCGGTGAGCAGCACGTTACAAATCACAGAATCTGAAGCCCACATCAGAGGAGCAGTTTGGCTTTAAAGGTGTAAAGTGAGAGCAGGTAGGTCGAGACAGCTCAGCAGGTGTGAGGCTGAGGGGCCAGCTGGTGAAGATGCTGGCACAGTGCTGAGGCATCAGTGTCACTCTGCGGTGTCTGTTAAGAGCCATAAACCAAATGTGAGAAGCACCCCTGGGGAGACTCGCGAGCCACCAAGAATTTCGTATCCTCGATTACCCCCTGACCCAGAGGTGTCTCTTTACTCGAGATGTCTGGAAGGTTTGTGGGGAAGCGGCCTCTCCATGCCTGGGCTGGAGTGCAAGGTGGACATCTGAAGAGGAGCTGTGTAAATGTGGCACATGGCAGAAGTGGCCTCAAGAATATTTGACATGAACAACATAGTGTGACTCAGAGTGTTGTCATTTGAGTCTGTCATGTCCAACTAACACCTCATATTGTGAATTTTCTGATTATTATTTTAGGATCCCAAGACATTTTCAGTTCTGTGGGCCTGATATTTGTCACTTCACCTGGTCACTGTTGTCCTGTCTCGACTGTTGTGAGGCCAAGTTGCCAGGAGAGACAAGCTCATATTACAAAGTTTTTTTCTTGTTATTTAATGTGGACATTGGGAACACAATGGCCTGCTGTCTCTGTTAGAGGAGTTTAGGGATTAGGTAACGTAGGTAACGGTTTCTTTTTGAACAAAGTTTCATGTCAATCAAGGTTTGGACTGTGTGTTAGATTTGAAGGTGTCATGGAGGCGGACGTTATGGTTACGCATCATTCACATTACTCTCTAATGGCAGTTAAAGCTGCAACTAGCGGTTATTTTATCCTAATTAATGAATCCTGATGTTTCCTGATTTACAGCCTAAGCTGTAAAATATCATGAAAACAGTGATTATAATTTCACTAAGATAAGGTCCTTAGATTTCTTGTTTATTTTACCACAACAAGTAAAAGGCCAAATTGTCATATCCCGAGATATCCACAGTACAAAGTCCAGCAAACATTCAATCTTCTACAGTCCATCCCTTGTTCACATAGATCAGGTTTCGTCATCGATATCTGTAGCAGATATTCTCGTCATTCAAACATTTGATGGCTCGTGCAGAGGGTTGAGTCTTAAAATTGTCATAGCCAAATCTTTGACATAATCATCTCATTAACACTAGATCAATCTGCGTGAATTATAAAGCCTCTTATCATCGGTTTTGGTTCAGCTGACCTCTTCGACTCTGTTTATGTGGATCTGACAGCCAGCCATCAGCTCTCGCTGTGATCAATATGAGAGAACAACTCATCATTCACAGCTCCAAAGCGTTTAAGATGTCACACTTTTGTCTTGATGCTGCTTGATGCGTGGCAGCTACAAAGTTGAAGGATCAATTTTATCTCCCCCTGCTGTGTGATTTATTTTTGACGCGTTTTCATCGAGGCGCATGATTTCAAACAGGCCGCCGTTTCACGTTTTCCATTTTGTCATCCTCGTGCCGATGTGCGGCGGGACTGTTTGATCTCTCCGCAGTTTCTTTGAGTTGGAGTTCAAAAGCGTTTCAAAGAGCGCGTGGCGCTTTCATGTTTCTGTCACATCACCTGCCATAAATAGACAAACAAACAGAATATCAGAGCTTTTACACCTGAAAAAGATATCCACCAGTAAAAAGAGGCACCTGTTCCTGCAGAGTGATTCAGCAGACTTTACAAACTGATGGTAGACTTCTTTATCAACAGTCCATCAATAAAACACGAAAAATCCATCAATAAAAGAAATTAAGAATGTCCTTTGCGACACGTTCTCATAGGTTGACGTCGCATATTCAACTTAATTTGTGTAACCAAAAGAACAAAACAAAGATATTCAATTAATAATTATGTAAAACTGAGAAAATTCTCCCATTTAAGAAGCTTTATCACTGAGAGTTTGGAGGCTTTTGATGATAAATGGCCTAAAAAAAAATTAATCGACTGAAAAACTCTTTTGACTGACTATTCATTTAACGACCAGTCGTATCAGCAGCATTTTAAACATACTGTGGTTATTTGATAAAACATTCTCAAGTCAAGGTCTGCCTATGAGCGTTTTTTCAGAGCTTTCCATGAAACTTCATCTGTTGACGTGAGCTCAGTTTAGCATCTGTGGCTAAAAGTGATGTGGATGAAATCATAAGGTCAACTGAACTCAATCAAAAAAAGATTTTGACTTTGAGTGGTAGATTTTAAGGTTTAATCACATGTTGACTCATCGGCTGCTCCGTATATCAGATATTTCTTTCAGCAAGCACCAGTGTAGGTCATTAAAGCTCCTACACACGAAAAGCGTGAAGCAGATCAGTTGACAACTGGGAATGAGGGGGTGTCAGAAAACCACATGGGTGTAATGTATATGTTGGAAAGCACTACATGTACAGACTGTGAACGTGAATGTCCATGAGGCTTAGTGTGCAGTAGATATGACAGAGTTGGGTTTTTCTTATATATCCCTCTGGCCTCTCTCTCCCCCTCTCATCCCTTTCAGCACAAGCGCCCCCCCTCCCATCGCTGTCCTGAATTCTGTTGAACCACATCTAAACTTGGCCTCCTTCAGGATCTGCACCCTGCTGTGACTGACTGCAGCCTCTCGCTCCAAACATTTTCCTGCAGTTATCCGTTTACTTCATATATTAAATTCTGCTTAGCATGTCTTTTCCCTTTCGCTGTTCTCTCAGGTTAGCCTGTGGTTCGGTTCTGCCCCACGACAGGGACAGCAGGGTGATGCTGTGTCACCCCTCATTTCCATGAACCTTATTTTGGATTCCTCAGAATTTCGCTGAGGAGCACCCTGACCAGGCTCAGTCACAGTCATCCAGTGCTAATATAGGTGCAATCTGAACGCTGCAGGTCAGCCAGAAGTCAAGCCAAACACAGTGCATACAGTAGGTAGAGATCTCCACATGTGGTGTCTGACTCAGCACACATGCAGTCTGAACACACACACCGTACGTAATGGTTCCCCAGAGCCACTGTACATTAGCTATAATCAGTCAGACCAGACCAAGAGTAACATCTTAAACAGTGGCTTCAAAAGTTGTCTGCATGTTCTTTGCCAAAGACATTTAGACAGTGTGATGAGGGCAACAAACAAACAAAATAGGCACTTGCGTGTGGAGTTGTGGAGTGAAGTTTCTGATTTTGGTGCCCCCTTGTGGGTGTACTAAAAAATACACTGACACAGTAATACACAGTGAGTGTCCCAACAAAATGTATCAAGCATTTTTGTAAGATTTAAATTCTAAAATCTATACTACTTTTACTGTTTATCCCTACCATAAATAAAGGTGAGCAGGTGGCAGTGTTTCGGGGCCAGGATGGGAAGGTCTATGTGCTGGATGCCTACTGCCCCCACCTGGGTGCCAACCTGGCCGTGGGGGGACGGGTGGTGGGAAGCTGCATAGAGTGCCCCTTTCATGGATGGCAGTTTCGAGGGAACGATGGCAAGTGTGTGAGGGTCCCCTACACAGGAAAAGGTATGAGCTGAAGGTAGTGTCCAGTGATTTTTTTTTTTTAAGTCTTCAAAAAACGTGGCTTGAATGACTAAAACATGTTACCTCACCATGTCTCAGTGCAATGGTAAAGAATCAGAAACAAAATCATAAACAATTTACAACTTACACATTATCTAAAGAAAGTTTAAAGCCTTAGTAGTGACTCCTAGATGCTATAACATTCATTAAAGTCCATTGTGTGAACATTTTGGATGGGAAAGATCTCAATGCTTATGTTGTTCTTGGAGCTTTCCTGTGTACATGTATGAACCATATTTGTTTTTCATCTGTCATCAGTGCCGGAGTTTGCCAAGGTGCGCTCCTGGCCCAGCTGCGAGGTCAACGGCCTGATCCTGGTTTGGTTTCACTGTGATGGAGAAGATCCTCAGTGGACTGTCCCAGAGCAGCTGGAGATCACAAAGGGCGAGTGGGTGTATCGGGGGAGAACTGAGCATTTCATCAATGCTCACATAGAGGTAGGACCATATGTGGATGTCTTCTTTGAGGTGTTTCAGTTCACTTTAGTTCAGTTTTTCAGGTGTTCTACATTTTAATGTCTTTTGTCACCAAACTTACCAACCCAATCATCAGCACGTGTCACAGTGACCTCTCTTCCTTATAGGAGATTCCTGAAAACGCAGCAGACATCGCTCACCTCGCTCACCTGCACACACCGGGCATTCTCAGTGGTGTAGATCTGCGTTACACCAACAGCAAAACCTGGGAATTTTTGCGGCACGACTGGAAGGTAAAAGATTTTCTCAACAAAAACGGACAGCAGATATGATTGTGCTTTTCCAATATGGAAAGGTCAAAAATGAAAAATGCATTTGACATATTTCTCGTTAGTTCATTTTCAAGCTAAGAGGACATTTATACTTAGATTGCAGATTCCATTTAATCTTTAAAAAGGTTATAAAAACCAAAGAGAGGATTTGGTTTGAGATGAACATTCCAAGTTAAGTTTCTCCTTAAAGCCGGACAGTTTTAATGCTGTGTAATGATACTTTGATGAGAACTATTTTGGGTTTATTTGGATGAAGCATTATTGAACTGTATTTCTGTGTCTGAATCTACTTTGTGTGTATGCATGTGCGTTTATTCAAGGTTCAATGGGAGCCAGAAGCAGAGCCCAACAAGCACTGCTCCCGGATGCAGGTGAAACATGCGCTCACTGTGTTTGGACGCCACTGGTCTCCACTGGATCTACATGTTGTGGCCAGACAGGTAGGAACTGAGTTTCTACATCATTTCCTGAGAGTGATTTGTAAATAACACTGATAATAATCTGTAACTCCATTCAAATTGAAAAGTATATCACACACATTGACAAAACTTTTTTTTAACAAAGAAAGCATGGTTTGGAGTGGTTAATAAAACCAATTATTATAAAACCAGCAGGACCAACAATGTACATGACCTCAGCGGAGTGTAATGTCCATAAAGGTTCAGTATAGTACAGTTCTCTGAGGCAAAAAACACCAAAGACTTTAGCTGTGCTTTGAACATTTGCAACCTTTGCGGTTCTTTATCTTTACTCATGAATTAAATATGATGAATAAATGTTTTCTTGAACCTCACGTTTCTCCAGTTTATGCAGTTGCAGGGGGCTGCAGGGGGAATAGAGCCCCATAAGACCCAAAAGAAGGGATGTTGAGGGACAGCATACTGATACTCTAATGAAGAAGAGAGTGGGCGGTCAGCGGTGTTGTTAAGGGATGACATTAAACACATGGAAATGTGAAAGGCAGCCATTATTGGGCTTAACCATCTATGCATATGCCATGGATATGCAGGTGTGACAGGCGCTGTTGCTTTTAAAGCACAAGTTCAACTACAGCTTGATGCAAAATAATACAAAATATATTTAATTTCTTTGAATACCAGCCTTAAACAATATATGAATGATGAATCAATCCCAAGAGCTTAAAAACACATAATTGGTAAACTCTATGTTTTGATTTAGCACATGACTGCTCAAATATCCCTGCCGTTCTCATACATTGGTCTTGTTCCAGGTGGGTCCAGGTGTGGTGTTTCTGCTGTTTGACCACAGTTTCTTGGGCCGCGGTGTTATCATGCACTGTGTGACTCCAGTGGAGCCTCTGCTGCAGTGTGTCTCTCACACCATCTTCTATCAGTCCAACATCCCAGCCGTGGTGCCCAAATTCTTCCTCAAAGCGGAGTGCATTCAGGTGGAGTAAACACTTACTGTCAGTTGTCTCTCTGGCGTGGTCCTCTGGAGATTTTCAGCTCTTTAAGCTCACAGTTCTGATTTTAGAGCACATTTGCTTCATGGTTCAGTCTCCTGGTCTCCAGCTGCTCTGCTATGAGATAAATATGCATCAGAATGTACAAAGTAGGTGAACTGCAGATTAATGTCGATGTATATGAGGATGACTGTGCTTTGATGAATGTTGCCTGTGAGCAGTAAGTTTTTTTAATTGCTCTGATGTGAGGAGATCATTGAGTGAATTTGCCTCCCACTCTGCCTTTGGTTTAAATCTGCCTCCTCATTGTCACCAGAAGTAACACCTCACAGTCACAGAGAAGGTGTTAATTGTCCTCATTAAACTTGTTAATTAACTGTGTAATGAAGTGGAAAAAAACACAGTCACTGAATAACAAAACAGAAAAAGAAACGTATTTTTTCTAACTGGTTCCCACTGAAAGGGGGAAACTGCCTCATGAAACTGGCTGAAATAACTTTACCAGGTTTAGATTCAGATAAACAATTTGATTGGTTTTCGCAGTATGTTGAGGTTGATGTTTAGGACTGAATCTCTCTTTCTCCAAAATGCTGCAGTAAGATCCTCTCTGGGTGTGGAGTCATTGGCCGTTTTGGCCCACAGAAGGAATCTATTTATGGTTTTGCTGCTGAGGTGTGAGAAATGAGCCTCCTTTAAAGTGTTATCTGAGTTGGACTGGATATTGCTTGAGGAAAATAAATGTTCTTCATGGTGGAAAAGCAGACAAAGTTCTCCAGTGTTAAAGTCTGTCTAAAGACAGGCAGCCTTACAATAACTTTACTAGTGCTGTTAGGATACTGGAATTTCTAATTTACCTTGAAAAATATCAGTAACAATACCATACCAATTGATATCAATTTTGATACCATGTGGAAGAATTGACAACATTGCCTGTTATTTAACTGTTCAAAAATAGGGGTCCTTTCCAAAAATGTCTGATGTCCAGCACTAGTTTTGAGATGCCTTTTGTCCTCAAGTCCTTTTGAAATAGCTGAAAATGTTATTTGATTGTCTGGCAGTTCAGAGAAGGAATAATTAAATTACTTTGCCATTTCTGTCCTCCTTGTGGTATTAACGCAAAGAGGAACTCCACCAGAGGAGATTTTAGAGGACACTTCAGACTGAAATGTCAACTCTCAGCAGCTGACGGAGTCGCTGTGCAGTGACATTTAATCAACAGTGCTTCACACAGAAATCCCTGCTGATAAATGATGATAACGTAACGCCAGAGTCTTCTTTCAGTTAGTATTTTCATTCTTAGTCTTACGTGAAAATCATCAAGTGCTTGGAAATAATCAAGGATAGATAGATAGATAGATAGATAGATAGATAGATAGATAGATAGATAGATAGATAGATAGATAGATAGATA
>JBAJHX010000035.1:6833896-6887068 GCA_037176925.1 Amniataba percoides
CTTCTCCAGGATTATTTTTTCTATTGCTGGTGTGATAAACAGGTAGAATGTAGAGACAATGTCATGGGCATGAGAAATGGCATACCTTGTGGGTCCTGGGGTCATCTTTATGATGTTTTGTTCTGCATGCCTGCCATGTTGGTCATATGCTGCTGAGGACCATGTTATTTTGCCATTTTTTGAAAGGAAAGTCTCTCTTTCAGCTTCAGGGTTTTCTTCTTCTGAAGATGATTCATCATGCTCTGGGTTGTATTCCTCCCCATCTTCTTCTTCTGACACATCCTCCACTTCCTCTTCTGAATCACAGTTGTCTTGCTGGACATCTGAAAAAATCAGCTCTAGAGCCTCTTCAACGTTGTAACACACACTCATAGCTTCAGCACAGAGAGAATTCGGGGTCCTGTCATCTGCAGCACCTTTATAACATCTCGAAATCCACAGAAATAGAGCTCTGCAGTCCACAAGAAGACCACCTGATTTGTCTTGTTTACTTCTGCTACTGATTGATCTGAGACACAACTAAACCATTGTAACATTCTGTGGTGTGTGAATAACTCTGTGACCTTGATTTCAACTCTATTTGCCTCACAGGTCATTTTGACCTGAAGACCACCTTTGTACCTTTTTTTGTACAGCTTACATGGAAATGTGAATAAAAGCAACATTTTGCTTTTCCTACTGTTGAGGCCAATCTAGGAAAAGTCATAAAATTTCAAGTTTAAAAAATATCAGGGTTTTTTTGTTGTTTTTAACACAGTGGCGGGTCACTTTGACCCGAGGACAACAGGAGGGGAAATGTGCAGTTTCACCATGTCTTTGAGTGCATTTACTCCTGGCACACGCTTGGCTCACTTGTTCCTGACTCAGTCACTGGCATCCGTGATGCTGTGAGGCTTTATTAAATGCTCCTGTGCCTGCCTGGAAATGTGACAAAAGTACAGCAGCAATAATGCTCAGCTGCCTGCGGTGATGGGCGCCGGTTACGTGGGATGGCTTGGCATTACGTTTTAATTTCCGTTAGTCTGTCAGATGGATAGAAGAGAGAAGATGCATTTAAGTGTTAAAAAAGCACAGCTCTTCTTATGAATATCAAATCAGATCCTCTTCCCATATTCCTTCTCAATATTAAATCTTCTTGCAACTGACTAATCTACAGATGTAATGTTTATTTAAATGTGCAGAATAAATCTCTCTGCATGCCTCTAATGTGTTTGCTCATGCATTTCTGAACTGGCAAATGCTTTCCGTTGCACTGAATAGGTTAGCGTGTTAAATTGAGCGTAATAGTGAAATGTTCTCTGTGCCACTTGGCCAGTGGCACTTCTCTGAGCCTCCCGTTATTGCTGAGCGCCCCTTATCTGTGAATGTGCTTATCTTATCTGGCTTTATGGTGGGAGAGGACTGGTTTGCCTTTGTTGGGCTGGAGCATTACATCAACAGTTGGCTCGGCTGAACTCAGTCCAGGAAGGAAAGCAGACTGTCCTGAAACGAGGAAGCCTGCTGGGTTTGTGTGAGTGCTGCTTTAAAATGTGTCAAACAGGCAGAAAAGAAGAAGTTTCTTTGAAATGAGGGATGGCTGAGGCTCAAGGTCTTGAACCTGAGGAGGAAGGCCTGGTTGTTCAGGAGGAAGAGCACCTGCAGGATACAGGAGAGACTCGTGTCAGAGTCTTGTACACAGCCAGAGGAGGAGGGAGGCCGGAACATGAGAGTGACCCGGCCGTGCAGCCGCTGCTCGGACACACACATCAGCCCGGCCCCGGGGAGGCAGATGGCGGAGAGACATCTGTTCGACGCGAGCTGCCGGCTGCTGGCAGTGCGAACAGTCTGTGCAGCGGCAGCAGTCTGCACGAGTGTCCCATCTGCAGCGAGCCTTTCTCCGCGCGCGGTGAGCGGCGCGCCGCGCGCCTCCTCTGCGACCACGCGCTGTGCCACCGCTGCGTGTCCCGCATCCTGCGCCGCGCCGCAGACCCGGGCCGGCTGCGCTGCCCCTTCTGCCGCCAGACCACCCCGCTGCCGCAGTGGGAGATCCGGAGGCTGCAGGAGGAGTCGTACAGCGAGAGCGGAGGCGGAGCCCTCCAGGCCGGGCCGGGCCTCGCTGCAGCAGGTTCCGGGTCCGACCCGCAGGCCGCCGCGCCGCGCTGCTGCAGGCTGCTGGAGGAGCAGGCGGGACGCTGCTCCGCCTCCGCGCTCAGAGGAGCGAGGCTGCACTGCGCCTGCATCTCCATCACCGTGCTCCTGCTGCTCTGCCTGCTGCTGCTGGGCTGCTTCCTCTACATGGTTGTTCCTGTCATACTGCTGTCCGCACTTTTCAATAATGGCTGACCTTGTAGAGGATTTTTGAAGACGATATCAGTTGTGTGAAATGGTTTATGAGTGTACTGCTTGTCAAGTATTTTTTACCTGACATTTGGGGAAACAAAACACCTGCATTTTTTAGGCCCATTCAAGAGTGAACACAGCACTGAGGAATAAGACTTGGTCTGTAGTGTCAGTGTTTGTTATGCTTCCCCTGTTTTATTTACCTCTGTCATAGTCAGTCACATTTGGACTCTTTCAGGTATTTTACTACAGATAACATAAATGGAGAATAAGTTTAATTTGGAGTTTGGCAAAAGTTAAATACATTCCTAAATATGACAACTTGCAGGTGCAAATGAAATGTATCATAAAAAGTCATACAGCACCAAACAGTTCAACACACATTTCCAAAATATCTCTGAAACTGAGAGGATCCAGCCTCTTATCAATTTGTCAACCTCTGTCTTTCAGTTTCTTTGAGGAGTGATGAAGCTTTGTGGAGGTTTGACTTGGGATCAAAACTCCTCAAATCTTTCTGGGTCTCGTGTTGACCTACTTCTCATCAGATGCTCTCTGCTGTTACTGCTGCGTATTCTTAGCAGCAAAAAAAAAAAGCTTGATCTCCTTTCAGAGTGCACATGAGGGAGGCTTGGCCCAACAATTTAATCCTTTATACCCATGTTGTTCATTCAAAGGGACAAAGAAAGAAAGAGAGAGCAGTGATGAGAGCGAGGAGTGAAGTGCCTGTTTGTTTCCTCCTTTTTCTGTTCTGATGTTGATGCACATGCACCTTGAAGATTGTTACTATGTATCCACATGCTTTAAATTAAATACATAAATTTACTCTTATACACTTGAATTCTGTTCATCAGTTATTGTTTGTTTGTTTGTTTGTTTGTGCAAAATATTGACTTTGAATTAATTCAGTGGGACGCTATGAAGGTTCAGCATTTCATTTAGTGTCCTGAGACACATAATTATACTACTTATAACCACAACATCTCCAGTCTGAATCCAGCCCCAAACATTTTCTCTAAGCTTCTCTTCTATTATCAAGTCAAAATTGTTAAAGGCAGAGAGCCCTAGAGTAATCATTTTTTAGAAAGTTTTAGATTCAATGAATTAAATAAGAGTGTGCATTGCAAATGGAAGCCAATCACAGAAGACCAAAAGGTCCAAACATAGAGACCTCTAACTAATATGTTACACTCAAGTAATTTATCAGCAGATGAATTTACAGATACTACACCAGTAGCTACAAGGAACCGTCTTCACCTGAAAACCTCTGATAAAGCAGCATCACAACAACAGAAAGGTGAAGTTAGTCACTCACTGTTCAAGATAATTCAAGATAAATCTGGCTGGTGAACAAATCAATACTATGTTCTGTGTTGTCTTCAGCATGCAGCTTTAACGTGCATATGCAGAGAAAGGTGGCATAACAAAGTCTATAACAGACATAATAGCAACAATGTTATAGTGATATGTAAAGATTATGGCTAAGGTAGCCAGAAAATTGTGTTGGGTGTAATTGTACACATGTTTAGTGTAATAACTTTACAAAAGAGGGAGGATTTTTTATTACATTTTAAAGACTTGAGGTTCCCAGTATTGTTGGTTGACTGGCTGTTAAGTCTGATGCCAAGGGTAAGAGGAAAAACAAGATTCTCAAAAATATAAAAAATGCATCACTCATGTTACTTATAAGTAATGTATAGATAATTCACAGAAATCTTGCCTCGGGCACACTGATGTAGAGACACAATAACATCCCATGCTGTTTCAGAATGGCTCAATGCTCAATGGATCACAGACTCGCACACTTCACATGTGTATTCAATGTGCCTCTAACATTAAATATTATATCAGGTGAAGAACAACAGGCTCATCCTGGTGTCTCTGTATCCACTGTTTGCTTGTATTGAATCCCAATTCTCTTCTGACTCGGTGGGCTGTCTCATTTACTGAAACATGAATTTGGAGCTGACAGGCCTCTCTAATGTGAAACTAAAAATTGATCCATATTGATCAGGCCTGCAGCCCCCCACACGGCTTTGCAGCACGCCTGGGGCAAAGCTGGAATCAAAAATCCGGAAGAGTCTTTGTGTTCTGTGCTGCATGAATACTTCAGCCCTACATCGGAGCAAGCAAGCAAGCACTGAGGGGGCTCGTGCATCTATAATTTATGCGAGGGCTTCACACTACATGAGAAACACATCAGACAGGCAGGCATCCATCTGCAGATGACTCATTGAGGCAATCCATCTCCAAGACTTCATCAGCTCTGTTTATGTTAGAGCAGTGACAGAGCACGACCTGTTTTGCTCCCCTTTTTAGATAACATGGTCTCTGTCCAACAACTATAGAAATCAGCTCCTTGCAAAATGCTGCTCCACACATTTAAATGACCCCCACGTGTTATTTATGATAGATGTCTTCACACCGTTCAGCTCAGACATGCAGAAGACACCCAGTTTGCAGGAAATGTGCTGCTGCTAAGCGCTGAAGCATGTAGGAGTCCAAGTGTGACATACTCTGTCTGTTCCTTCGTGTCCTTCTTTCACACTTCACTTCGTACATGAGTGAGTTTTTAAATTAAAGGTGCTTTTAACCAGTTGAAATTATAAAAACATGGACTGAAATCATTTAAGTAAGTTTTGTCTCATTATAAGTCCTGATTAAAGGTGCAGTAGGGAACTTTGAACGGAGCCTCTCCCGGCACATTTGAAGCAGTTCAGTTTTAAGGCTCCTCCCCCTCCCTCTCCGGTGACCCCCACAGCCCCTCCCTCCCTTACACAGGTCAAACGTGAACGCGCGCGACCGACAGGCCGGTAGGTGAAAACACACAGGTAAGAAATATGAGTTACACTGTTACAGAGACATAACACGCTTTACAGTGACTTTAGTCTAACTGTACGTTAGCGAGAAGTTTGGTGCTCAGTTTGTTAAACAGTCGAACTTTGTGATGACGTGACGTGTTTCCGCAGTTTGTTTACATGCTAACGCTATTCGCACGGTTAGCTTTTAGCTCGTTACCTCGGTAACACAGACAGAGAGCCGGTAAATTAACAGCTTATTTACGTGTGCCTTTGCTCACTGTGTGACCTTTCTGCCCGTATATGTTGTTACGATGAGTGCAGAGACTTCAGAACAATAGTGATGTTTGAAGGCCTTTTTAGTGCTACCAAAGTAAGAAGTCTTCAAAAATCACCAAATAAATAAATGAAATAAATAAATGTAAATGTAATTATGAATATAAATGTAATTATGAAGTTTCTTAAGTTCTTTTAAATGCTGAAATGGTTTTGCTGCTGTTAGAACAATTCATCCAGCAACATTGTGGAGCAAGCACAGTGCTAGCTGGTGAGGGTTTAAGATCAAAGTTAGCTTCAGCTTGGCAGCTGGTGTGCAGTGTGTGTAGGTAACAGTATTCCCATTTAAGCCAGCTAGTCATACACCAACACGCATGCACACCCTGGTCCAGTCACTGCTCTGAACATGCAAGGACACACCCAAACTCATTTTCATGGACACATTCAGAACTGGGATGTATGACGAAAACAGAAAATGGTGCACAGGGAAAATAAGCAATATGTAAATTATTACATTTGTGCAGAATGAAAGGGGGTGGAAAGTATTACTGAATATTGTAAATGACAATGGCAATGAGTAGATGATGAAGGTTTCATATTTCTTTTCACACTTCATTTCAGTTATTTAAGAAACATTTTTATTGAAATATTCAGTTACATTTAGTGAGTTGAGAGGGTTGTTTCCACCAAAATATACAGTGTGGTGGAAAAGATTGTGTTTGGTGATGAGGAGTTATTTTGGTATGAACCTAAACAACACCAGTTTTAAAACACACACACACACACACACACACACAAACGGCCCTCTTCTAGGCTTGCAGAGGACGGCGTGGGTGGTGTGTAAGAGTCTGTATTACTTCTGTGTGGGCGAACGCCTCAAAGTGTGAACTCAAGACTGTGTCCATGTGTGGATTAGTGTGTCTGTGCACGCGCGCGTGTGTGTATAGCTTGCAATGATCTCCGTGAGCTCGGCTGCCCAGTGCTTATTTTTGTGCATTATTCTCACTGAGCTGGACATCCTTTATTGGACTCTCGTGCTGTGTTGCTCCAGCTGCAAACAAACTTATTATATAATGGCAGTGCAGCTGATTGGTGCAGCTTTATTGATGTGTGAGTGGTGGTAGAGTGGGCTGGAAGAGAGGAGGGTTTCATAACCTCATTTAATAAGAGGCCATCACACCGTCAGGGCCATCCAATAAGTGGTGAGTTTACAAACTGGCTGTGGCAGTCACGCCGTGGCTGGGAAGGAAATCATTAGATGCTCTGTTCAACACCATTATTCTTCCACTTATTTTCAGGGGTTTGACTGTGGCTGGAACATTTCTCCCCCTGACTATGTGGCTGGCTTGTTTTTCCAGTTGTTTTAGTGTTTTGAGTGGTCATTGTCAAGGAAAAAACCATGGACTTACATATCTGGTGATGCTTAAGTTTCAGTTAACAGTGGATCCTGTATGATCTGAAAATCCTCTTTCATTTCTGGCTGAAAAATCATCTTAAAAACATTAAATGACCTAATCTTGATGAAAAAAATTAACTAATTAAAAAATACAGAGCTTAAAACAAAGGAAACGATGAAGACTGTGAGATGCAGTTGAAAGCTCTGGAACATGCTTGGAAATGGATGATTTCTTTTGGTCAAACTACTTCCCAGATCAGGGATAAACTTTCAGGCTTTTTTAAATAGTTACAACAAATTCAGTAAGGTAAATTCTTATCATGTACATAGCCAGTATGTGAGGACCCCCATGATTTTAAAATGATTAATACAAACAATTTTCAAGGGCCTCTCCACACCTTTGGATCCCTTTGTCCACCTCAGACCTACGCCCCTGGATGTGGAAATGAGGACACAGTGCTGCTTTATGTGCACAATAATGTAGAAACACAAACATTTGCTCGAACCCCACTGTGCACCCTTTTTTTATTAGGCCTCTGGCTGGGTGTTTTTACTGGCGTCAGTTCTTTTGAAATACCTTTTCAGACACAACTGAGTCTGAAGTGGTAGCAAGCCACCCATAAACCTCTTTAGTACCCCCTCCAACAGTGCTCATAAATTACATTTTCCTTGTACATTACCAAATCATATTTGAGAGGAGCTCATTTTGGAAGCACACAGCCAGCAGCTGATGAATGTTGATTTCTTCAGCCTTGTGATTAATTTATCAGCTCACTGCAACGCAGAGAGACGCCACAGTGTTGTGTGATTTATAATTCAGAACACTGTTGGGTGATTTTTTTACTGGCCTCGTTTTCCAAAAACACCTTCTTCAATCACAGCAATGTCGTTGGTACTATAACTGGGAATAAACACACAAACACGCAGATTCCCTTGGGGCAAAATATCTAAATACTATTAATAATTTGAATGAAATGATAAACGGCTGCTTGACTAGTTCACACAATGAATCTCTGTCTCACTGTCTCTCCATCTTTTTCATTTTTGTCCTGTCAGTTCTGTTGAAGTGATTTACTTCGACATGTCCTGCTGTGATGAATAAACTCACTGCCGGCTTGCCACAGAAAATTTCCTCCGTCTTAAGATCCCCTTTGTGTGTGTGTGTGTGTGTGTGTGTGTGTGTGTGTGTGTGTGTGTGTGTGTGTTGTAAAAAAAATCCTGTTTCCTTGGCAACCAGGAGGTTGATTCTGCTTATGTTTCTCGCTGCAGGGATGCTCCAAAGAGTTACTTGAATACTCCAATACTCCGGGGGGTCAGGGATTACACAACATCTACACCACAGTCTGCTTTTACTGCTTTTACTCCACACACACACACACACACCTGCACACATGATTAAGGACACAGGGCGTGCTCTCGTGCGGACCTGTGACGGATGCACTGCCTGAATAATGACCTGTCCGAGGTCGGGCCGCTGTTTGCAGAGAGCCGCGCCACATAATCACACTCTCCTTCCAGTTTGGAGGCAAATCAAGGCCCGTGTCCGCCCCCCAACTCTGACCTGAACCCCGCCGGGTTGGAGTAACCACCGCACCCCTCTCCCATCCATCCATCTACTCTTGTGCAATCGGGCTATTTAACATCGTGAAATGTCACCGCCGTCTGCTTCTCGTTCAAACGCATTATCAGAGCCCGCACATTAATCTGAATGAATGTTGCAGAGCGTGCCCTGCAGGTCCACGCGTGCCCTCGCTCATCTCTGCCTTCATGTCTCATTATGATCGCGCGCACTGTGAGCCGAGCGCATGCATTTATTTTTCATATGATCAGCTTTCTCTCCATCATCATCATCATCATCATCATCAGCATCATCACCAGCAAGCAAGCAAGCAAGCAAGCAAGCAGCACGCCAACGCGCAAAAAAAAAAAAACCTGAGTGAGGAGCCGGTGCAGCGGGAGCGCGCAGCAGCACCGCGGCGCGCATGCACAGCTGTCAGCACCGCGGACAGCAGCCGCTCAGCCCGCAGCCAGCAGACACACACCGGAGCGATCCGCGCGGAGCCGAGCGGCTGCAGACAGCGAGACACCGCCCGGAGAGAGGCGGCCAGGACTATGCTTTGACTCTTTCTCCAGAAGCGTTTGAGCAATTCTGCAGAGAGCGAAAAAAAACAGAAGGAGGTGGACGATGCTGTGTAGACTCTGGTTGACAGCCTGCCCCTAATGTGACCGCGCGCATTCCTCCGCATTGCACACAAATCCACCTCTATATTTTTTTGCACCTCTTCCTTTTTTTCCCTCCTTCCTTCTTTTCTTTTTTTTATTTTATTTTTTTTACCCCCCTCCTCTCCTCCTCTGGCCTCCCTCCCTCTGCTCACGCCGCCCACCTGGATCGCGTCCGCAGTCGCGCTTTCAACTGGCTGAGCCGTGCCGCCGTCCAGAAGCCGGTCGAGCCGACCCGCCACCGGGGAGAGAAGCGTCCGGGCCGCCCTGCGCTGCCTGCTGCTGCGCACCATGCGTCTGCTCCTGCTGGCGGTGCTGCTCTCGTGCTCCTGCGCGCGGGCCGGCTGCGAGCCCAAGATCGTCAACATCGGGGCCGTCCTGAGCCAGAAGAGGTACGAGCAGGTCTTCAAAGATGCCGTGACCCAGGCCAACCAGGTGTACGGCAGGGACAAATTCAAGCTGACCGCCATCTCCGTTACGCACAAGCCCAACGCCATCCAGATGGCCCTCTCCGTCTGCGAGGACCTCATCTCCAGTCAGGTAGTTTGCTGCCATCCTCCGCATGGATTCAACCGCTGCCTCGTTCATCCCTCAGTCACAGCTCATAAGTCAGGCTGCAGATGATACGCACATGCACACACACACACACACACACACCTCACTGTAAAACTGTGGTGTTCTTAGATGCCTTCTGTGCGCCCCTGCAGCAGAGAGTTGGTGCTTTCAGTAAATATTTCATGCCTTAACCGCTTGTGTGTAAAAAGACCAGGCTGATCACCATCACTATTGAACCTTGAATCCAGACTAAACATCTGTCCTCAAAGCCTCACACCAGCAGACTAACCGTCCAATCAGCTCTAACATGTTAGTAAATGTATGTAAACACAATCAGAAACCAGCCCCACTCGTCATTAGGGGCTTGTTATTGGTCCACTTTGGCATCCACTCAAAGCTTGTACACAACACAGCCCATAAATGAGTCCGCTTTGCATCTTTCTGATGCAGTGAACTCCCCGTAGACCCATCTGTTTTACAGACGTCCAAAAATAGCCTTTGGTTTGGGGCAGATATCTCAGATGAGAGGGCAACTGTGCATTTCAGGACACACACAGCTGTAGATCTACTGAACTGCGAAGGAGCCACTGAGGAGTGAAAATGTCATTTACAATTAACTACTTGGCTTTCACTGTGTGTGTGTGCGCGTGTGTGTATTTGTGTGTGCTGTGTGACTTTGGCAATAGGATTTTGTGCATGTTGTCTTCAGGGGTGGATTACTAACCCAGCCTCAATCTGTGTGATATGATGCAGCTGTTAAGAAGAGATGAGATTAAAAAAAATAAATAAATAATTTTTTTCCATGGAAGATGATGAATCCTCTGCTGTACATCACGCCCTGAGATTCATAACATATGTGCTGCATCTCAAACAAACAAAACACATTTTCATAAGTAATGTATGATAAGTGTGTGCACGCCTTTGAGAGTTGCTCGCACACTGAAGCATGCTGAAATGCACCAACCGCCCCTTCATGTGACGCTCTACATGGCTTTTAAAAAGCAGCAACATTGCTGTATGTCAGAGCATGTTGAGGCGTGAAGCCCCCCCCCACTCGTTCTCCTTTCTCCCACACACCTAATTAGCCTTCATGAGAACAAAAAAAAAAAAAAAACACACACACACCCACAGTTTCTGTGCTGCTTTCATGTCCTTGGTCCTCTGCTTAGTGTGATGACTCTAATTGATACAGGCTTGTAGGATAATACTGTCGCACCCAGTCTCCTGTCACATGTTCACTCATGAGCGTGCGAATCCACCCATCAATTTGCACCAGTGATTGTTCTCTGCACACAAACACCTCTCTTGTAAATTAGGCAGAATCCCTCCTAATTTAGACAGAAGGTCCATGGAAGGTTTAATCAGATCAGATGAGACTGGCTCATGGGCGATAACGGTTACTGAGAGGGGAAGTGCGTGGCAGATGGAGGAGTAGATGCCCGGGAGCAGTCCTTGGAAGATAGACCTCGTTTTCTGACCCAACCATACGGACCGCTCAGATCCAATAATCCATGCCTGTGCAGCCATGCCAACTTTGTTCCCCTTCCCTCCACATCTCCGAGGCGTTTCTCAAGGCTGAGCTCTCCTTTCTGCTCGAGTTGCTGGCCGGCTTTGGTTTGCTCATTGCACAGATAAGACTAAACCACACAGCCACAAATTAATATTAGTCTGCCAGCCCACACAGTGAGGACATTTTGAACAAAGGAGGCAATTTCTTTGCTCCTCTGCTTCTTTGTCGTAGAAGAGTCCGTCCCTGTCTCCAGTTTACGTAGACATTCACAATGTTATTTTTAACCTGTTATACAACGCTTTAGAGCAGCAGTTGTGTCCGCTGAGAGAGGACTATATTGTACTTAAAGTGCACGCAAACGGAATTCATCTTGAGGTAGAAAAACAGATGTTTTAGCCAAGGTTGGACAGCAGAATGTGAAAAGCCGCCTAGTGCCAGATGCTCAGGGGACAAATGCCCTATATTCAGTGTGGAAATCAGTTTGTGGTCATTTGATTAACTGTAAATTATCAGAGCCTCCTGCATCTCATCCCAAACCTCTGTCTTACAGGCCAGATCTTGAAATCTTCAGCCAATCTGCACAAATACCACTGATAATTCAAAAACTTTTGTTTTATCCAACTCCACTTTGAGTGACAACTGATTAAATTTTGGCTCTAAAACAGCTGTTTCTCTTAACTATGCTAAAATGAATTGGAATGTAGATATCACACAGTCATCCTTAGAAGTGCAGACGTGTTTTTTTTATGTTAAAGCAAATTGAGTCTAGTGCAAATTGTTTCCTGTGGTTGCAGTCTACGACAAAAATTAAAAGGCAGAGGAAAATGTTTTCATATATTTCTAGTCTTTTTGTCATAGAAGAAGGTGTGTGGTGAATCTTTGTGCTATTTTGCTCTGCAAAAATTCAACTATTAAAGATAGAGAGGAAAAAAGAAAGACATTCCGCCTTATTTCTAAACACCCTTATGTTTTCATCAGAATACGCCTTGTGGTGTTGCCATTTTGTCTTCATGCCAGCATCAGAATGACAAAGTGCTCCTCTTCTGTGTCTCTGCAGGTCTACGCCATCCTGGTGAGTCACCCTCCCCAGTCCAATGACCACCTCACTCCAACGCCTGTCTCCTACACTGCAGGCTTCTACCGCATCCCCGTGGTGGGGCTCACCACCCGCATGTCCATCTACTCAGACAAGGTGAGTGATGGATGAGAGACATGTAAAGAGAGATGGAGAGAATGAGTGGAGGGGGGAAAAAACAGGACGAGAGCGAACAGAGAGCGAGGGAGTAAGGAGCTCCCCTGGGGCGGCTTCAAAAGCTTCCTAGATTAAACGTCCCATCACTGTCCATTAGAGGGGCTGTGATTAAAAGGGCTTCCAGCTGAAAACTGAAAGAACGTCATTAATAATGCCTCTGACCTGAGTAATGTTTTTATGAAGCACAAGCCACTATAATGAAACTTTAAAGCAGTTGCATAAATAAAATGCCCAGGACTGTAATGACTCAATTTAAAGCCGATTTAAGAGACATCTCTCCAATTCTTACAAGTTGAAGGAAATTAGAGGCATGACCTAATGCCAAATTAAACGATAAAATACTCAAGTTATTTGTTGATTGATGGTAGGGAGTGGGAAAAAAACATACACTCTGGCATCCACGCACCATGGACTTTGTGGTTCAGTCACAATGTCACATCCTTTGCTGTGCTGTGTTTTTTTTTTTTTTTTTTTGCTCCCAACAGACAAGAGTCAATTAACAAAGCCGCTAAAGAGCTTTGTGACTTAACTGTGAACAAACATTGTTATGAGCCTGGATTTGTACAGCGGGACATTGTCATGTTGAAACAGGCGGAGGTCGTTCACAGCTTGTGGGCACAAAGTTGTCTGAAATGTTTGTATGCTGTAGCATTTATATTTCCCATTATTGGAACTCAAGTTAAAATCCCCCCCAAACTACTCCAACGATGTCCTCTTACTTCTGGCCACATCTTTCATATCAAAAGCATTGATTTTTCTACCTAGTGTAAAGACTTAAATACCCTTTAAAAGGAGCAGAGTCTGCCCTTGTATGAGGTTTTGATCCACTCGTTTCAACGTGTTCTGAGCGATGAGTCATTCATTTAAAAAGAAGTTGTCATGGAAACCTGCTCATCTCTGTTCCCTGCTTCCTGCTCCTCAGAGTATCCACCTGTCCTTTCTGCGGACAGTCCCTCCGTACTCCCACCAGGCGCACGTGTGGTTCGACCTGATGCGCGAGTTCAACTGGAACCACATCATCTTGATAGTGAGCGACGACCACGAGGGGCGGGCTGCTCAAAAGAGGCTTGAGACCCTGTTGGAGGAGAGGGAAACAAAGGTGAGACGCTCCGGCTCCCAGGCCCCCAACAACAACCCCCCCCATCCCTACACCCTCCCCCTCCAGAGTGTGTGAGCATGAGCGCGTGAGTGCGTAAAGGTTTTTAAAAACCTCAGAGGTCTTCTATGTATGTAACTGTTTTCCTTTCTGTTGTGTGGCCACATCTCTTTCTCACCATTGTGTAAACATTGGCTAACATTCCTAGATGACATCAACAGCGTCTAATGTGGTCTAATCTGACAAAAGTTTGTATGTTTATTTGCTCATCTTCACGTTGCTTTTCGCCATAGTCCAAATTATCCTGTGTCTATCCACAATGGGAGCCAAATAGTGGACTTTAACGTGGGGCTTTGCAAACCATCACAGACTGAAGTGCTGGGAGTGCTTTTATTGGGGGGCCATGGTGGACGCCAGGTGCTCCTTTTTGTCATGGCGCGTGGTGACATGCGGCCTGCCTCTTTGTTACACAGGAGCTATGCGATTGTTGCACCCTGCTGGGTCATGTTCGCATGATACGGGAGATGTTTTCGCCTTTTCGGATACCGCTGATGCATCCATTTTAAAGTGTAGCTCTGAGCTGTGTATGTGGGTCAGTGAAATGCTGATCTTCGTTAAGCCAAAACAGACTTGAGACTGCAATGGTGTGTGCCCTTTAGGAACACAGAGAAAGAGGGAGAGAGAGAGAGAGAGAGAGTGGAGGGGCTGGGGGGGGGAAACAACAACAACAACAAAAAAAAAACAATTGCCATCTAATCCACCCATTTAATGAGATGAAATTACCTTGGGGATGTATTTTCTTCTTTATACTCTGTGATGCTTGTCCCTCTCTGGGACCTTTTGCTGTAATTGTGTGGCAGAGGGAAATGAGTCCCGATTCAGAGATTTAATTAAATCAGAAGCCGGAGAGACGCACGAATATGACACACACCCGAGGTAATTCGCAGGAGGCGGCTACAGTCAAAGTGAAAGCTGCTGACACAAACTGACCGGGATCCGTGTTGATTAACGGCCTCCAACAGGAAAAGATTTCAAACATTAGGATTAATCACTCGGGATTGTGCAGCCACATCTGTGCAGATTAAACTCAAATCATCTCGCTGTGACTCACGTCCTGCACTACAGAGGAGAAGTTGAGGTATTAAAAGCCTTTGATAAGAATCCAGGAAGTTCCTTTTATGTTTGCGTAATCTGAGTTTGGATCGCAAAATGAACCCATCTGTGTGTCCCATTCAGTCTGATAATGCTGAGAGAAGTTGCTGCAGCTCTCTCTGCTCTGAGGCTTTAATTACGCATATATTTAGTCATGACAGGGTCAGCTCCAGCATTTCAGGGGCCCTGAGCAGGATTTATTTGAGAATCTCTCCCAGTGCAGCAAGAATTACACCAAAAAACCTGGTAAAACTAGAGGGATAAAGGATGAAAAGATCTGAAAGAACTAAGCAAACAATAAATTGAGCTGGCTTTGTGTCCAAAGCCTGATATATCTTTTTCCTCTGTGCCATAGAGCTCCATTGTTGTCCAAGAACTATTGTAAAGCATCAATGAGCCACGTTCTTACACTGATATGTTCCCTCATTACACTGAACACACACTGTTTGGTTTATGTTGACTCAGTCCCACATAGACTGTACCGCTGCTGTAAATACTCTCAAGACTACCAAATGTGTATCACTCCACACCTAAAAATAGTCCTGAACAATTACACTGTTTAATCTTGCTTGAGTTTGTTGAAAAACTACGGCACCCTGCTGTTTTAGGAAGCTACTGAGCAAACTGATGCTATATATTTGTGCCCCTTTTTTAAAGGTTTTTAAAGAGGAAATGGTGAGGTTGATGCTGAGTGGCGCAGGCAGGTCCGTGAATTTGAGAAAATTGGGCAGACAGACTGACACGTTGATGGTCTTTATGTTGGATTTGTTCACAGTGAGAAAAATAGATGCCAGCCTTATCCTTTGAATACATGCTTGGTACAGTGCCGTTCTTATGGAAATTGAATATAAAGGGTACATCAAGAGACAAAAGACGTAATAACCTTAAGACACACTCCCTTTTTGTTAAATCTCTGAAGTCAGCGGTGAGGTCATTCGTGGATTTGCTGTCTGGAACTAAAAGAAAATCATGCAGTGTACCTTGAAAAAGACAAAAATGAAATGCAGTGAGTTCACAGGATTTGTTGGAACACCCCCTGGTGGTCGAACATCCCTGCGGAGCGACTCACTTTTAGGTTCACATCCATGTGTCTGAAGACATCAGCAGGAAAATGTAACCTGCACCAGGTCTTTTGCTGTAGGTTTGTCTGGATGGCAGCGTCAGCTAAGCGCCTCAGTTACAAACAGGGGTGAGCTTTGACAGCTTTGAAAATTCAGGATGTTGGCGTGGATTTGGCAGATTGCAGCTTTGTCACATTATGTCCTAATTAAAAGAGGGAAGCGTCATTGTCGCTAATCACCCTGTTGTGCTGCATAACCTCAGTACATTTTACACGTTATTTTTGGCTTCGTGGCAAGTCATTAGCGCGGTCACACAGTCGCTGGGGGATCACTGTCACCACCAGCAAAGAGGCTCTGGACACAGTGGACTTAGTCAGGGTGCAAACGTGACCAACACAACATGAAATATTAATGCCTGGCTGAGGATACAAAAATAGAAAAATCTCTCAGGGAAAAAGAGACAAAAGACAGTGGGTTTTTTTTTTTCGGTCCACAGTGCTGCTGGATGTTACTCATGGAAAGGATTTCTACAGTTCAGACTGAACAGAACATCTCTCATTTTATTCTGCCACTGAGAGTGGTAGTTACTCAGTAAACACACATAGTAGCTCAACCTGTATGACTGCAATTAAAATGTTCCTATCAATGAATGTATCTGTTTTCCGAACAAAAAAAGAGGAAAATGATTAATTCAGCGAGATATTGCACTTGCAGTGCAATTTCATATGATTCTGTCTTTTAAGAAAAACAAATACTGATAGTTTGTTATAGTTTTTCATTACACATGAAACGTTATTGGCATTCTACAGTCCTTCAGTTAGGATAAAATGCTTTTTTGAAGTCGTGATTACGATTCAGGTCTTTATTACTCAACTAACATAACTACCAGAGGTCCCAGCAGCATCAGCTTGTATAAAAGGTCCTCAGTTGTGAATGGAAACATGTCTGGACGTTGGTTGCTGTGAATTTTCTGATCAGCTTGAACGCTGTACTGATGCGTGGTCACTGTAGCCTTTGTGATGCGGGGGAAACATACCCAGAGTTCACTGAGGTGTGAGCTGTGAGACCAGGCAGCTGTGAAGGAAACCCTGTCAAGCAGAAAGATGATGTGTTTTCCTGCAAAATGGCTCCCTGTCTCATGCAGGCTCCAGAGCGGCTCCTCTTAGAGAACACAGAACCAGACTGGAATCCAAAATGGTGACGCCTCCGGTCTCCACATCAAGTGATAAAATACTACAGTAGATACTTATTATACGCGGTGTGGACGATACAATCTTTATGGTATGTTGTTTTAGTCATAGTGTACAAAAAGACGTCATTCTGTGCTGTTTACATCTATGACTTTTTTGCAGCTGTGGTAAAAGCCTCCATTTCCTTTTTTGGAGTGTGAGTCACTGGCTTGTTTGTGATTTAAGCTCAATTATGGCATTTTCATTTTCTGATTTGATTCCATTTCACTTGGTGAAGCAGAAATAAATTGGGGTCTACAGTTGCAGGGGCATTTGTATAATCATTAATTAAACATAAATCCATAAAATTAACATTTGCAGCAGACATCGTGATGGTTTCTAGTGTTTGTGATGTTGCAGTCACACTAGTTAATTACACAAAAAGGTGACACTCGCTGAGGTTGGCACTTTTTAAGTCAGTGAAAATGCTGCGTCACCTCAGCAGATGGCTGGGTAGATAAGTCGTTTTCTTGGGCTCTACTTTTAATGAGCGCCTCATATTTTTCTGGAGGGAGCCAAACATGTGATCTGACTGCGGACTTGATGATGTGTTGAAGTGTCTGATGGCACTCTTTGACAGCCAGGTTGTTTGTTAGGAGTCCAGTTTCCACTTGTGTTAATTCCCAGTTTTTGAAGAAGAAACTAACCAGTTGGCAGAGTTACTGAGCTGCATTTTAAGACTTTTTTTAAAAACTCAAATAATTTTGTGCCATATCCTCTTGATACAACTCTTGCAGCTGAGCTGATAATTTATGCACTGAATAAAACGGCTACATCTCTCTGATCCTTAATAGCATTTGACATTCTAACAAGTATGCATTATGCATTATTATAAGCGGCCATCTCTGATGTTCTTTGCAAGCCCCACTGTTAAAGATCCCAATTTGAAGCAGAAAAGTGGAGATTTGTTGGAATGCTTTACTGCCCTCCATTTTCAACTGTTTATAATATTTTTCTGTGTCTGCATATTTTCTCTGTGCACATTACTCATCAGAATAAAAAAAGGAACTATGAAAACCTCGACCAACTGTCCTATGACAACAAGCGAGGACCTAAGGTATATTTGCATGGTCAATGCACGCCGCCCACCAACTTTCCAAACGTAGCAACTAGAAACCAGCCCAAACCAGTCACCAGCCGACCCAGAAATGTCCCTCTCTTGGTAGCACGTGTTTTTTTTAATTTTTACTTTGAGACATTTCCCTATGATTTAAATGAAGAATGATTTTGTTATGAAAAATCTATAATTTTCGGTCATTAAAGAAAAAAAAAAAGAAATCAGTGAACAGCGCCCCCGCTTTTATCATTTTCATTTTCTCCTTCAATAAAGGAATGCATGTCCTCAGAACACACACACTCACACACAAAAAGAGTTTGCAAGTCCATTCCTGTGTGGAGAACTGGTAGTGTGGGACAAAACCGTTTCCCAGATGCTACTTCCTCCTGTTCTGTAGCACTTCCCTAGTTTTCAGCAATTTTTTTGTTGGGGGAAAACGTCCCCCTCACCCCCCTTCACCCGTTTTTAGTTACTGGTTGCATTGACCTTCTTCTTCCCCCTACCTAACACATGCACGTCCTTCTTTGGAGCCTTGATAACCCTCAGTTTGCATGCGAACAAATGCAAAAGTTTTTTTTCCCTTCAAGCTTTTTTTTTTTAGTTCAGCCGGTTCCCCTGGATCGCTTTCCTTTTTATCTCTGTCTCCCGTTTTCAAACAAAATCGGCCAAGCTCGAACTAAGCAGGTAAAGAGGCAGCATGGTGTCTAAGGTAGGGAAAAGTAGCTGGCTTGACCTTTCTTATGCCCCGATCACAGGCAGAGAAAGTCCTCCAGTTCAGCCAGGAGACTAACTTAACTGCCCTGCTGCTGGAGGCGAAAGAGCTGGAGGCCCGAGTCATCATCCTGTCCGCCAGGTGAGACGTTTATCACACATCACACATGAATTTCAATTGAACATCATATTCACCTAACAATTACTTAACTCTTTACTTCACTACATTTATCCGACAGCTTTAATCACTTTTCAGATTACAATGTGTCTGTTACCCATCCTGTAAATTCTCCAAATGTTTTTCAAATGTGGTCATTTTGAACTTTTCTGTTGAAGAATCAAGTGTTCATTTATAAGTTGAAATCAGCTCAGCCTTGAACATCTACAACCACAAAATGTAGAATATGCATTAATACAGTAGTGATGTCAATCCAGAAACATTAAGAAGTAAAACACTGACAGTGAATATATTGTTGCACCATAAGTACTTTATATTTGATAATTTAGGACTATTTTTGAGATAATACTAATTTACATACTGTTATCTATCATACTGTTATAATCTTTGTTGGATGTGTTCCAGTCCGAGAAAAAATAATTAATCACCCCTGAAAAATAAACACAAAATCCCTTCCTACATTTTTCTCCTAGCCTGCTCAAGTGTAAAAAAACAACTATATTTTGTCTTTTTTTCCCATACTTGGTAAATTCCAGTGAGGAAGATGCTGCCGCAGTATACAAGGCTGCCCGCTTCCTCAACATGACGGGCTCCGGCTATGTGTGGCTGGTGGGCGAGCGGGAGATGTCGGGTAAAGCCCTGAGCGAGGCTCCAGACGGTACGTTCATCCAGCAGAGATCAGCGGGAATACACCAGTTTAACCCGCGGCTCCTCTCAGGGGCCGATCATAACACGTACAGGATTAGGAGGGATTAACTGTTTAACGATGGATGCATTACATGAGTAACTGTATAACTGCTTGTTGTGTGTTGAGCATTTAAATGTTTAAGCACTGTGTGTTTAAAGGTTTAAATGCGCTGTGTGCAGTACACTCAGTTTTTAGTTTGTGTATCCTGGATTATCCAAAGGTCATTGTGCTATTCTGCCATATTAATACCCTGGTTTCCAATGAATTATAAAGGGAGAGTTTTGCAACAGATTACTGATAGAATGGTAAGCTACAACAGCCTTTCTTGTCTCTATTCTCGGATTTAATCACACAAGTCTCGCACAATATTTTAATCACTTTGTGGTCACAAGAGTCGAGCGTCTCCCCCCCCAGGCACTCAACACAACCAACCCCTGCAGAGCGTCTGTTGTCCTGTCCGTGTCCAGTCTCTTCCACCTCTTGGTTGCAATCAGAAAACTTAGATGAAGTTGGATTGTTGTTTAAACTTAGGTCTCGTGGTTCTTTTCTTTTTCTTTGTTCCTAACACACATCCTGCTTTTTGCCTGCGCTGGTTCTAAAACCTTAGCTGGTAGGATCCAGATAAAATCCAACTTCAAGGGACTCTTTACACATGCTGTAAAAAGGTCATCAGTGGCAGAACAATGATCCATTTATTCTGTTGCCTTGTCTCACAAATGAAAAGATGTGGATGTTTTTCTGAGTTATCTCTCCTGAGATTAACAGGCAACGAAGATGGATCATGCAGCTGATGTCTGACCTTTATTCAGGATGTCTAAACTGGAGGCCCTATAAGTTTTTATTCCACTCTGTGCATTGCAAAAGGATCCTGAGAGCCTGTAGCCGGCTCAGGTCAGTGATTATCTCTTGTATGTTGGCCTGGTCTCAGGTCTGATTGGCCTCCAGCTCATCAACGGGAAGAATGAGTCGGCCCATATCAATGACGCGGTGGCTGTGGTGGCTCAGTCCATCCAGGAGCTCTTTGAGAAGGAGAATATCACAGAACCCCCGAGAGGATGTGTGGGCAACACCAACATCTGGAAAACGGGGCCTCTCTTTAAACGGTAAGCTTGAATACAGACATACTACATCTATATTTTTGTCACAGTGGTGGAAAAGACTAAATGATCTTATATCAAAATAATCAAAATGATCCATGCTTTGTAGAGGGGTGTTACAATTTAATTGACAAACACTTTCTTCAAATGGTTAATTTTCATTTCCACAATTTCTTTCTTTTTGTTTCTTTAACATTCAGTTTAGTATTTTTTTAACTATGAGACCAAAAAATCGATAACTTTGTCTGATACCTCAAATCTCAGTTGATGAGAACAGATTATGTGCACAGTTTTTTGATAAGTTGAGTCTCAATTGTGCACCATTTAAATCACCTTTAATGCTGCTCTAATCCATTTTGTAATTAACAATTGCTCAAGTACTTAGTCCATAAAATGAGTAGAAAGATGCGCTACCGAATCACAGGTTTATCAAATTTTCAATAATGCACTAGAAACCCTGACCGACCCACTTAGGATGATTTCTCAGCAGCATAATAAAGTATAGATGCGCTGCTCCAAAACAGATGTGGGCACAAAGACAATACTTTCACAGCACAATAAACACAGCTCTTTCCTGCTCATCATATTTTCAACAACCCCCTGCTGAATCAGTTATTTTACCACATGCGCTGAATTGCGAGCCTTGTACAAAGCGATCCACAATGAAATGTACTCTTACACTCTTAATGGGTGTCACTCAATATCCACACATGGCGTGTGCTCATTCTTCCAAATAATCATTTTAATTTGCTTGCCGCAGGGTACTGATGTCATCTAAATACCCAGAAGGCCTCACTGGACGCGTGGAGTTCAATGACGACGGAGACAGGAAGTACGCCCACTACAGTATACTCAACTACCAGAAGAGTCGACTCATTCAAGTCGGCATATACAATGGGACACAGGTAAACTGACAGTCAGATACCAGTATGGCTTATTTCACAGAAGTACGACCCAAAGTTAGAGAAGAAAAAATGTCATGTCCACTCCTTTTATACTTCCCTGCCCCTGTTCGTGTTGTATCTAGTCCAAGTACATCGTCATCTATTTTTTTATTCATACAGGATGCGCAGCTCCAGTTTTCTATCCATAGCACAGTGCAGTTAATGTAGGGCATAGAAAAACACTCTACAGTCCATTCAAAGCTAAGTCATGGGCTATTACAGATATTAATATAGATAGTCTGCTTCACCTCCGTCCACAGACCACATGTCTGATGAGAACTTAAGTGTTGAGTTACTCTTTCAGGAATCTTAAGATATTACCTGTGACTGTCACCATGTGAGCGTTGGTTGATTCACAGTTTACCAGAAACTATTATCTCTGAATTGCAGGGGGATTGCACGTCTGCCCACTGTTAACTGCATTTGTGACTACATAGTATGGAGGAACTGCATGTATCTTAAACTGAAACTTGAAACCATGTCCTTCATGAAATTCAGGAATAAAACAGGAATTAAGGGAAAATAGAAAGATAAAGAGAAAGACCATTTTACAGAGTACAACTTCTGCAAAATGGTCAGGTGCTGGTTTCCATTTATTTCAGTACATTATAACAACCAAGATGCATTAAAGGTTTTAACACCTGTTGTGAAAGAGCAACGAGTGAATGCCACAATCCCATCATGAATAGTCTTTTGAGATTCGCTCATCATTTCAACTCCCCATCAGTAGAAGGGAATAAAAATGAGCCCTTTTCAGAATTGTGTTTCCACAACACAATTCTGAAAAGGGCTCATTTTTATTTATTTGACAAAGCAGAAAAAGGACTAAATGTTTTGGACGACCTATCTCATGCAGGTTTTAAAGTGTTGCGGTTTGTACTTGATTCGGAATTTAACAGCTTAAACCTGGACTGTACAATATATTCAACACGCGCATCAGTGCTCAGTGTGTTGACCTCAGAAATAGTCTTCATTAGTGGATGAAGTCCTGTCTGTTGTCATAGAGAAGTTACTGTCACTCCACAGGAAGAAGAAGAGGAGAAACTACTTAGATGATATAATGCTAAAATTATTGCAGTCATTTGTAGTTAATGGTGGATATTTAAATGGGCAAGCCGTGCAAGCACAGAAAATAGTGCCAACCGCGAGCATCAGCACTTCAGCTCCCTGGTGATAGGTGTGATAATTATACTTCCCTGACAGCCTCAGGTATGATACATAAGTCAGGGGTCGACAAAGTAAATAAAAGAACCGCTGAGCTGTGGTTATATAAAGCTGACTCATTAGTGATGCTCACCCACAGTGCTGGAGTCTCATCAGCGGCACGCCTTCTGTCAGCACTCACCTATAATACTGTATATGTGTGTGGCGTCCCTGCAGGTGGTGATGAACAATCAGCGGAAGATCATCTGGCCCGGAGGAGAGACGGAGAAACCACAGGGCTTCCAGATGTCCACTCGACTGAAGGTAGGGTGCCTTCACTTTGCCGCTGCAATGTGACATTCCTGTCCACACAGATAGACTGCGGACCTGAGCTGATATACTCGCGTTGGACAGTGCGCTGACATTTGTTTCTTGGAGGGGAGTGAAGTTAATCCACGTTCATAGAGGCCGCAGTGATGCATTTGCCATGACTTTCATCTCTACAGATTTGTCATAGGCCTCCAAAGAACCTCTCATCTGTATCCTTGTCGGTTATTTTTACATCCATCTCTCTTTCTCTGTGCGTCCATGCGTGTCTGTGGAGTTTGTACATGTTTTTTTTTTTTTGTGTGTGTGTGTATGTGTGTATCCGCTGGGTATTTCCAAGCTTTTTCCTCTCTCTCGCTGTGCCGCAGCAAAGTCCCACGGGATCAAAGCGGATTCAGCTCTGGCTACGTGATAAACAGCTTTCTGTCCCGTCTGTTGTAGATAGTGACGATACACCAGGAGCCATTTGTGTATGTGAAACCCACTCAGCCGGATGGAACATGCAAGGAGGAAATGACATTAAATGGAGTCTTAATTAAAAAGGTTATCTGCACTGGGCCCAATGAGACCATCCCAGGTAACACATCAGGGACGTTTATATTATCACTGTGCTTTTACTGCACCCGCCAAACACCCACTGGAGATGCATACATATATATGCAGTAGGTATCTATATATGTATGCATGTAGCTGAGTGTGCCATTCTGAATGAGAGATGGTTGGGATGCTGGGACATGCTTGGTCTGTATGCTGTGTTTCTGGCAAACGGTGTGACTGTGTGTGGTCGTCTGCAGTGCACTGTGCCATGCATTTTGTTCCGTCTACGTGCGCCGCCTTTGGAATAAGAAAACAAACAAACAAACAAAAAAAAAACAATCTATCTTTTCCCCAAGAGGGATTTTAACTTGCAAATGTTGCTGGTTTATTACAGGACGCCCAATAGTGCCTCAGTGTTGTTACGGATTCTGTATTGATCTCCTGATCAAGTTGGCTATGACCATGAACTTCACATACGAGGTGCACCTGGTGGCTGATGGGAAATTCGGGACTCAGGAGCGGGTTAGTGACAATTACTTGTAAATTCAAAGGAACAAAATGTCATGTAAAATCAACAAGAAGAACAGAAACATTTCTTTTCATTAGTGATGTAGCTACTCGTCACATAATGGCTTGCCAAATGTGCACCAGTGCAAATTGAAAATATGATGACTTTAATGAGATGGAAAATACAGTTAATAACAATACATATTTCAAAGCAGCTTCAGCTAATATATGAAACAGTTTATGATAGCCAGCAAGTGAGTCTCTGACTAAACAATTAGATTTTGCTCACAAATCCCAGCAGTCTGTTTTGGCGAACATCAGCAACTGCCAGTGCCAGTGGAGGAAAAGGTCGGGTTCCTGCTGCTGTGGTTAACAATTAATATGCAGTCTCAGATAATTCTTTTCTATCCTGTCTTCAAAATAAGGTCATACAAGAAAAAAAAAACAAGTTTTGCCATCAGAACCTTCCTACTTTTTTAACAGGAACTGGCTGTTCTGTTTGCAGATTATTTTTTACTTTGTTGTTGCCTTATCTGCTCTGTGAAGTATGAAAATGGCAAAACACACGTACACACACATCTGTGGTTAAAAAAATGCATTGCCTTGGTAGGGTAATCTCTAGAGAATCGAAAATCTGTTTGTGAGTCCAGCATGGTCACGTAACACAGAGCCGATACAGACTCAACAAAAGTAAGACAAGAAAGGAAAAAGAGGAGAAACAGAAACACGAACAACAACTGAAAACCTGCAAAAGGTTGTACTGACTCATTCTTAACCCAGAAAAAAAGCCCGTTCTGTGGGCAAAGCATGAGCATAATAATAATGTTCCTCACTGTTGTGTTATTCAGTGCGTGTTCTTGTCATCTACTGAAAACAACAAGCTCTTTTTTGATATGTGAGAGCCAGTTTGGAGGATATGCAGTATGCCTACAACATATCACCGGGCTTAACCCAAATCCTTAAAGCCTGGAAACATTCTGTGGTCTAGACGCCAGCGGGTTGATAGCTCATTCCTGCTTTAACATCTTCTTTTTGGGACTGCAGGTGAACAACAGTAACAAGAAAGAGTGGAATGGCATGATGGGAGAGCTCCTGGGGGGCCTGGCTGACATGATTGTGGCCCCGCTGACTATAAACAACGAACGAGCCCAGTACATCGAGTTCTCCAAACCCTTTAAATATCAAGGCCTCACCATCCTTGTTAAAAAGGTAAGTGGCCCATTTGGTGCTGCTGTCCGTATCATTTCACCGTATGTGGACAGCAGAGGTTGTCACATTTAAAAGGTGAGCGATGCCCCAGCTGACAATGCAAGGGTGCAATGATTATTTGGTTCATCATTTGTAGTTTATTTTGTGCTGTATGACAACCCTTCTTTAGAGGATCCTGTGTTTTTAACCCTTGCGTTTTCACTAGCCACATATAATATATACTTTTTATTTTATGCTTTCTATCACACATGACTATTTTGTTGCTATTATTGTGAGGCAATGCGGACTTGCCACGGCCATCTTTGTTTGATAAGAACGACTGCCTTGACATTCCTTGTTCATTGTGACTGTCTACACAAGTCAAGCACATTTATGACTTTTAACTTACAGCAAAACTGTGAAATGGGACGAAAAGTTAAGGATACATGTGAAAACAGACTAAGCTTTCTTTTATGTCAGTCTGTCATATGAATGGCCATCAAAGTTGTGAATTACCACTCAACAAACTGCGGTGTGTGTTTTCAGGAAATCCCTCGCAGTACACTGGACTCGTTCATGCAGCCGTTCCAAAGCACGCTGTGGCTGCTGGTGGGTCTTTCGGTGCATGTGGTGGCGGTGATGCTTTACCTACTAGACCGGTTCAGGTACAAGGGGGACCTGTGTGTATGTGTGTGCCCATGCGTGTGTGTTTATGTGTACTCACAACTGAAAAGGTGAATGTGTTTGTGAGCGCTGTGTGTACATGCACTCCCGTGCGCTGCAGATCTTCCCTCGGTGTGGACGTGAAGGCAGACAGAGGTGAAGATTGGCTCCAACCATCCCACCGCTCTGTTCCTGTGCCTCCGTCTTTGTCCGTTTTCTTTCAGACTTTGTCTCCCTTCTTGCTTCGCTCACTCATGTTTAGTTCCCTTCCCTGCCTGGGGTCGCCAGGGTTTTTCCCTGCACAGTTTTCTCTGTGATTTCTCACTTTGTCTCCTGCAACCCTCCCAATGTCTTCCCTCCAGCCCGTTTGGAAGATTTAAAGTAAACAGTGAAGAAGAAGAAGAAGATGCCCTCACCTTATCGTCTGCTATGTGGTTCTCCTGGGGAGTGTTGCTTAACTCTGGCATAGGAGAAGGTGAGACAGAGCCAATGAGAGGAAAAAAAGGGAAGAAAATCATTACTGAGAATCTCCAAATCATCACTTATTCACCAGTAAATTTTCCCTCTCTCCAGGAACACGGTAGTGCTGTCAAGTACTTTGGTCCTTACATGGTTTTGTAGTTGTAAAAAGACCGAAACCAAGGCGTTTGTAGCTCCAGGTGTTGCCTCACTGTCATGTTTTACTTTAAGGATGACAAATTAATCCCTTTCAAATCACTTTTTGTAAAGAAAGACGTGGCTGCAGCTCATCTTTTAATACTTTTTACCTGTTGCCTTAGCTTGTTTCATTTGTCTTCCAGTGTTTCCTTTTCATGTTTGATATTTCAGTGAGGCATATTTTTAGGTAATTTCTTTTGTTCTAGGTTGTATTGTAAAGTACTATTTTTAATATGTATGTAGAGGATTTTATTTAGTGTCATACATACTAATAAATGACCCCTGTTACTATTACTAGAAGAATTAGTAGTTGGTAAAAATGGAAATAGGTCTCATTTGAATGCTACAATTGTTACTTAACAGAAAACAGAAGTATCCAGTTTACTGTCTTTAGAAACTGAAATGATCTGGAACTCACCACACAGGTGCACCGCGCAGCTTCTCAGCGAGAATCCTGGGCATGGTGTGGGCTGGCTTTGCCATGATCATTGTGGCTTCTTATACTGCCAACCTGGCTGCCTTCCTGGTGTTGGACCGGCCTGAGGAGCGCATCACCGGCATCAATGACCCAAGGGTGTGTATGAGATGATACTCAGACATGTTGCAGCACATATACATTTTCACCTGTATCAAGACTTATGTCCATCTAAAATCATATAAACATGCATTATTGGAAGGTATCTGTAGTAAAAACTCCACAGTTTGTGTCTTTTTCCATGTCTCCTCATGCAGCTGAGAAACCCATCGGATAAATTCATCTACGCCACGGTGAAGCAAAGTTCCGTGGACATCTACTTCCGGCGGCAGGTGGAGCTTAGCACCATGTACCGCCACATGGAGAAGCACAACTATGAGAGTGCCGCCGAGGCTATCCAGGCCGTGCGTGACAAGTGAGTCTCGGCCAGGCCGGGCCGACCAGAGCACGTGTCGGCCGGCTGCTCGACCTATCAGTCTCACAGACCAGGGCCAGACCAGTCAGCTTAGGGGGGGGGACATGGACCTCTGGACCAGACGGAAGCAGCAGGACTTACTGCGGCGCTCCCTCTGATCCAGGCCCATCGCCCGGCCGAGGCAGACGTCCAGGGACAGGAGCGAGTGTGGACGAGTCAACAGCACTGGCATCAGTGTGAGGTTAAGCTAACCTTGAGTCAAGGAGCACCCTTTTTCAGGTTGTACCCAGACGAACATCTTTGAGATGGGGGGAATCCAATGGGGGACGCGCCCTCACCCATCTGGCATTGGATTTCATTTGGGCCATAAGCAGCGGTAGAGATTGCTGGTAAACGCTGAATGACACACACGATCTGGTGTGCGAGAGAGAGAGGGGTGGGAGCCGTAAATGTGTATGTAAATCATTGTACTGTCGCACCGTAACCCCCTCCTTCCCCTCCTCCTCCTCCTCCTCCTCCTCCCTCCTTCCTCCTCCTCCTCCTCCTCCTCCTCCTCCTCCCTCCCCCTCCCCCACAGCAAGCTGCATGCTTTCATCTGGGACTCTGCGGTGCTGGAGTTTGAAGCCTCGCAGAAGTGCGACCTGGTGACCACGGGAGAGCTGTTTTTCCGTTCGGGCTTTGGCATAGGCATGCGCAAGGACAGCCCCTGGAAACAGAATGTGTCCCTGGCCATTCTCAGGTCTGTCCCAGCCGAAGCTGCATTACTCGTATGACTTTTTTTGTTTCTTATCAATATGATTTCCTGGTCACGTACTGGCCTTTTACAGCCATCCTATACATCGCCTTATGTCACATCTTCTCTCTCTGTATCTCCCCTCTCCTGCCCTCTCTGTCTGTTTGTGTCTGTCAAGTGTATGTCTGTTTGTCACCTGTCCAGCTGTCTCAGTTTCATTTGTGTTGCAATCTGGGAGTGAGCGGCTCGAATATACCATCATTTTCGGCACTGTATTAACTTTGTTACCTCTCTCCCCACCACCCCCAACCCCCTGCAGTTCTCATGAGAACGGCTTCATGGAGGACCTAGATAAAACCTGGGTGAGATACCAGGAGTGTGACTCAAGGAGCAATGCCCCAGCCACACTCACCTTTGAAAACATGGCAGGTATGGTCCACATCGCGTAGAGAAAGCGTTAAAAGTGATTGGACAAAAACTGCAGTGGTAAGGTACTGTAGCGCTTTTTTGTCCAATACCTTTACAAAACTCATTGTTTTCGTGTCGGCGTGGGTGCTCTGTGGAAGTGTGCCGTACAGTATCTTGTGCTGTGGCTTTGTGCGGTTGTGGTCTTCTATGACTAGTGTGTAGTTTGCAGCCGCCGTCGTCAGTAGGAGCTAGTTGAAAAAAAAAAGGAGGGGCGACCCCTGGGCATGACGCGCAAAACCGGCGCTCATGCTCAGAGGAAGCGGCAGGGTCGTAGACTGGAGCCTCACATATCTCTTCCTCTGCTCTTTTTCTCTTCGTCTGTCCCTCAACCAACAGGGGTCTTCATGCTGGTGGCTGGAGGCATAGCAGCAGGGATCTTCCTCATCTTCATCGAAATCGCCTATAAGCGCCATAAAGACGCCCGCAGGAAGCAGATGCAGCTGGCCTTTGCGGCCGTCAATGTCTGGAGGAAGAACTTGCAGGTAGGACTGATCCCCTCCGCTCCGCTCACACGCATGGGTGGAAGGTCTGAGAATGGGGTGCAACAAAGGGCCAACAAAGCCCCCTCCTCATGGGGGGGTGGGTGGGGGTGATCTCTGTCTCTCAGCCTCTGTGGCAGCTTTTCATTTTGCACAGGGGTGGTGGTCAGACTGCCAGATCACCAAATGAGAAAGCGTGATCTCCGATGCCTTCGTGTGCTATAAGGCATCCTCAGTGGCCACCATGTAGGTCCTAACAGTTCCCAGAGGCCAACAGCGCCCGTGTCTCTTGTGTGTGCCTGCAGGAGAGTAAGGAGGCCTCTGGAAGCCAAGCTGTGGCCGGGACCCCCTCGTTAGTATGTAACTAATGAGCAGAACCATTTCCACCCCCATGTCACCTCTCGCTCTTAGAGTAACAGTAAGATAATTAGCCCCGTTCCGATGAACGTGATGAACATCCAAATTAAAACTTCACCTTCCACGTCCATGGCATGAACTAGTACTTTCTAAGCTGCTGCTGTGGCGCTTATACGCTTCATAAGGTCAAATGATGTGGACATGGACACCCAAAAAAATTTTTGGAAAGGAAGCAAATGTCCTGCCAGAGATATCATAAAAACAATAATAACAGTGATTACTATGCACTTAATGCACTTTGATCACATCATCATTGATTCCCTTCGCTCTGGCAGTCGTACTAACAGCAGCCAGGAGCTAGAAATACAAATAGAGCATAAAAATTCAAATCAATGCCCTGGCTCAATCACACAGTCACTCTCCCAGTGCAGTCAGCATAGCTGTAAAGTGCCATGCTACAGTGTACAGAGTGTCTCCTTATCCACTGCAGCGTCCATAAAGGAGACACCAAATATATGAGTCAAACTTATCTTGCATGCCAGAGGCTTCATGCCGCGCGATGGAAGCAGAAGCAGGCGTCAACTGAAAGGGTCAGTTCACCCAAATTTCCACCTGTCATAGTGGTGTTGTGTGATGCAGACTGGTTTTATGATTGCTTCTTTGAGATTAATTTAAAATCAAAGATATCTGCATTGCAAAATACTACGAGGAGAAAATAAGAACTTGTCTCTCTTATTTACAATTTGAGTGAAATAACCCTTTAAGCTACAATCAAATAACTGAGGTCCTCCACTCAGCCAATGAAGAACATGATTTGCCACCATACTTCAATGCGATCAAATGTGGCTGCGAAGCATTGGAGCATTGGAGCGCCCCTCCTCCACCCGCACAGCCTCCCCTCCTTGACTCTTCATGGTTTCACTCACTGATTGGATAGCTTGGAGGTACAGGGGTTTTTACATTTAATGGCCTGTCTCTATATGAGGCTGTGTTGTGGCTCTGGCAGCCTGTCTGCTGAGCCTCGGTGTTCGGCCCTGCTGAATAAGAGATAGCAGGGCTGGAGGAAGGTACAGTATAAAATCACAAGTGCCTGTCAGCAAATCAATGTCCTTCCAAGAGTGTCTGCCATCGACCTGACTACTGTATGTCACTGTCGTGAGTGTCCTCATATTGGATGTGCGGTTTCTAGGCGCATATAGCAGGCAAATGCATGCGGGCGGGTGGGCGACGGGGCATCACTGAGAAAGGAGAGGGACACACTAAACTGCCCTGTAGACCAGCGTGTTATACATCCATGTCAGCGATCATCACGTTGATTTCTCTGCACTGCTGAACAAAGACGGCTCATGCATGCTCATCTTGCTCATCGACCGTCACTGTGGGCCCCCGGAGCCATAAAAACAGACACACACAGTCCTCACTGCCCTAAATATAACCACCGTAATGGGGTCTCATGCAAGGAGCAGAGAGGGAGCCCATGAAGTCAAGTCGAGCTAATCCAATCTGTTCTGTTCTGTTCTGCTCTGCTCTGTACTGCGTGAATATTATTCAGAATATTATTCATACTGTTTGGGTGCACTGATTTGATTACTCACCGTGATCCCATTCTCACAAATTAAAAACGACAGCTTGGTTATGTAGGACAGAAGCTCATCGCGATGGAAAATCTAAGATCACAGTTTATGTGGCCTCCTCCTTCCTTAGTACAGCAAGCTCCAAAACCTGGAGCCCCATCGTTGGCATCACTTTGATTCTGCTTGTATGTGTGTTTGTATGTAATTATGTGCTCATACTGCCTCAGGTTGGTGTATTATGCAAAGCTCTGTGCAGTACCATGCACCCACATACCTTTAAACATGGAGGTGTAACCTGAGAGAAGTGCACTTCTGACTAACATAAATCTGTTCATGTAGTACACCCCTCATCCTCTGCAGGCTGAAACTACCTCAATATGCTGTTAATGCTCAAAACCCCTGGAAATATGACTTCATTAACTATCACACCACCAACATTTGCTTCCACAATGCTTTACAACAAATTAAGGATGCATGCATTGTTAGATTTGCATGTCTAAGATATTCCAGCTTTAAGGAGCTGTAGCCACAGACATGTAGTGGTGGTAAACCTCTTTAATCTCATTTGGTGCTTATTTATATTTTAGATGATTCCACAGCCTTAGTGAAGCAGATTTAAATCTTTATGATCTAAATTTATAATTTACATTATACAAAGTAAGTGAGTAACGTATGCACTGTATACATATGTAGAACCACAGTCATAGTCACCATTACACAGCTTCATTTTCAGCCACAGCAGCCATTGGTTTACAGCACAGAGGGCAGGCAGACAAAGCTGGTGACGAGCTGGTGAGCTTAGTGGAGCATTTAGTTGCCAAAGAGTTGATGGAGTGAAGAGTGAATTGAACTTTCACCAGTTAATTTGCATTTGCATGTCATTTATTTTTGAATAGCTCTTCACATTGATGCTCATGCCAATATATCTGTAATAAGCTAACACTGGCCAATACTATGAGTCCGATTGGTATGAATGATTAAAGGTTTCACATATTTTATATGCTCAGGTATTTATTTTGCATCCTGGTGTATGTAACTATATATTCTTAAATTTACATCATACAGATTTATATCGCTATATCTTATATCATTATATCACTGATTTCTCGCCCTTTGATCTGATAGTTTACATAACATTTTGTTGACCACTACATCACTCAGAGGCTACACATCCAGCCCTTTTTAAAAAGATTGTACTCAGAAGTGCACTGTCTGAACAAGACTGAAACTGGTGTTAACCGTTTGGGTTAAAAACAAATTGTCAGAAACTTCATGTTGCGTGATTTTAATGATGATGATGATGATGATGAGGATGATGATGATGATGATGATGATGATGATGATGATGATGATGATGATGACGACGATGATGATGATGATGATGCACTGTGGCAGCTCGCTTCTGTTTCCGGCAAGAAACAGGCGGCTGCTGTACACTGTGCGAGTCCCATGCCACGCTTCATCTGATGGTCCAGCATGCCACGCATGGCCGGGACTGCACACGCACCTCATCAGGGCTCAGAGCGGTCAGGCTGCACTCCTGCAGTCTCAGACATGTAAGAAATGGTGGAAACTAAAGATTAAGAGAAAAGAACCTGACGTCACTTGGGAATTGGTATTTCCTGAACCAAGACGCTCCCAGTCAGAGGCACTTCTTATACAGGCTGACTTTCTCCATTTACTAACATGAGATGTCATCTTCCAACAGGAAAAACATTTTATTTATCATTACCTGAACTCAAATGGAGTGATGTTGTGCACCGATCACTTCTCTGCCAGCTCTCATCTATCCTCCACGCCAGCTAATGCCTGCTCGCCAACCTGATATCATGTCATTAGGGGGTTGAGAGAAAATTGCTGGTTGGCGGGGTGATGGGTGGTACAAATAAAAGTGCCTAGTCATGTGACCTGATGTACTGCGGGGCCAGTGCTGGCCAGGATTGATTTGTCATGCTCTTTGTTTTGTGTTTACTTATTCTATGTTTTCCCCCTTTTATTCTTTCCTCCATCCATAAAACATTTTGGCATGTTGAAATTCACACCACACTGCCCCGCCCGCCCCAGGGCCTACCTCCTTGCAACCTCTCACTCATCCTCCACTTTTAATTTACTAACATCCATCTCCATCTTTTTTTTTTTAGAGGTAGCGTCTTTTATCTGCTCAGATCACCATGAGCTCAAGCGCACAGAATCGCAAATCCTTTCTTTTCGCACTAGGGTAAGAATATTTTTTGCCGCTATAGTAGCTATTCCTATATTCCTTTTCAAACCTTTTTTTTTAATGCACTCCATCTCATATTCCATCCCATTCCCTTGTGTGTGGGGTGAATTTCCATTATACCGCTTTCAGGTATAATGACTTTAAATGGGCTTAAATTACTGACTTTTGTCGCTGTTGTTTTCCCTCTTTGATATGCATTTTAGTGGCCTCTGATACTTGACTTTTTATACCTGCCTGGCTTTGGATGTGGATGTTTGCTTTGCTAGTGTTTTTTGAAATAGCCGCCCTTTTTGGTTCCCTCGGCTTTTGCTTAAGGATCTTCTTTAAAGTAATAACGATCAAGTGGATGGAAATTTATTTTATTTTTCTTTTCTCCCCCTATGCAGCCCTCTTCCTCTCTAGAGACTCAGGATGTAAGAATACCTTAATATGAGTTTTGTTTCTTTGTTCGCACACAAACACCCAGTTATTGTGCTGAGAGTAGCTGTGGGGCACTCTGATGGTATGAGGGAGGGTGGGGCACCAAATTGGCTCTCCATCTTGTAAGGAACAGTTAAAACTGCTTCTTTTTCTACTTTTTATTTATTTTTTTGACAGGACTGCTTCTCTAAATGTTTTCCAGAGCTCTGACCTCACTCAGAACTGAAAGCAGGCTAGAATCAAGACATTGTCTAAAGTTATATTTCCATTTTTAAATTAAGGCTTGTGTGTCAAAACTTGCAACTATAAAGTGTGTATTCAGGCAATAGTAAGCGTACAGGCAGGAGTATCTTAGCTGGTTAAAGTAGCGTACCATAGGTATCACACCCACTGACATCTTTACTGGCCATCACTCATTCCAATGCATTTCTAGGGGTCGAGTGAATGTGTCCGTATATTTCTAGAGGACTACTGTGCCATCTTGTGCAGTCCCACTGTGACAATGTTGCATAAAATGTAGACGAATGCCCTCATTTTAGACTCTCACATCTAACAGGCTTTATCCTTTTCTTTCTCCCTCTTTGCGCATTTTGCATTTCCAAATGCTTTAGTCTGTCTCACAAGGACCCTCCCACTATTTAGACAATATAAAATAAGGTAATTTATTTGGGTGGTGGGTGGTGGTGGTTGGTGGTGGTGGGAAGAGAGAACGGGTGAGACTGAAGCCACAGTTATCACCCCAGCCAGAGAACATGAATAATGTTTCTACATATATTTATTTTAGGATAGGAAAAGTGGTAGAGCAGAGCCCGACCCCAAAAAGAAAGCCTCTTTTAGGTCCATCAGTACCACCCTGGCCTCCAGCATCAAGAGACGTAGGTCCTCCAAAGACACGGTAAGGAGACGAAGAAGCAACATCTTCCCTTGTTTATTCTTCCCTCTCTCTCCTCTTCCTCTCCTCCTCCGCCTCTGTCTCTACTTTCACCCCTCTCCTTTCTCTTTCGCTGTCCTCTCTGCCTACATCGCCATATCCGACCGCGAGAGACTCCCATGTTTCACCCACCCATTTCCACACGGCTCCACGGCCTCTGCCACGTGTCTGTCCGTTCACCATCGATCAGCCATCACCATTTAGCATCTATAGGTTCTCCACAGGCCGGAGGGCATCAGTTCAGAAACTCAGGTCAGGCAAGGCCAGGAGCTGGGCTCTGAATATGGGGAAGGGGCATCCCAAGTTTCCAGGATTTGGGTGTTTTTTGATGGGATTAGTGGCGTGTTCCTCTGGAGGAGGGGGGCGACAAAAGCAAGCAGTCTGCCAGTGGTGTTTTGTCTTGGGCTGCTCTTCCTCCCTGCCTCTGGTTTGGACGTGGATTCTGGCGATTGTGTCCTTTTTTTGGTGGCGCTGTGGTGTGTATGTGTGTACTGTACATAAGCGTGTGTGTGTTTCTATGTTTCTGTTACTGTCCTGTCGTTTTGATCTGCTCGATCCTTCGTGTATCCATCGTTTCTTTGCACCGATCCCGCCCGCACTTCCTCCGTTTGGGTTTCAGCCGCTGTTGGTTTGCTTTTGGTTTGAGATGCATGCGCTTGTGTCTTGTTTTGTTTTGTTTTTTTTTCCAAATTCCATCTCCAAGGTAGACGTGACGACCAGCCTTCCTGGAAAGAGAACTAATTGTTGTCTTAATTATCAACATGTCTATTTCAGGATTACACTCATGGATTTCTATTAATCAATTTACTTTTTGCTTTGTCATATTTTCTTTGTCATAATTCTTATTTATTTTTCAGTGTCCTTGTGGTCTGAAATGTGCATGCCTCTTTCAGGGTATATTTTCAGGTGGTGGAGACTGTCTTCTTTTATGTTTTAATCCTCGTTTTTTGGGGCTACAAACTATGTGAAGCCTTAGACTCTCACTGTGTTGCAAATGTGAGCTTTTTTCCCTCCTAAATCGCTTTTAACACCACCTCTATAATCTTTGCGTGACTCCTTTGTTGAAGCACATTGAGAGTGTCAGGTTTTCTCCATTCCTTCACAGTTCAGTTGAAAAGTCCTGCTCGTTGGGAGATCGTGCTCCACAAGCTGGGAGCGCTCTGACAAACCAGTGACCCGCGCTCATTTGGTGCCCAGCTGCTCCGCCAGACATAGCTGGTCGCTGACCAAATCTGGCATGAGTCTCTGGAGATGTAGCGCAGACACCTTCGCGGAAAGGCTGTACTAACATTGTGCTCTGAATGTGTTTCTCAGGGGAGATGTAGCCAATGGAAGCTAAGCTTACGGGTCACAAAGTAAAAGATAATTTTATGTGTTTTTATTTGATCTCCTGTCTTTCTCTCTTTCTCTTGTTTTAACTGTCTTTTTATTTATGGATGTTGAACCAAACCACCTTTTACTTTCCACTGGAGGTTTCTCAGTAGAAATGGTCTCATTTGAAGAGAAGAAGAGCGGGGTTGCCATTATTGATATGTCTGCGTGAGGGAGCCTTTGCAGGGGGGAAAATGTCTCACAGTGAAAAAATAAAATAGCATTTAGTGTGATGGAAAAAGAAAAGATCTTCCAAATGAAAGATTTGCCATCCCCAGTCTTTGACCATTATTTTGATTTTATATAAATGTTCTTCTTTTATATTAATGGATATCAATGGACTTGAGTGTCAGTGTCCCTCACCCACATGCCACACTGCTCCTCTCTCCCTCTGCAAGCATGCCGACTACTGTAACTGTCATAACTGTAGTAACAGTAGAAGAAGTAGACATAGTCTCTCTACTTGTGCCATACACTGAGAAGAATCACCATAGCTGTACTGAATAAGTAGCTTTATAGCCATTTACTGTGGTTGTGTTGTCAGTGAAGTGTCTCTCTTCTGCTGGTCCACTTGACCCCAGTAGGGCGCGCTGTTAGCAGGCCCTGAAGGTACAAGACATGAAGAGACCCAAATGAGGGCTGTAAGCCACATGATGATGCAACTCGTGGGTCAAGGGGATGGGGAGACGTCCACTCTGACTCCTGTTTAGGTTTTGAAAAACTGAAACTCCCCCCATTCAGTCTGGATGTTGCCCCATCTCTCAGCATGTCAGTTGCATCATAACAGCTTCTGAAGCTCACCTGCTTGAATGTATTGGCTCTGTCAGCTTGAAACGAGAGGCACTTAAATCCTTAAGATCTTGCTTTAATTGAACAATACTGGAAAAAAGTACATGAGATGGGTACAGCGAGGCAAGACTCTTCCCTGTTTTGTTTCTAGAATGCATTAATGTGCAGTATTCATCTGTAAAGCACCTGATGTGCAAACAAAAGATGTTTTCTTTGCACGTTGGATCATGAAACAGGTTTGTCCAACGTAGCACTGTGACTCAGGATTATGATTGGCATGTTGGAAGTCCGTTGGACTTTAAAAGCGCATAATGCAGTTTACTACTCCACCCAATACCGCTGTGTTCCAAAACAAGACAACAACAAAAAAAAAAAAAAACAAGCATGTCACAACCTCTATTTATGACATAATTGACCATGTTTAGCAAGCTATTGTCTTGTCAGGTTTCTATATATTTTGCTCGTCAGCAGAAAAAGCAGCAATGTGCAAACGTGGCTCACTGCTGTCAGACCAGACGCTCAAAAGATTCAGTCAGAAAGCAAAAAAAAATCCCTGTTGCCATAGAAACTAAGCACCTGCATGGAATCGGGATCTTGTTTCCCCTCTCAGCACTGTAAGACGCCTATAATTCAACGCACTCTGCTTTAAAAAAAGAAGCACAGTGAAGCCAGGACTGGACGCGAGGGTCCCACCACAACAGCACTTTGAAATCGGCCTAAAAAATCCATCTTCTCCTCCCGGGCTGCTAAAATTAGAGGAGCCGCCCGCCTGCATGCGTACAAATGACATGGGAGATAAATGAGCTGTCTGTTTTAGCCGTGGAAGTGAGTGATGAGCCGTGTTGTAAGGTTAAAAAAAAAAAAAAAAAAGGAAGGAAGGACGCCTGATTCGAACGTGCTGTTGTCCAGACCTCACGTCCGCTCCCAGCTAACCCTCCTCAGGCACCTGCAAACAAAAACCCAAATTAAAGAAATTCAACGAGAGATTCAAAGTGCCAAATCACGGTCTGCCTGAGCGGGGTTAGAGAACCCTCCTGCTTTTACATTTCTGCAGAAATGAAGCACAGGTGTTCATAAAGTCAAGGATGTGTAGATAATTAAACTCATGTTACAGGGGGAAGCAAAAGCTGCTTTGGGGCAAGAAGTGACACCCCTCTGTGTGTCTCCCTTCATCCTTCCCCCCCATTTCTCCTCACCTCTGCAGCAGTACCCACCCACTGACATCACGGGCCAACTCAACCTGTCTGACCCGTCTGTCAGCACTGTGGTGTAAAACAGAGAGGGGAGACGCCGAGGTTCGCTCACCCCGGGAGGAGAGAGGAAACGAGACCGAGTGACGAGTGGAGTGGAGCGGAGGGGAGGGGGAAGCCGTCTCCTCGTTCCCTTTCGCCCGCCGCAGCCGAGGCTTCTCATTTCACCGCCTGCCAGGGGAGCTTCTGGAGGAGACGGCCTGCCGGAGAAGTGGCTGAACACACTGAACTTGCACCTTTTGTTTCTTGACCAGTCAGGGTTGCCTGGCATTAGATGTCCCTGAGCATGCGCAGAAGAACCCACCTGACTCACATATACAACATTTTCCTTCTATATGTTATTAGCTAACTTATTTAACCTTGTTTTTGTCCTTTTACTCACATAAATTTACTTAATGTTCGATGTTAACTACTTTCAAATTTCCTGACCAGCTGTGTAACTTTAGCGAGGCCGGGTTTAGGTCGGTTAAGTTTATGGATAAGCTAGTTTTGTACTGTACTCGACATATCACTTCCAATTAGGGCTTAGATACCATAGTAATACCTAGCATTTCTTAACAACATATACTGCAATACGAGACGTACTGTAAGCTTCAATGGATATCAAGTATTTTTTAAGAGGAACTACCTATGTTTTTATCTACACTTTAAAGGTTTTTAGATGATGTTTCTTTCTTTGGGAAGCACTTATAATGACATTAATGATGAGGATATGACTAATCTTACCTACCAGTAAAAATGGTAGAAGCATGTGTGTGCTTGTTTATGAATAAGAGCTCTATATATCTGAATGATGAAATTAATTCTTGTTATTTTAAAGGCCATATACCAGATTCTGTAGTTGTTTAAATTGCATCTTTTCCCCTTCCATGGGGGTTTTTGTTTTATTTTATAGTAAGAACTCTCTTTCTTAAGGGCAGTTTGTTAAGCTTAAATGCTATTTCTAGCTAAAGAAAAGCAGGTGCACAGATGAAATTACAGATTAATCTCAGTCAGGCTGGTGTCTTTACGTCCAAACATGTTTGGAGACTCAAGAGCTCAAGCCTCAAGCCATGCCGCGCTTGGGGACACCCTCTCTCTTCCTCTCTCCCGCAGCAGTCTTTCTCGTTTCCAGTCTCGAAGGGGTTGCATCAAAGGGCCAGGTTTTTCACCCAACCAGCGCTCGGCCTTCCATGCAAAACTTCCTCCCTGCAAAGCGCCGGAGAACTTTTACACGGAAGGGAGCCCGAGTGAGTTGAAAGCGCGGCTCAGCTCGCGAGCTTGTGTGCAGGTTTTTGGTTAGATGCAAAAACAGGCCGTTTCCCATTTTCTGGAGAGGAGAAACCACTGCTGCTTGTCCAAAAGACTGTCACATCCTTCCTGGTGTCCGGCACCGCATATAGCACTTTATGCTGAGGGGTCTCCCAAACTGTAAAATAATTTCCCAAGACAACAGAACCACCAGAACATCAGTCAGACATTTGAACTTCTCCACCTGCAAATTCACCGATCTTTTTTTTATTATTATTTACTTTATTAGAAACAACGCATCTTCAAAGTGTTTATAAGAGAAATAATGACAACTTTAAACAACCACACAAATTGCTTGAACAGAATTAGGTTTTCTGATCTTGAACCGGAGAGTTTGCTTCTGATCATGTTCCCATTCAGGCCTATGCATGCTTATGTGTTTCTATCAGTGCTTTGGTTTGTTTTTTGGATGCGTGTTGTTGCCGTGTACAGTTAGCTAAGCTGCGTGGAGCAATTTAGTCGAATGAACTGTAAATAGAGTCTGGTACGGTGTAGATAAGGCTGAGGAGATTGCACTGCGCTTGTTGTAAGACTGCAGCTGAGAATGTCTTAAACTATAGTTACACACACACACAATAGTTGTGATACACAAGCATGCATCCACACAAACACACACACATACACAAATACAAAACCCCATAAGGGAAGAGTCACTGTTTTTCTTACCTTTTCCAGTAAAGATCTTGCATCGAGTCATCTTGTTTATACAACTGTAAATAAAATATACTTACATTGCCAAGTCTAACCGATCCTGTGATTTATTCATTTTTAGCCCTGAAACTAACAGATAATCACATCATCAGTTTATCTGGTGATTTCGATCACTCAGATTTTAAAGTCTATAAAATGTCAAGAAATACTGAAAAACATGCTAGATATATTAATTGAATTATTAATTGACTACCAAAATAGTTGCCAAATAATTTTCTTTGGTAATTGATGAATGCATATATTTTTATCATTGCACATTAGAAGTAGGTCATTCTTATAACGATACAGCACCTTCTGCAATTAAAAACAAAAAGTATGGTTTGTCTTCTTTCACTGATTTACATAGACCTTTCTTCTTGAAAGTTCTGAAGACAAAAAGTAGGTTTTATGCTCATATAAAACAGCAATTTCCTGCAAAGAAACTGCAGATCAGCCGAGTGTTTGTGACCTCCCCAGCAGGAAGCAGCAGAGAGCCAAGACAAAGAGCTGGAGAACAGCCAGATACTGGACTAACACTCATTCAGTGGACACAGATACTTTAAGACTAATACTAAAACTCTCATCAGATGACTATGGTGCACTGTCTCTGGTGAATGTACATGAAGGTCAAACTTTATTCATAAATGAACCATAATAACTAACATAACAAAGAATTTTAGATAATAAAATGGATTTGTATTGTACTGTATTTTTAATTAGCCCTTATGTGTAACTGAAGTAAAAGCAGTGTTATCCTGGGTACCTCAGTGGCACGTGGCACTAACACGGTCATTGTCACAGTCAGTATAATCTTTAATTAAATGACATGCCATCATCAATTAGATCATGGCTGTCATTGTTAATTAATGATGTCCCTTGTAGAAGCAGAGGTGGGTTGCAGGATATTGTTAGGTGAAACATTTGTTCTGGTCCACTGACCCTCTGCCAGGACACTCTGTCAAAGAGATTAATGTGAGTTAGCGCCAGTCGGATCGCTCCACCAGGAAGACCCTTTGTGATTGATGGCTGAAGTTTGATTAAGAAAGAGTCACTGGCCATATTTTCAACACACACAGCAAATTCAGCTGTCACTTGTCTCAATAATTACATCTGTGATTTGCACACAAATGTATTCCATCAAAAAGACATTATTCATACAGCAGAAGTATCTGTGCTCTGTAACAATACCTGAAGATTCTAGCTCTACTGGATTGTGGTTAAATCATCAGTCACGAGCTAAATTCTCAACACAAGGAGTTCGTCCTTACTTGAGAATATGATATATCAATATTTTGGCCTCTTTGGCTTTTGCCCTTTGTCTTTTTTAATCTTCCTGTAAGTCTCCCAACTGGACTAAAATGCAGAATTAAATTGCTGAAAAAAATTAAAAAAGGTTCATTCTTGAAGTGGCCTTTTCATAGAAAAACACAAGTATATTATTTTTTTAGTTTGAGACTTGTGAATGTGCCCACAACAATGTGCAATCTGAACAACTGTCATCTGAGAAAACTCTGTCTGCTGATAGGGATCACATGATTCAGCTGGAGGAACATAATATATCACAATTTAGCTGTGAGATAATGACTTTGTGTTATGAGGCTCTTTCAGCTCTTTGTGGAGTTCATATCTGTGGTCTCTCACAAGACACAGAGACTCAGATGTTATATAGCATGGTGATTTTCTGCAGTATCGTACATATTGGGAGGGATGCTAAAATAAAAATCAGGGCCCTGAGTGACAACACGAAGAACAGCTCAAGTGCAACAATCACAAGCTCCATCAAAATAACTCATTATACATTCTGCTAAATTTAGACTCTGTCAGTACTGGATTTCAGCAAAAAATAGACTTTCTTCTCTTTTTTTGTCAAAAAGGGTACATGTACAAAAAAAAGTATAGGCCTCTAGTGAAAACTTCATTTCCATGCTTCACTCTGACATTCAAATGAGGATGACATTTGCAAGTCAGGTTTTAAGCTGTGCCCATTCACATGCAAATCCTGCAGGAGAGAACAACAACCAGCTCTGCAGCTCTCCAGTCCAAAAGGCCCTACAACCTGGACCTCTGCCAGCCCAGGCCACCCCTTGTTTTCCCACTGATGGCTGAATAATTAGGAAATGATTTGCTTTTCTTTGCCTCCTAAATCAACCAGGAAACGATTGAAGGGAGACAAAGCTGAGCAGCAGTTTGCATGAGAACGAGCAGCAGTGGTTTATTATATTTTATTTTCCCTTCTTTCTCCATCAGAAGAAACATTTTCCCTCTGCATGGCACCAGTAGTCTTGGAGCTGTCTCCATTCACAGGCTGAGGAGGTGGGTGTGGGGGTCTGGAGGAGCGCATGGAGGAGGTCCTGCGCAGAGATCCAGCTCAGGCTCTGCTGGCTCGAGTGAAATGTAAAACAGGAGGCGGGCAGCAGGTGAAGCGTGAGCCCTCACACACTTCTCCCGCTCGGATCGTTTTCAGAGAGAGAGAAGGAGAGGGAGAGAGAGAGAGAGGGAGAGCAGCTCCTCTCCACTCATGGCCCCGCGCTCCGCTCACCCCGTCGTCCCCGTCGCGCTGCTCATCTTCGGGCTCGTGGCGCTGCTGCTGCTCACCGTCACCACCGACGACGCGCCGGACACGCCGGGGTTCATGGTGAGGTCGGGCCCGGGGCCGCCGGGTATTTTTGGATGAGTGAGGGTGTTGTTTTGGGGGAGAGGGGGGTCCCGAAGAAATCCGAGCAGCCAACTTGGACGTAGTTTTACTCTTATTTGTTTTCCCTCTTCATAAGCAGGTTTAATCGTTGCAGTGGCTTTATTTCCTCTGCTCAGCTGTTGAACCTCAATCTTATGGAAGTCCGGGAGTGACAATATTAGATAAAATGCCAAGAAAAATTCAGATTTTAATTTTTATCTGAATTTTGAATCATGTTATATGTGCAAAATATTACAGAGCCTTATTTTCATGCACGCTTCACATTCACTGTGGATCACTTACATGTACAAAATGTCTTTAAAATGTTTTTAAAAACTGTTAAAAAGGTCAATACCGTTAATATTTTTGGGGGGATAAAAGTAATCTAGATATTCAGGTTATACATGATTATTGTCTCAAAAGCATTTCAGGTATTAAAGTGTAAGTTAGACTTGTTTGGATTTAAAGATGGCCATTCAGATACTGTTAGCATACTGTACGTTTAACCTGGAGGTTTTACTTTCAAATATCAAAATCAATACTTACCAGAATTAGAGCTGAAAGTCAAAGTAAAGAAAAATGAGTTGGCATCGCTGAAGAAACCCTGCATGTATGAAATGAAATGTGAAATGGACTGGAATGAATGAGTGTCATTTTCCAGTCAATAACATAATTTGTTGCCTGTGAAAATGTAAATGTTCAAAAATCTTCTCTTTCTGTAGCTTGTTGTGAGCCACTGCTGACTAACGCTCATCCTTCTCTTCCTGAGAATCACCTGAGGACAGTTTGCATGTCACAAGACTATCACCACAAACACTGTGATATATGCTCAGTGACCTCACGTCTGAAATACTGATAAACTGTACAGTTGCCTCATTGTATAGGATTCAGATGATATGAATAACTATACCTACTGAGCGCTCTTTGTTGTGTTGAATTGTGTATTTTTGCACAGAGCCTCACATTTAGTAATTGCAAAAAAAAGGTTGCAAAAGACATGAGACTGCAGTGCAGTGCTGCTTTTGGCATTCAGAGCAGCTGCACAGGTCAACTCCACTTTCTGTTCCCACCGCTGCCTCGTTTTTGTGCAACCAGCTAAATATCCCATGGCTCCTTTTTTAGTGTAATGTAGCTACCCTTTCAATCGGCAACAATGTGGTCTACCAGTCACAAAAAAAGGGATACAAAAGGGTTTTTCTTAGGTTTTGCAGGGAGACAAGAGTAACAGTTCCCATAGTTTATCAAATGAAAGGCCAAAACAGATCATTAGAGCTCCTCTGTGTTTTTGGCAAGTGGAAAAGCGAGTCCTCACAACTGACTGCACAGCAGTAATGAGGCAGTATTATGAGAAGCAACGGGGCACGTTTCCACATGATGTTAGTGCTCACCTGCTCTACTGATTTAAGAAGCTGTGGGCTCGCAAATGCTGGAGTGTGGAGGTTTGAGCATGTGTCTATTTGTGCATGTGGATTTATGTTTGTGTGTTTGTGTGTAGGTGTGCCTGTGTGGTCGTTTTCCTTTGGCTCGTCGGTCACATACCTTCGTGCATGGCTGGATTTCTACACATTCTGAGAGTTTAATTTAATTTAACTGGACATAAAAGTTGCACCGAATTGATATTCTACCTTGCAGTGGCAGTGGAGGCACTGTCAGGGCAACAGGTTTTTCATCATAGTGAGTAGACGTTGATATTTGAGGATGTTAGTCAGCGTTAACCATTTAGTTCCTCTATTGCTTCAGATAAATTATGTTCAGATATATTTTGTTCAGGGAGTGAAAGCATCCTTTAAGTAATGATATTTTTTTAGTTTCCTTATTTGATAACTGACATGAAAAACACTGGATGAACAGGATGATAAGATGAGCCGAGGGTTCAGGTTCAGGTTCAGGTTCAGGTTCAGTTCCAACAAGTCATCAGTACCACAGCCGTGATAAAATCTACAGCCATTCAAAAAGTGGCATGTGTCTGAAAGACTTTGAAATGTGCAAGTTTAAGAAAATATGCTTTTAGTTGACATTTCACTTTTAGATTCAGATCGTTATTGGTCCCACATTTTACAGTTGAATTGCCTGTCATCGGCACAGCAGTAAAAAAAATTGCTGTGATAATGCATTTCTTTGCCAAGTACATAAAAATGAAAGTGGAATGAGCAAACAGAGTGTAGTTTGTTATGTGTAACCTATGTCTATATATAAGTGTTAGACAGCAGCCAGAAACAATTTGTCTGTGAGGACGAGGCTCGGATCATCTTGGGATACGAGTCTAGAGTGACTGCCTGTCAGCAGCACAGAAAGCAAGCGGATACTTGACACTACTGATAACCACCGCGCGACAGCAGACAACAGACTCGCTGCTCACTGATATAATTTTCCTTTTGCATACCTGTAGTTGCACACTTGTACTTCGGCGCCTACAAACACTGCCCTGCGTTCTACTGAGAACAGCAACTGAGTGTTTTTTCCTTTTAAGTGGCTCTGTGAAATTGAACTGAAAACGTTCCTCTGGTGATTCTGACAGAGTAGCAGGGTTAGAAATATGGCAAGAATCTGGGATTTGTCATCTGTACTTTACAATCAGATGGAGAGTTAAGGAGTGCCCGATCTTTGCCCTCAGTACACGAACACACCCACAGTTGTTTCAGTATGTGCCTGCAAAATGTACGTGTTTTATTTTGGCTACTGACACACAAGTAAAAATGAATAAATAAATACATTTTCTTCTCCACCGGCAAAGATGTAAAGAGTGTAATCACACAGTGAAACATGTTAAAAACACATAGTTCTTGGTGTTTATAGAATAAGCATGCAGTGCAGTCACTGTCCATCCACTACTTGTGTGAATATAACACAAACGCCACACAAACGCAATCATAAAGTTTTTTATGTACCTCTGTCTCATTAAATGGACTCACCTTTTTCAAGGATGTTAGTGTAATTACTGTTTGGAAACACTTTGCTGTCTCTATTCTCAAACCCCTTCTTTCATTTTATCTCTCCTGATGTTTTCTTTTGTCTGTAGTATGGGATTGTCTTGGATGCCGGCTCCTCACACACAGCTTTATATATATACAAGTGGCCTGCAGACAAGCAAAATGGCACAGGCATTGTCACCCAGCACAGCGAATGTCACGTTAAGGGTAGGTATCAGCCCTTTCTCTACCAATAACCTATGTTTTGCATATCAAACACTCTGGTCCAAATACCAGGCAGCATCTGTAGTCGGCTCGGGTTCACAACAGCTTCTACACAGCAGCCAAGAAAAAAGAAGCACAAAACATCCATGTAAATGTTTCAAACCACCGCTGCAACATTATCTGTCTCTCCTCTTTCATTTTTTTCAACAAAATGTTTCTTTTTGCTCACAATGGCAATTTGCATTGTTAATGTTACACAGTTAACCACATAGTAAGCTACAAATTCAGGCTATATATTTTGAAGTATTTACGCAAGAGTATTGCAGGTTCGGGGCATACAGGGGATACATATAATAAAAGAAGAAGTGTTTTATGCTGCAGGAGGGTTCTTGTGGCTCGGAAGCGCATCCTGAGCTAGATGTTGGTAAATTGCGGTGAATATGTGAGTTAGGATCTTTGTTGCTGTAATACTTCATTCATGTCATGGAGGGAATTACAGTGTCCAACTTGTGAATGTTGTTCACCTTCAGTATCCAACAGCCAGTTTGTTACTACAACCTGCAAAGTTTGTTAGTCAAGGTAATTAAGCTAAATGCATACTGCTGTGTTGACTATGCACAGTTACATGACCAACTCTGCAATCATGCAACTGTTTTGAGTTGTGCAGTGAATGGGCTGTAATAGAATTTCAGCCTCGTTTCAAACCACCCGTGTGTGAACTTTTCATATTCGAATCATGTTCTCAGGGGATTGTTCCTTTAATCTTGTGATAGTGAATTTATACAAGGAATAAGCACTTGATATGCTTTGGTTACTTTGAACAAAGCGTACCTGAGAAAATCATTTTTCTTGTTGTATCTAGAAGTGGGTGGGATCTGAAATACTGTCAGCCGTTCCTGTGAATTGATTTTATCATCTCAGCAGTGCAAGTGAAGCAAAATTATGTCTCAAGAAGTGGTAAATCAAGGTTGTAGCAGAATATGTTGTGCTGTGTGCTTTTTTTCACTCAAGTACAGCCAAAGAGTTTCTTGGCTTAGATAAACACTTCTTTTCCCAATTAGTTATTAACATGGTGTTTGCTCTGTCGTGTTTCATAATTGAGTCATACATGAACTCTGAACCTCAGATGTATGTAATGTAATAATAAAAGTGCTAAACAAGATTACTTCAATATTCGTAATAGTGGTTCTCCTCACAATCATTTAAAGAGTTCAGTTGATTTTACTGTTTGAGTCAAGAAAAAACAAACTATAGATCCACACTTTAGATTTTCAAACGTTTTCCAACAGATCTGAGAGGTACAAAAAAATCTGAGCACACTGTCATGTAGTGTTTTCTTCCAGTTACCTGTGACATCTCTACGGGTATGATCGCTTCATATCAGGACGCATGTGATTCAGTGAACTTTTCTGTGAAAACAAGGACAAGATTCTACAAGTCTAAGATGTGATTAGATGATTTTCTTTTGTTTCTGTTTTAAATCCTCATCACTGACCCAGGTGGAGGAATCTCCAGCTATGCGGGACAGCAGGGAGCCGCCGCGCAGAGCTTGGTGGCATGTTTAGACCAGGCAGTGAGGGACATCCCCAAAGAAAGACACCGGCTCACGCCCGTGTATCTGGGAGCCACAGCTGGCATGAGGCTTCTGCAGTGAGTCAGTGTGTGTGTGTGTGTGTGTGTGTGTGTGTGTGCGTGAAACCAGCCTGTCAGTGTCTGTGTTTGTTTTGTGTTGTTTGTGTGTCACGTTGTTTTTCTTTCACACACAGAGCCTCACCTCCGCCTGCCCCGTATTAATCCTGTTATTCAGTGTGATGATAGTAAAACAAGAATCTCATCTACAGTAAAGTGAAATGAAATGAAATAATTATAAAATACAGGGATGCATGACACACATTTTAGCTCTATATGTTATCCAATAAATGATAAAAAAACAAATAGTTGTTAATACTCTGATAGCATGGAGCCTTTTCTTACATTAGCTCTCTGCAGGCTCTCTGTGACTGTAAGTCACAATCACAGCTATATTTAGATCAGAAGCAGATGGATGAATTTACATGGATTATATTGTTAATTGCTTGTAGTTTTAAAGAGAAAAAAGTCACTAAAAATGGCATGTCTTGTGTTAACTAAAATGTGTTTACCAGAAGTGTAATGAAACATGAACTGTTCATCGTCGTTATCAGCCCTAAAACCGAACACTGGTGGATGTTTAATATCGTAACACAGTGTATATCTTTAACAATGTGAATATTATTCAGAGAAATCTGACAAATAATAATGTTTTTGAGATTTATTTTTCTCCCTGCGCGTCACACACTACTGCAACTGCAAATGTATAACACAAGAAGCTCACATGAATAATTAGTTCATCTTTAATCATTTTAACAAGATGTTTCTTTTATGAAATCCTGATAAGTCTGTTAGCTATGTAGATATATTTAAGTTAGGTAATGTTGTTATACCTATTTTCACTCAGTACTGACAGGAGTTATACCGACAAGTCCTCGACTGAATTTGAATGTCCTATCTTGTATAACATACTTATTTATTCATTTATATATTTTGCATACAGAACAGTCTGTGGCCTGTGAGTCCTGTAAGAACTCAACCTACTGCCTCTTGTCCTCTTGTTCTGCTTCTAAAGGTTCTTCAGCAGTGCTGCAGTGTATTCATTCATTTTAAGTAGAAAGCGACAGAAATGGCTGTCTGGTGGTCTGGTTAAAATTGTTCATGGGTGTGGGTGCACTTGGTCCTACTGAGCAACATCTCCTTTCAAAGGGCCATACAGACCACAGCCTTAAAATCGGGGTCAGGTTTTAGAGTCCAGGAGTCAAACCTGAAGTTTGAAGCAGTAAAACAACAACACATATCAAGATTTATGAACATGGCTCATTTTTGACCATCAGACATGGCATTTTTTTCAGCTCCTGTGGCTGTAACTGTCAACAGTCTAGTGAAATCAGTCTCTTGTTTTTCCCCAACAGCATCTCCAATCCGAAGCAGTCGGTTCAGATTCTATTGGAAGTGACAAAAAAAATCCAGTCCTACCCTTTTAATTTCCAGGCGGTTGCCATACTGAGCGGGCAAGAGGAGGGGGCGTACGGCTGGGTCACCGTCAACTATCTCTTAGAGAACTTCATAAAGGTACTCCAGCACTTTCCTTCTCAATTAACTCTAGAGCCAATAATTCATTCATAAATCTTCAATTTCATCTCTGTACAGTTTGCACACTTAAATTTAACATAGGTTGTCTGACTGCAGATTTTTTTTTTCTTAAAAGCTTATTAAAGGATGACTGACACCTAGTGGCCTCTCCAGCACGATGATCATATAACACTGTATCTCTCATGTCTGCTTGTTATCAGCGTGTTGGAAGGAACAAATCTCTGGGTTCATTTCGACCAGCAGATTGACTTCATATGACTCTTCTTCTGTGTTGGAAAAAGCCACATATGTTTAACCTCTGTTCCTCTTATTATTTCTTTGCAGTATGGTTTTGTGGGACACTGGTTAAGCCCTGGAAGGCCCACAGTGGGAGCGCTTGATTTTGGCGGGGCGTCCACCCAGATAACATTCGCCACTCAGGAGAAAATAGAGGACGAACAGGACATGATGAAGCTGCACCTTTATGGCCAGGAGTACTCTCTGTACACACACAGCTTCCTCTGCTACGGGCAGGACCAGGTCCTCAAGAGACTGCTGGCTCAGATACTGAAGGTAGAGAATCATGTCACGCACACTGAAATAGAAGTGAAGCAACCTAGTATTTACTTTGTCGTTTATATATATAGAATTTTACAGATTTTATATTAGAACATGACAGAAAAGAAAATACTTATTAACACAAACGTAAACCAGGTATACTAAAAGCACAGCAATGCATACAAGATACTGTGACAGTAGATGGACAGTAAATGGTGACAACACTGATCCAAATGCTACATAGAGCTGTCTGAGTTCTTTCAGACATTACATTTTCTATATTGCTGTGAACGTACCCATCTGCTTGGAGCATTGTATGTAACTCCATAATGTATCAGGTATTAAAGTAGAATGCAGCACATAAGAATATGTGCTGTATATGTATTAAGAAACATGCATTAAATCAGTGTAAAAGTTGCTAGAGACTGCCAATAGGCTTTCTGAATTTTTGAGTCAGATCCTTATGGTATATTGACATTTGTTGACAGAATTTCACAGTCACTGCATGGTGCTATACTAAATGTATAATTGTATATTTGCATTTTAAAAGATTATTCTAATAGCGTTGTTAAGAGGATTGTTCAGCTACAGTCACATTACTCTCTTTGTCTCTCGCTCTCTCTCAGTCTGAGGGTTACTCACTGGCCGTCACTCACCCCTGCTATCCTGCAGGCCACGTTCGCTCTTTAAAGCTGAACAGTATATTCGACTCTCCGTGTACAGCAAAGTACAAACCCAGCTCCTACGACCCTCAGGCTTCTCTGACAATACAAGGCAGCGGACATTATGAACACTGTGTGGGGAACGTGTCCGAGATCTTCTCCTTTGACGGCTGCCCCTTCTCCAGCTGCTCATTTGATAAAGTCTTCCAGCCAAAAGTCAGCGGTAGCTTCATGGTAAGAAAGGCTGAAGGAACGGCCGCACAGAGGGGTTATACACACAGACAACCTTATACATGAAAGGTCAGCCTGTACACAAGGGATACAAACAAACAGTATGAGTAATGCTCACAAACTGAATCTTTTTTTAGCCATATTCTGGACTGCAGAAAGTCAGACTGTATTACCATGCAGCACACAAAAAACAAAAATATAAAAAGTGCTTTGCTTTGGATCAACAGTGATCTAAAACTCCATACATATCTCAGTATGAATTAATCAAATTAAAACCGATGGATCAATATATGTATATTGAGGAGGCATGTTATTTATTAGCTCGGCCAAGTAGCAGTATAATTAATAATAAAAATTAAACAAATAAAATTATTAATTTTAATAAAAAATAAAATTAATAATAATTAATGTATCTAAAGAGCAGAACCGTAATTCTTTTATTCATCCCAACCCACAGTACATGTAAAAAAGTACACATTATGTCTGTCATTCTATTGCTGTGAAAAGTAAATCAATATTTGTATTGTGTTCTCTTTCATGTTATCAGGCGTTCTCTGCGTTCTTCTACATTCACTCCTTCCTGCAGCAGGTCACCGGCATCACTGTCAACACACCTGCTCAGCTGGAGGAGGCAACAAAAGCTGTGTGCAAGATGTCTTTCAATCAAGTAATGTTCTTTTCTTTTGATGTCCAAAGCATTCACAATGTATCATTCCTGTCTATGGATGTATGGAGTCTGAAGTGTGCCACAATAACATTTTCTGTAGTTAGTTTTAAGTTCACAATCAGCTTTAAAACTAGTCTTAATATATTAATGGATTTGGAACAAAGACTTTAAGAATGCTTTTTATTCTTTGCATTATAAATATGCCATGTTACCCCTCACCATTACTATGAAATTTTGTGTGATTTATGGTTTTCAGAGGATGAATACTACTTTAATGATCCCCTCTCATCTCACTTAGTGCTCCCAGTAGGTCAGAGATTTCACTTATACAATGAAATATAGATATGATATGCTAAATGGAATTGATTAAATTTGGTACATAAAATCATGTTCCCTCAAGATGAATTGTAATTTCTAATCTAGCATCATAAGGCCAAACGCTAACCAAATACAATTTTAATTATTAAAAATAAGTATAATTATTCTTGTGGCGCACTCCATAACCCATACAGGCCACAGTTGGGTCACTGAATGTTATCTTATAATTTATTAATTTACAGTTTTAAAATCCAACCGCTGAACAAAGTGTTTTTTGTTCCAGATGCTGCTTCTTGCCCCGGAGCAAAAGTCTCGGTTGCAGGATTACTGTGGCTCCTCTGTGTATGTTAATGTTCTCATGTTGAGAGGATACCGCTTCGATGATACGTCGTTCCCACGCATTTCCTTCCAGAAGAAGGTGAGACAAACGTCATCATGATTTTATAAATAAGCACATCCTCGTGCCTATTATCCACTAACTAGTCATTTGTTGCTGATCCTGCAGGCCGGAGATGCCTCGGTGGGTTGGGCTCTGGGCTACATGCTGACTTTGAGCAATTTGATGCCGGCAGAGCAAGTAGCGCTGAGGAAGTCCCTGACCTCCGGAGCGTGGGGCATGCTTATCTTTCTCTTTGTCATCTTGCTCATAGCAGTTCTGGCTTTCATCTTACTCCGAGCTCGTGATGGGCGGATGAAAGGAAGCAGTGAAAGCACCATTTAGATCACATCCTGCCCACGAGGTGATTTCGTTTTTCTGTAAATAGCATACAGGCTACTGGCCCTTTGTCCACAAGGCCCTGCGCTACAGTATTACAAAAGAGCAGGACAAGCGGGCTGATTTTATTACCATGGTTACCCAAAAAAAAACTGTGTTCTCCCAAGTCAGCCATCAATCACTCACTCACCTGACTGAACAGCAGGCAAGAGGGGTGCAGGCAGATACAAATACACTGGAAAGTAACTATAAATGATCAATGTAAAGGTTATTCAAACAAAGGTTCTTAGGGGACCATGCCCTGAGACCCTCCTCTTTCTCTAGATTTTCTCTACCCAGCCAGTTGTATTGCCTCTGCACTCACACACATATACACACTGAATCTGAAATTAAAATAGAAAGGGGTAAATTCGAACTGTATTTAGGGATCTTCAGATTATTTGATGAGTCAGTTTCTCCTCTTATTACAGTTTTAGGATTTCATACCAGGACAATGATCCTAAACATGAGTGCACTGTATATTCACTCACTGCAAAGGCTTTTACTATTATGGCATATTTATTTAATGATCTTGAATTTGAGCTTACATGTGCTTACATGTGCAATTACTGTCTGCTCCTTAAAATAGCAAACCAAAATCAAATTAGAGCTGAAAGGGAAAACGTCATGGTATTTTCTTCATTCAAATCCAGTTTGCAGAACCAACACAATAAAATACATGTCAATACTCTGCAGGTTTAAGAACTTGTTCTCCCTTGATAACATCAATGCTACAGGGGGTCTGAATGTAATTTTTATTCTTGAAAAGTCGAACCAACGGGTGGTTGTATGTATGTATGTAATAAATAAATGTTTGGGGTTTTTTTGTGTTTGTGATATAACTGAACTCTGAAGCACTGCTACAGTAAAACGAAGCACCGTAGAGATAACCAGCAGTTGAATGTTTTTCATGTTTTTATTAATAGATGTTTTCAGGTTGCAGTTCTGCCTAGATTAACTTAAAATAATCAATAATATGCAGAAATGGTGAACAGTAGGTGTTTGCGTG
>JBAJHX010000035.1:6887168-6918590 GCA_037176925.1 Amniataba percoides
TCAGGTTGCAGTTCTGCCTAGATTAACTTAAAATAATCAATAATATGCAGAAATGGTGAACAGTAGGTGTTTGCGTGCTGGTGTCGATTCAATCCAGTACTGGTGTTTTTGTTTTTGTACTTCCCTGTAACATATTATTAAACACATTTTACACCATAAAATAGTATTTATGGACTGCTGTATCGGTTTGGATTAATTACGTGTTGCCTTTCTTATGCGTTACAGGCCCAATATGAAATGTTTAACTCTCGAAGATTATTTGCAGTAACATGTTCAGCACATGTAGATTGTATAAGATTAAACTGAAGTCTGATTATTTACTACATTTCAACAAGTGTGTGCTGCAAAATAAAGACATTCCAATATGTACAAGGTGTGCTGTTGATGTTGAATTTAAATGTGTATTTTAGCATCTTTATGGTGTAAAATGTTTCAGGTCTTGGAAACATTTAGACAATCCTGATGAAAACTGATGCCTTTTACTCTTTCAGCCCATTCAGTAAATGTTTGTGTGAGGCATTGTTTCTATTTTATATAATGTTTTCAATAGAATTCACTCCATAAAATGTTTTGTAAATATTAAGTCCTTTTATATGACATTAAATTGCTCTGTGTGTGTTCTCTCTGTGCGTTTTACTCCAGGTAACAAAATAAAATGGTTTTCTATTTGTACAAAAAACCTATTGAATTTGGCACTCAGTTAACTCTACTTGGTCCATTGTGGACTAAAACTACCAGAATGCTTTGCTTTACGCAAGGCTGCTGCTCGATATGATGACTTCCCGTACAGTCTCAGGAGCCTTCAAAATAAAAGCAGATAACGTGAGTTTTAGTCCGATTTGCTGTTTGATCGTCCCACTTGCACAAAAGATGCACAGTAGAATATTTAAATCATGATAACTTAATACAAATTGAGTAAAGGTTGATATTGTCTTACTTTATTTATTTTATCTATTATCTTTGACAGTGACAATGATACTTTTTCCTGGTTCCTGTTTGACTATTTATTTGTTTATTTGTCCTATGTGAATCCCCACTTTGACACTTTGTCTCCTCTTTCTATGATCCAATATAAAAAACACAAAAGGGACACGTCACTGCCTTTCAGTCGGTCGTTAAATTTCTCACTGAGAAAAAAAACATTGCATTGGTACTTGTTTTCACTGCTTTTATTTTGAAGTCGGTAACCGGAAGTCTCTTTGTTATTCCCGCATGGCGGAAGTGCTCCTTGTTGTAACGTGTGAAAGAGCCTCTTCTGCCTTACACCTGCACAAAAACAACCTGCGGAGCTGCTCAGCTGTCCGAGCAGGAGCCTGTCGAGACAAGAAAAGCGTGTAGTTGTGTTTCCGTGTCCGTGGCGGAGATGTGCACACAGACGAAGGCCGCGGCGCTGATGGCGAACATCCCGCAGGCTGACATCGACGCGTCCGGCGTCTTCAAGTACGTCCTCATCCGAGTCCACAGCCGAGAGGAGGGGGACGACTCCGAGGTGGACATCGTGCGAGGATACGGCTGGGCTGAGTATCACGGTGAGACCCCCCAAAACATAAAACCAGGACAGGACAGTGAAGTTTTTAATCAACTTCTGAAACAGTCTAATACGCCAGCACAATAAACAGTAAACAGACTATGTGTATGACAACACATATAAAAGTGCCTGCAAATGTTATAATAGAAGTGGCTGAATATGTGTTTTCTGCAATCATGGATATAAATGAGTTTGATGGTTAAACTACTAGAAGCACCTATTATTATTATTATTATTGATATTTTTGTTATTATTGTTATTATTATTGTGTTTTAATGCCTCCAAAACACCATGAATGTCATAAAGTTAATACCTCTGAGTCTGAGCTGCCATGTGTGTTTTTAATTTTGGTTGCAGTGTGTCTGGGGTTAGTTTCATGTTTAACAGTAAGGTGGGGCAGCTTTTGGTTTCCATTCATTTATAAAGTCCTTAAAGGTATCTTACTATCAAACATCGCTCCTGTGTTAAAGTGCCCCCACTGTCGTTATTCAGCCTGTTCAGGTTATTGACTAATGCTGGAAATCCCACGTAAACACTGAATTGGAGGAAATTGCTTTTGGTTTCTGTGCTCCACACACTTGTTCAACCTGCATTAACGTTTCATACAGGTCCACCCACAGGCCCCTTTAAAACCATGATTACTAACCACTCTGCTGTTGAACGCAGCTATTTGTGAACCCCCCCCCCCAAAAAAAAAAAAAACTGTGCTTTCTGTTTTAAACTGTACTCTCAAATATCATGTGAAATGATACATGCCTTTAGTGATTCTTTAAGATTTAGATAAAGCTTGAATGAATGAATGGTCGTGTATGGTAAACTACAAATGAAAGACTCCACACTAAAATATAATGAATGAATTTTTTGGAGGCAGATCTACGCTGCCATCTGATGGATCTGCAGTGATGTGCAGCTCAGCTCTTCACTTTCTGTGTTGGGATTTGACTACTGCGTGGGATGGAAGATTCACATCACGATTATTAAAGACAAATTGAGGAATAGTTGTCATCTCATAGATGATATCATTTAGTAATAATGCAGTAAAGGCATATATAAAAAAGAAAATACACTGTGTATTGCATTTCACTTCACATCTTTGATTAGTTTGTCTTCTTTTAGGCATTTTAAGTCCTCCATAGTTGCCCCGATGACTGTTTAGAAGTGTTTTCCACATGTAAGTTTATGTCTTACGTACATATCATGCGGTTTATCTAACCTCGTCAAAAACACCAGATGGAGGCGACCCAGTCACGTAACAAGCAGCCATTTGTGATGATGCATAAACATATTTTATGGACAGTTGGTGACTCAAACACCAGCGGCCTCACTCGCAGGTTTATTCCAAACAAGTGTGGTTAAGCCAAAATATACGCACAGTCGTTATTTATAAAATTAGGTATTTACTCATGCCAAACTCAGTGGTTCTTATGACTCATTTTTCATTTTGATGATAAATTCTGATATTTGAAAAAATGAAATATGTTAGAAAGCACAGTTTGGATTAATTTCTTTCTCTTGCAGCTGATATCTATGAGAAGGTCTCAGAGGAGCTGGAAAAAGGCGGCGACCTGGACTGCGAGTGCATCGGAGGAGGGAGGATCAAACATGATCCCCAAGCCAAGAAAATCCACGTCTATGGATATTCCATGGTGAGAGAATCCATCTGAGTAAAATCTGAGATTATGCAGATATTAACATTACAACAAAGTCCATACTGATGCAGAGCTGTTTGATATTTAATGGTGGATTAATCTCTGCTTGCAGTGCCTTCCAAGTTATCATTAATCCCAGTGAGTTTATTTGAACGCTGATGCTTTCTGTTACAGGGATTTGGAAGGGCAAACCACGCAGTATCGACCGAGAAACTGAAGGCTAAGTATCCAGACTACGAGGTGACTTGGGATAATGAGGGATACTGAACTGAACCAAGACCTTTTGGACGCCCTTTTTCCTGGACTAACATCGCACTTCCCAGTAATCCCTCATGAGGACGCAGAAAATCACATTACAAAGTACACAGAGTCTGATAAGGAGCTTTTTTAATACCACAATAATAATTAATGACTGAGATGGACGTGTAACGACGAGTCTGATTGGAAAATAAGGCTTTTTTGAATTATTTCTATGTTACGAGTAAAGTAAAGGAATAGCAAAAATGTTTATTTTGAATTTGTATTCTCAACAAAAACAACAACAAATACACAATAGAGTGAAATCTCATCAGTCAGAGTAACATGCACTCAGTCACTGACTTGTTTTAGAGTCATGTAGCCTCCTAAGTTTCTCCTAATCGCAACAGGATTTTGGAAAGTAACAAATGCTTTGTCATGATGTGCGTTTCATAAACGTTTGCTGAAATTTTCCTTTCACTCGTGTGCACACTGTGTTTTGTGTCTGTTGCAGAGCAGAAAGATGAAAACTCCCCTCGCCAACAGTCCTTATCTTACTTTTAACAGCAGCTGTATTTCTGCCAGCCTCCGGACTGTAAACTGTCCTTAATCTAATGTGGATTTTTAATGTGTATAGATAAGACCAAATGAACTAGATGACCTGCCAAGAGAACGGTTGTATTTAGTATTTTGAACTCATGATATATCACCAATGTTCCCAATGAGAGGATACTAGTTATACTTTTGACTCAGTACATCATAGATTTAGTTTTCATTTATTTCTTTATTATTTTTGGCTAGTTGAACAGTGTAATATATATCATCACCTCATACAGTTGCAAGTGTTAAAAAGTAAAGTTCAAATGTTAGCTAACAGATGCTGGCAGACTTCAGGCTTGTTAAAATTGTTAACAGGAATTTAAATTTAAATTTCATGTTTCACCCCTTTTTAGCCCTTTTTTGTTCTCTGCTTGGAGGAATATATATCTCTGTTTAATGCTCCACCGTCTTCACCAACAAACTGCTAACTGTGTCCGTCTGATATTTGGTGCTGGTGTTCACTTTATTTATCAGTCTGAAACAGCTTTCTGATACAACACTGTTGAGCGATTAAAAAAACTGAATAAAAAACCTAACCTTTCAGCTCTTAAAGCAAAAATAAAAGTGTTCGTAGAGAAGTTGTAGTTAAGCACAAAGACAGGTAGAAACTGTTGGCCTAGCTGCCTTTAAATTCCAAAAAACATTTTAATTTCCTTTTTGTAATGTATGGCTATGTAGTTGCCAACAGATTAAAAAAAATCTGCATAATTGCATTCACTGTTAAGTTACAGAGCTCCAGTGTTTACATTCAGATTCCCACATGTCAAAAGCTGTGATGTAAACTGGGACAGATGAGGAGGATGTGTGGGTGTAGTTTATCACTTCTCAAGCTAAACTAGCATTTCCTTTATGGATTTATGCTTATCTAGGTTAAACAGATTTTTGTCTGTTAACCTTAACAGTCCATTGAGCTAATTACAAATAAGCTCTTAATTATTGTTTTCTTGCTGATTAATCACTAAGTACTCTATGCCATTGTACAAATGGTTGATTTCAGTTTAACTTCTGGCGGGAAGACCATGTTGGGATTTATCATAATAATGTTTTATGTGTTTAATGAAGGCAGCATGAGGCCATGTAGAAAATCTGAGCTAAACCCGAGTTAAATGAGGCACTTTACCTCCAGCTGCTCTTGAGAGACAGTAAGTGAACTCATAATTGGGCAAAACTGCTGCACGTCTGCTTCAGTTATTGAACAACATACGGATGTCTGCATTGCATAAACGTGTCATTTGGAGGAAATTGTTTTACGATGGTTTATTGCCATTCCATGCTGGGAGAATTTAAAGTCCAGGTGTTATCTGAGTGAAGCAGAGAAGCGGTCATAGTCAGCGAGCAAAGACTCTTCAGACCTTCACACCGCTCAGGTGGAGGAGGAATAAAGAAGATGTTACGTTTGAGGAGCCTCCTTCTGCTGTTGACTCTGCAGTTTGGTAAGAGCACATTGAGCCAGACTCAATTTGATCAGTGAGGTTTTAATACCATGTTTATGTAGAAATAGTGCTGTGTCTTGCTGGCTGAGTGTACTTATCTTGTGCTGTTGTGTAGGGCATCCACACAAGTACACAACACACAACAGTGATAAAGATCTTCTAACAAGCCCCAAAAGTTTCACTGAAAATCTTATTTCAAGGTCGATTTAATACTGAAGCTTCAGATTTCCAAAGTCAAGCGTGAACTCACAGTCACAAAAAAAGTTCTAAAAGTTGGTGCTGATCACTTTAATCTGAAGTCTGGCCTGTAAACTGAGATCACGTGTTCTACCTCATTTCTGGGAATTTGGGGTTGTTGGCAACTTGCTTTGGCAAAGTCCACTATGTATACACTGTAAACATTTCTTTACTTAGGCTGACAATGAATTGTTTAGAGGAAGGAATACATTTTTCGTGTAAATCTTTCAAAACAGCATGTAGACCTTTAGAAGAAAAATTTAAAGAAAATGTATTCATTTTGGTGGCATTGTGCTCATGTAGTGTCCATTTACATTGTAACAGAGACAGACAGACAGATGGATAGATCCCTTACAATGACAAAACCAGTTAAAACGTTTTCTCTCAACTGTTGTAGTATTCACTATCATTAAATCCTTTTTATACATTATAAAAACATACGATAAAAAGTCTTTAAAATAGTTGTAATTAATGTATGCAAGTAAAAAGATGAATAAAAGCAAAGATTAAAGTCCGATACTTCCACTCATAGAACACCTGCTGGTAGCCAGTCTGAAGTAAAATGCACATTTGTACAACTCTTGAAGTCTTTAAAAGTTTTGTTTAGTTCATTAATGTTAGGAGAACTGCTGTCGCTGCTTGTTACGAGACGCTCTGTGAGTTAACTGAATATTTTGTCATGAGATGTGCAGGGTTCCTGCTCAGTGTCATTTCTGCGTCCAGCTGGCAGGTCACTGAAGCACAGGGAGTCTTAATCAGAGACCTTTGGATGGAGAGATGGAGAGATGGTGTAAAGCTGATTACTTGTCTCCGGCCTTTGAGTCATAAATCTTTGACAGTAATGAGACCTGATAAGAGTTCGATTTCATACAACCTTCAGCGGCAGCAAAGATGGAGAGTTTTTAAATAAAAACACTTGTTCTGCTCTGATGCTTGAGGTATTTCCATCATGAGAACTACGCTTATCTTCCACTTTATTTCACAGGAAAATATGATACTTACTACCCCACTACAGATAAATTGCACCTGACAGTTCGGTCTCTACGTTGGGAACAGTAGTCAACAAAACGGCTCCACTTAAGCTCCACTTGCGTCTTCTGGAGCGACTGTGTCACACAGATTAGTGGTAGTTAATTAGCAGATGTTTAAACATTTAGGACTAATCTGAAAGGACCTCACAGTAATGTTTATGTATATTTTATGACTAAGTATTGCTTATCTTTACTGGGGTTAAATGTATAAGGTATTATTTCTAAGGGACTACTTTTTCATAACATCACATTTTTTTAAAATAAAAGACTAATAATTTTGTTAGCACTTGCCTGAATAGACATGTCGACATGATGTACTTTTCAAATGATAATTTAAATGTAACAATTTAATATAATAATCTGTATAGGCTGGAGGTTTATTTTAGAAAGTGACACTGTCCTCTGATGTTTTCTGTTGTCACACAGTTGCTGGTTCTTTGGCTAATCCATGTCAGAGTCCTGAGAGAAAATGTGACTTTGTGTGTGACTGTACTGACTGTGGCGATGAGAAAAACTGTGGTACGTTAAAAATGTTGACTTGAATATATTACTTTAAACTGAATTCCCTCATGTTATGTTTAAGCAACAGTGCAACAGTTAACCGTTATTTCTTTTACACCTCTCAAGGCTACAGTGGAAAAGGGTTTGAGTGTGACTTTGAGGATGCAGGAATGTGCGGGTGGACTGACGGGTCCTTGAATGCAGCAGTGTACAGCTGGGAGAGGCGTCAGAGAGGCGACACGCTGCCTGACAGCGGGCCGTCCTCTGACTACACCACCGGGACAGCTACAGGTGCACTGTCACTTTTTTTTTTAAATCTAGTTTTGTCTTTTTGTTCTCATGGTGTATATGTCACAAGTCTCTTTACAAGCATTAAGCACTTTTTTGTTCACATTAATAATACCTTTTATACAGCATATAATTTATTATCTCTCTTTTTTATGGCCCTTATCTGAACAGTATTATTATAATAATGGGAGAATGATTTTGTTCCTGCACCGATTAAGGATGTATTACAGGGATGGATAAGATTATTATTAGAACTTTTTTTCATATTGGTCCAGCAACCAGCACTCCTCCAAAACAAACAGAGAGACTAAGTGAACACTGAAAGCGATCCATGAGTTTTAATTCGTGGTTGGTGACTAAGATTTGTGCAGAGGCGAAATAAAAGCACCGTGTAAATATGAAATGAACTGATGAAGCGTGCAATTAACAGATCAGAACAAGAGGTGATTTTCGCAGCCAGTAATTTCTCTGCAGCTGTGAGTTCAGCTATAACCACGGAGATCTCTCCCCAGCAGTTCAATTGGTCTCAGAGTCATCTTTTAACAGGAGGACGTGTTGAACACACACAAAAAATGTTAGCTGGTGTAGTACTCGATTAAAATGAGCTCTAACTTACCACCCACATCTCCAGTTTGTTCAGTAATACTAATATCAATTCAATTCAGTCTGATTATCAGGGTGGCATGAAAACGGCACAGTGCATTGAACTGCAACATGAAACAAAGTGCTCAGTATTTCCCCTCACACAGGTTCGTTTATGGGAGTGACAGCAGTGAAGTCAGAGGCTCTAAGTACTGCAGTCTTAACCTCTCCAGAGATAAAAGAGTCTGCGCCAACCTGTCGCCTTCGTCTCAGATACTTCCTGTGGGACTCAGGTAAAGGCCATTAATGACCAGCTTACATTACACAACATTAAAGGAGGGATTTTATACCACTACTGCTTTTACCATCAGTATTATTATTTATTTTATGGTTATTTGTTTTCTTTGTTTTTTTTGTAGTTGATATTCTGTCATTTTTCTCTAATTTGATGGACTCTATACTCTTCTGTAAACATAATAATACTACCACTACCACAAATAATAATAATAATAAGAAGAAGAATAAATCTTTTTATTGTTGTGTACACTAATATGATATTTAATTTTAGTATTTGTAACGTTACCTGTAGGTCACACAGGTCTGGGGCCCACAACCTTGTGGGCGTCCGTCCTCCACCAGCACTCTCCAGAGGCCATAGTGTGGCGTCCTGAGGCCACCAGTGTTCGAGGCTGGAGGGAGGACACCATCTTTCTCGGCCGTATTCCCACAACCTTCCAAATCCGTTTTACCTCGCAGCGATCCGACGGGCGAAGCGGAGATGTGGCGATAGACCAGCTGGAGTTTCTGGACTGTGCTCTGCCCTGTGAGTCCCTCAACAAAACCAACTCACATGCAACCGCTGTGAAGTCCTGAGTGTCCCACCAGCAATTAATTATAATAAATCTCGATGAAGTAATGAATTAAAATTTAAAAGCTATGATGAGCATAATCTTCATGATTACTTTAATGTGGTCCTCTTTATGCCTTCAGTACCACTCCTCGGTAAAGAGTGTCCAGTGGAGACGTTTGAGTGTAAGCGTGGCGGCTGCGTTGATCAGAAGCAGTTGTGTGACGGCACGGACGACTGCGGCGACTGGAGCGATGAGGAGAACTGTGGTGAGAAATCATCTGAAGAGCCTCCCTCTGACCCCACAGGACTAAATATGTAGGAACAGACACGGATGACTCACTATGCAAACAGACAGACACATAAAAGTCTGTGCTGAAAGGTCAAGGCCTATTGTGCAGGAGAGATTAAAGGGCCAGTTCAGATATTTTAAAGACCTGACATTTGAAATCAAAGGTATATCCACAGCTCATTAGAAAGACATATGAAAATATTTTTTTGTGTGTAATTTGAGTGAGGTTTGCATGCATTTATTTACAAATTTCTACTACTCTGAATGGCAAAATAGGCTGATGGTCACTGCTTTCTCAAACTCATCTAGCTAAGTGTGAAAGTTCAAGGTCTCGCAAACAGCAGGTTGACAAGAACACTCTTCACTCAAGGTCCAACTACCGGTACTATTTTTTTCTGGAGCCAGTTTTGTTCATTTTCTGACTAACCACCTCTGTTAAGTTTAGACAACCCAAACTGTTACATGTATGGGGGGATAGTCATAGTTAAAGGAACAGCAGGTGTAAGGAGCAGTGACATTTCCTGAAATTCAATGAGAAAAAAAAAGTTTTCATACAAATCCCACATAGTGTATTTGACCACACGCATGTATTCATCCTGTGATGGGTTGTGTGTTTTCATGGTGTCCACAGAAGGTTACCGGCGCTGTGACTTCGAGGACAGTCTTTGTGACTGGGACCTGACTTCACTGTCCAGACTGAAATGGATAAGGACGAATCATGAGGACATTTCTATGTTGGATCCTCTAAAAGGACCAGGCAGGGATCACTCCAACAACTCTGTAACAGGTATCATATTCTGATATATGTTTTTTCATTGTGGAAACCTCACTGTTGTTCTGTTTAATGCTTTAAGTATTTAATCTTTTGACTAAAATGAAATCATTTTTATTGCAGGTCACTTCCTGTACGTCACTGTCCCAGAGAGTGGTCTCACAATGGACTGGGCCGCCTTCCAAAGTCCCCGTCTTGAACCCACCAATAGTACATATCCTTGCAAGGTGAGTGCTGATTCCTTTTTCAGGTGTTTTTATTTCACTCTGACACTTAAACTTCAAAGTGTTTCACAAACACAATGGAGACAATTACTGAACAAAAACTCCAGATACTGAATTACTATTTCATTTTTCATTTTTGATCAATGTGTTTAAATAGTTGAATAAAAAAAAAAAAAGAACATAATTTGAGCCTAATGTGACTTAATTTCTGTATAGATGGTGATGTACACTCACCAGTTTGGCCCGAGGTCTGGCGGTCTGACGGTCCTGGTGGCAGATAAACACATCACCCCAGCCTGGGAGAGGGGCGGAGCTCTAGGCGATGTTTGGGTGAAGGCAGAGGTGGAGATTGTCACTGACAAGGTTTTCCAGGTGAGTGCTTGAGCTCACAGTTTTGGTAACAAAAAAACATTATTGTGCTTGGCTGAGTTGGAATAATTGGTGTATCATTACAAACAAAATATGACAAAGTGCAATTGAAACAGACTTATCAAATAAGTAATTATGCAGATGAACACACATTAGTTTGCAAAAATAACCTCATTAACCAAACAAATAATTATAATATAATATATATTTTTAATATGTCCCTTTAAGACCAACTCATTATATATGTGAAGATGTAAATCTGTGGACAGAAATCAATAAGATAACACATACAAATATTTTTAACAAGGATCTTAACTCTGATGATTAAAGAGTTTAGTTCTGGATATGAAGTGAGCAGACCAGAATATCACTTTTCTGTTACTATGTAATATAATTAGCATTTTTCTTTTTCCTTTTTTTCTGTCGTTATAGATTTTAATAATGGCGGCAATCAGGGACTTCGCATATGGAGGTATCGCTGTCGACAGCATCGTGTTGTCTCCTGAGTGCCGTGTATCAGATGGTAATTCCTTTCACCATTTTTTTTTTCAATGACCCCACAGTTGTAGAAAATGAGAGTAATTATCATCTGTCATTTGATGAATCTGCTGTCTCAAATTCTCTTTGTGAACAGTAAATGATACCTGGGCAGACTTCCCTAAACCTCCTAAAAACCCGTGCACTGAGCCAGACAAGTTGTGTGATTTTTATGCTGACTGTCCAGGAGAAGAGGATGAAGCCAAATGCGGTGAGTCTGCCCAAATTGTTTCTACAGTTTTACCATCAGAGGCAGGTGTGCAAAGGTTCGAATCTTGAAAAGATATAATGAACTATTCAGTGGAAGTTCAGGGCCTCAGTAGCCACCATATGCAAATAACAAATTGCAGTCATTAGGTAAAACCTGCGTCTACACACTGACAAATGTGTTTATGTGTTTTTTCTGTCAAAACAATCACATTTTGAGTGAGATGTGTCCATGGATCATCTCTGCAGGGGACTTTTCCTACACTGAGGGCAGCTCAGGATGGACTGACTCCAGCATTGGGAGTCAAGGTTGGGTTCTATATGAAAATATCACATCCAAAGGTACAAATACTCTCTGTCATCACCCCCCCCACCTATTGATTTACTAATATTGAATGATTTTTTAAAATGTCATATTTCAATATGAAAATTAAAAAGGAAAAAAATATTTGTTTCTTTAATATCTCTCAGAGAAGTACCTGTATGTGACCGAGGCAGCAGGCCAGCAGCTGACTGAGGCCCAGACACGGACCCCCCTCCTGGGACCCTCCGGCCCATCCTGCACCCTCAACTTTGATTTCGCACTAACTGGACATCCAGATCGCATTGGTAGCTAAGTCAACTTGTGATCCAAAATGTCTTCTTTTGACTTCCTTCTGTGCCTCTTTCCAGGACACAGGACTCAGGTGCGTTTCCGTGTCCTCTCTGCTGCAGGTGAGCTGTCCGTCAGGGTGATTGACAGCCTGCTGGGCGTGCAGCCTAAACTGTGGGAGTTCAGTGGGAAGACAGGAACGGAGGAGGGGGCGTGGCAGCGTGTTAACATTTCTGTTGGAGTCAGAAAAAATCGCTTCCAGGTCAGCTTTATTTTAGAGAGACTAATGATTGTCAAAATTTTATTTGAAATGGAAAAAAAAAAGGTCGATCAAGTTTTCATGTGATCCACAATTAATTTCTTACAATCACACAAGGATGGTAATTGGTAACTATTTTTTTACATTTGATACAGAAGGTCACAGACAAAAGCCACAAAACTGAATAATAAAACTCTGAAACTGCTGAGAAATTATCTCTTCAGGTTGTCTCAAAAATCATTTTCCATCCTGCTGGTATCAAAAGTAGTCCATCCACTGTACAGTAAATTACTCTTAAACCAGTTTCAAACATGTGGCAACAAAAGAAAAAGAACATGACAATCACAAGTACAGTTTTTATCTGTTCCTTGTTTCATCTTTCACAGCTGGCGTTTGAAGCTCGTGCTGTGAAACTTTGTCCATGCGCCAAGATTAAAGTGAAGAACGTTCACTTTGTCGGCTGCCATGCTGACAATTTTCCATCTTCTCCAACAGGTAAGTCTCACATTGCATAACGCTGCCCACTGTCATATTTTACCTGGAAGTGTCTCAGTGCTTTGATGACAAACCTTGTGGGATTTATTTTGTCCAGCACTGTCCTGTAACTTTGAAACTGGACTGTGTGGATGGTATCAGGACAACAGTGACAACTTTGACTGGACGTTGCTCGATGGGATAGATCACACCATTTCGATAGGTAAGCTCACGTAAAAACAAAATAATAAAATAGCGTATTTGGAAATATAACGTATTGTCTACGGCACACACATCTTTCTTTAGCCTCACTGGTAGATGGCAGTACGCTTAAAATGTGCGTTTAAATGTGTCATGAAGAGTAGAGGAAACGTATTTTGGGATCAAGATTCAATGTAATGTTATTAATGCAGCTTTAACAGTCTTTATAAGTTACTAGTATCATCAATTTAAAACATTTCATGTATGAAATTCTTGTTTGTAATGTACCTACATGCCAGTGAATTTCTATAAATAGTATTTATATTCACATTGTTCATAGTTTTGTGTTTTACTTTTTGTGAGAAAGTAGAATAATCAAACTATTCAAGTCACTTTTCTGTTTATCCAGTTGAGATTCTTATGCGACAGTTATGAAGTTATTCTAGTCCCAACACAGCCTTGAGGCAGCAGGCTATTATTATACTTGTAGTCAGGCTGTATCAGGGAACAGAGTGAAAACACAGTGACCACAGTGCTTTATTCTGTTAAAGAAATTTCAGCTCTTTCTTTCTTTCCAAAAGATTAGGATTTGTGGAAGAATAAAAAACCGTTAACACCTGATTATTCACTTTTAAACGTGAAAGTATATTATCAAGCTATATATATATATATATATATATATAGCTATATTATATATATAGCTATATTTAAATTCCAACATCTAAAATGTCACTTCTGCCTTGAAACTAACTACATTCCCGCCTGTCTTTCTGTGGACATCCAGGGAAAAGCCTTGTTGTTGACATGTGGAGTCCGTCTCTGCGTGGTGCGTATGGGCGTTTAGTTTCATACCCACAGCTGCCAAGTCCTACAGATCAATGCCTGATCTTCTTCTACAAACTCTACGGGCCAAACACAGGTGAGGAGGAAACTGAACGGAAAGCAGTTTTGAGTGAAATAATGAAGTTTCTCTGTCTTTAAGTCTCAAAATATGATTTAAGGAGAGAAAAAATACCTCAAGTTAATGATAAAAAGTCTTTCTGCTTGTTAAAATAGTTGTTTGTATGTGTGTGTGTGTGTGTGTGTGTGTGTGTGTGTGTGCGTGTGTGTGTGTGTGTGCGTGTGCGTGTGCGTGTGTATCAAATCTAGTACAATTTCAGGAAACAGTCAGAGCACAGAATAATTTCTTTGCCCTCTCGTCCAGGTGCTCTGAATGTGAAGCTGACAGATAAAAACGGTTACGAGACTGTCCTCTGGACCCGCAGCGGAGCTCATGGCAACCTGTGGCACGAAGCACACTGCCCGGTACCACACCAACAAATAAGCTTCCAGGTATGGAAGAAGAGCAGTCAGCCTGATGTCACCAAACAATCTCAGAATTCACGCAGAGCTGCATGCATCTTAAAAATGATTTTTTTTAAAAATGCAGTCAGGTTGAAGTGGGTGGGTAGAATTTTTGGGTTTATACCATCTTGTGAAGTAAAGTAAAATATCACCACAGCTTTAATTACTTCTGGATAGTCTTTGTTGTCAAACTGTGAGATAAGAAGATATTACAAAAAGGAGTGTTTTTACAGTATCTATCTACTCTCCTGTGTTCGACTCACCACCAGCTGGTGTTTGAAGCGGTTCGCTCTGGTTTTGACGGGAGTGTGGCCATCGACGATGTAACGTTCCTGGATAGTCCGTGCAGCGTGCCGAGCATGTGCTCCTTTGAAGGCCAGAGGTGTGGGTACAGCAGCAGTGGTGAAGTTCACTGGCTCCATCGCAGCGGACAGACAACCACGGTGGCCGGACCCAAAACTGACCACACACTGGAAACAGAGCTGGGTGAGAGAGGATCCCATTAAAAGAAAGGTGATATTTTATCAGACACACAGAAAGCTGAGAAACAGTGAACTGTAACCTTCCTCTGCCAGGTTTCTACATGATGGCCAACACTGCAGCAAACCTCCTCCGTCCTGGTGGAACCACATTCCTCACCTCGCCTGTTCGCCAAGGAAAGGCAGAGACTGTGTGCGTCCACTTTTGGTATTACATGGGAGGAGTGAATCCTGGTGAGACACCTTCACACACTGAACGCACCAAAAAGGCAAAAAACAACAAAAAACTCAATTTAATATATAACTGTGCGTACTTTGCAGGTTCTCTGACATTGTACATGAAGCCAGTGAAGGGAGAAAGGGTAAAGATCTTCTCTGACAATCTGAACCAGGGAGATGTCTGGCGCCATGGCAACGGCAACATCTCGAGCAAAAACGTGGACTGGCAGGTACAGTGCGGAGGCTGGAGAGAGTCACTGGAGCAGTCTCAGACTTTTTAAGTGGTCAGTTAGACTTGAAGCACAAAAAAGAGTTTGTGCAAATGTGCTCAATCAACTTTATTTCAGTATTTTGGTAATAGAGTCAAGGATTTTCACCTGGCTTTGATCACATGCTGTTTTATTGTTTTGCCTTCCCATCGACAGTTTGTTTCACCCAACTTTAAGATGTTGCTCTAATACAGAGTCATTTTTAAAAACCTTTAAAATCCACATTCAGACTGTAGAGAAAGAAAGGCAGTATATCAGACTTAGTTGTAGGTTAGAAGGTGAACTTTCTGTGTCGGGTCACGTGTTTGTCGTATAGCCCAAGATGTAATTTATTCTGTTCTGCAGTTGGAGTTTGAGGTGGTGGGAGCCGGAGGCAAAGACACTTTCATTGCAGTTGACGACATCTTTATCTCAGGTCGCCCATGTGAAGATCAAGGTTTGTTTCAGCCTCTGCAAAGTTATAGAGAAACACAGACCTTTTATGTAATTCACAAGCACACTGAAAAAACTTTTTTTACCAGTGTTACATGTCCTGCTCAGTTTACTTAGCACAGTATTCTGTTAATACAGCTGTATCAGTTCTTACGAACCAGATGTGCAGCAGTTGAAAGAAATGAGCATTTTTTTAATGTCTCACAAAAAAAACTCCATTGCATTATGAGAAATGTTCAGTTGTACCTACATTGTACTTATAATATCAGAATAACTTTGCTAACTTTTAACAATTATTTTTTTTATCTTGAAAGTCTGACAACTTTTTAGAAGAAAAATACTCAATCATTTGAATATCCACTTCAAAGATTTTTGTCACCCATTTTTTCATCTTTCTTCAAACTATGATTATTACTTTAACTTGAGTAAATTCTTCATAAAATATTTTTATACATTAGCTCCAACACCTCCAGTCAAATACTTAATCGTCTTATGTCATTTTTAACCATTTCCATTGCTCTCACACTGCTGCACTGGCCAGAAAACACCATGTAATGTATAAATACATATTTCACACAGTTTTTAACCAAAATAAAAGCTGTACCAGTACAGAGTCATATCCTCTTTGCATCAGTGGCTGTTTTTGTTCTGTTAAATATCTCAGGTTCTAAGTGCACTCTGGAGAGAGGGATGTGTAGCTGGAGCAACACTCAAAACATCAAAACAGACAACCTGGACTGGGAGCTGACGAGTCAGGAGGTAGAGAGGCACTACTCTGTCCCACCTGCAGACCACACTCTGGGCACAGAGCGAGGTAAACCAGAGAGAGAGAGAGAGAGATGCCGTGTTTCACCTTCTTATCACTTAGTATCAATCAAGAACAGCACTTTGATCATTTTTAAACATATAATGTATTTTATGTGTGCATATCCATTGGTGAGTGTGTCCTAAAATGTACCAAAGCTGAGGTATCTTTTTTGCCAGGTCACTTCCTGTTCTTTCCAAGCAGCGACCGGACACCACCCAAACAAAACGCTCAGCTGCTGAGCCCTCACCTGCCTCCGACCAAGGGCACCTGCCTTAAATTCTGGGTCTACAAACCATACTCATGTAAGGGTCAATGTCCTCAGTGCTGTAATGTACTTTGTTCGTCTTGGACACATTTTATGTTTGACGTTTTACTTGGCGTGTGCAGCGGACACCGAGCTGAGGGTGTGGAGGCTGTCTGAAGGTCTTCTCAATCAGCTGCTGGTGGTGGGTGAAGTGGGAGGACCGTGGAAACGCTTTGACATCAACATCACATCTGCTACAGAATACCAGGTCAGACTCTCACCAGTACTAATATATTAATATAGTGCTTCTAACACCTTAAATGTATCCCTGTGCAGTGTTCTGCATGTGAGCCTCCACAGTACAGAGCTAAATGTTTTACTGGACACTAACGATGCAATGATTTGTCAGTGATTGGGACAAATATACATCTTCTACATTCAAGTTTCTTTAACGGGATGACTCTTTCTGCTGCTGTCCTGTTAACAGATTGTGTTTGAAGGAATCAAAGGCATGTCCGGCATCGTAGCTCTGGATGACATTGAGTACACCATCGGAGTCAACTGTGCTAAGCAAGTTACAGATCCACCAACAAGTAAGATGGGCCAGTGGGTTTGCATCCCCTCATTACATTAATCTGTAGACTGCACGTGTGTAAAACTTGTTTTGTATTTTTATCACAAGATGAGAGATGAGCTAGATGAGAAGACTCTCGTGTGAAAATCACCACAATACAAAAGGCTTAACTAGCCATGCAGTGATGTAAAGTGGTCCTGTTGTCTTCAGAAATTGAATGTTTTTCTCTTCCTTGCAGCCCCATCAAAGCCAGACAACGCAGGAGGGATCGCAGCGTCCGTCATTGTGGTCCTGCTGCTGATCGGCACACTGATCGCCCTGCTGATTTACTACCTGCGGACCCGACCTGTCAATGCTGCGACAGGCTCTTCATCATCGACCTCGGCTGATGCTGGTTTCAGCAATGAAATATATGAGCGAAACGTCACAGTGAGTCAGTCCGACAAGTGGTTTATTAAAATCAGCCAATCATGGTAAATACACCAGTTATTTATAAACCTTCAATTCACAGTGCAGGTGTCAAAAAAGAGATTTCAGCTTTAATGCAGTTAGCAGCATAATCTGTTCTTTACTGTGTCTGATTAATGATTTATTATGTGTTCATGTCAGCAGGACCATGTGGCAATTCCAGCAGTGCAAAACCACCCCATGGCAGCTGGCTTCAATAATGTCTCTGTGAGTATGCAGCACTATGTGACTATTTATTCTTAAGGATAGACAATATACTCAAGATGGTTTAAAGCTGACCTAATATCTCTTTGACCACTAGAGGGCAGAAAAACTCAGAGCCATGAGCCCAAACAATCTAGCAAGAGATGATGCACTGTTGAGATCCTTTCTGTTTACAGCTGTCAAATGCAAATTATCATCATTACTCACTCCTGAGTGATAAGCCACTGAGCTCAACATACTGCAGATTGAATGTTGTCTCTCAGTGAGATCAGCAGCCTGTAAACCTTTATTATTGTGTGACATTAGTATATTATTCCTCATATTATTTATTAGCTTTTTGTGTTTTTTATATCTAAAATATGTCTGTCCAGGGCCTTTAAGAAATCTTCTACACAGAGATACTATTTTCTAAATGTTTACGGACACACACCCTTTCCCATCGTGTACACTGGCAGACTGACTCTTCTTCTCGTGTTTCTGCAGGTCTCTGCTGATTTCAGAGAAATGGAGGTGGCGTGAGGCAGGAGGAGCGGTGGTCCTGCCACCCAAAGGTGGCTTTGTAAAATTTAGGCGATATCACAGCAGCAGAACTGCTTGTGTCGCCCTTACATGACACACACACACACACACACACACACACACACACACGCACATACACAAAACACAAGCACACACCACATACTGAAACACTGATAAAGGCCTAATCAGTGCAGCTGCGTCAGACCTGGTGGAGCCCTCCAGGGTCGCCTCTCTCTGTGGACGGACAGATGGAAGTCAGGAGGAGAACATGAATGGAAATGAGTTAAACTTTCTTTAAAATCGAGAGCGGGCATAACCCATGAAAGGCAAAAATGGTTGCATAAAGATTCATGATCCACTTTGGATCTGTGAGAAAGTTCAAACAGTTTCAGGTTACATGCAGCTCTGAATCCTGTTTGTTCAGTTTGATGGGAGCTCAGCAGGTGGGGCACCTTTCTTATTTACTTAAAGACACTGGCCTCTAATTTGACACATTAAAGTGAATTTCCTGGTCACAGGCAAGACTAAACCTGCAGACTCTGTTGTATAATGTCTTCTGTGGGTCAGAAAATAGCTTACTCAACCCAGTTATCTCATCTTTAGCTCAAAGACGGCACATTTACAGCAGACAGCCTGAATTTAGGGGATACAGCTTGAAATACGTGACTGTACCCGGCAAGACGAGTCTAGTGAAAAAACTCTTGAGTTGCACATTAGGGAGTCTAAAACATCTCTGCCTCTTTCTGTCTCTCACGAGTCCCCCTACTTTACAGAAACCTACAGGGTGCCCCTTAAAAGAAAAGGAAGGCTTTAAAGAGACTGATACAGGAAGCTGAGGAGGTCGACATGTAATGCTGCTGTTTGGAAAAAGACTGCAGGACAGATGCGCTGTTTTGGATGTGTTGGAGGGTTAACTTTACTCTGCTGTGAAACAAGATATAATTGAGCTCTGATGAATGAATGAATTAAAGTTAAGCATTGAAACACCGGCATGAGAATGTTTTTTTACTCAGAGTAATTTGGTCTGCTGGGGAATAAAATAACTGCATCATGAGGAGTTTAAGATAAAAAGAAACAGAAAACAATGAAATGGGTGTCCTGATAATTACACCTGAAAATCTGAAAAAAAGACAAATGTCTTGGTATTTTGGTTTGAAGATACATATTTGTCTTTATAAACTAAATAATCCGCATAGTGGTGGGAGGTTTAAAGTGAAACTTTAGATATATTTGCTCATAATTAGTATAGAAATTTGAAAATGATACATCAATTATTCTGACTGAAAATAACCGATTAACAAACCAATAATAACCAATTTTCTCAGATGTCAAAGATTTTCTTTCTTTTCTGTTTCACAACACTTTCATGGCTGCTGGGCTTTATAACTCATTTCACACCTGCATCACTTGATAAACGTGGTGTGAAAAACATCCCGCAGGCAGACAGTGACTGCTCTCTGTGTGAGGGGATGGATGGTGCTCTCGGCTCCCTGCGCGGCTCTGATACGGTCAAATGCCTCGTTCATCTTTGGGAAGAGGGGGATGACGACATCACGTCCCTAGCAACGGCCGCGTCTCTACGGCAACATCCTCCGATGTCGCCTCTCCGCAGCTGTCACCGCGACTCCCGCCTGCCGTCAGTGAGGCGGACAGAGACGCTCGCCGCTCTCTTTCTGAGGACGCTGCCGTTGTCATGCGTGGAGCGCGAGCGCCCGCCGCTGCAGCCGCGCGTGCCTCGCGACCCGCATGCCTGAAGTTGGAGCGGACTCGGAGCAAGTTCGGCACGAGGACGCCCTCCGCCCGCCCGCCGCGCGCCGTCCGCAGCCCGTCCACGCGCATCTGGAGCCTTCTCATCCGCGGCGACCGGCTGTGATCCGGCGGCGCGTGCGGCTGCATGGATCCCGCCGTGCTCATCTTCCTGCTGTACGTGATGATCGCGCACGAGCTGGTGTGCGGCTGGATGCAGTACCGGAGGCAGAGCGCCAAGCCCCGCGAGCGAGCTGCGGGACCCCTGCTGCTCTCCAGGTGCGTGAGCGCGTGCGTGTGCGCGCGCGTGTCACTGTGATCAGAGCACGTGGCTGCAGATGATGCATCAGTATGTTTTGGTAACTATGGAGCCGCTGCTGATGCTGAGGCGCAGATGTTGCTGTTTGCTCTCCGCAGGTTTGATTGGCGCAAAGACTTTCTTGCTTTTTTCTGTTTCATTCAGTGTTGGATACTCACTGATCAACCACCCGACAAGACTGGATGGTCAAATTTTCTGGATGCAGTGTTTCAAGGATAAGATAATGCAGCTGCTAACCTATGTTAAACTCTAACCTTTTGCAGATGCTTACAGAATAATGTTACCATATTTCCTTATTTTCCTTTTCCATATTTGACCTTAACCTAACCTAACCTCTTCAGTGTTTCTCAGAAAAGAAAACAAACTCACTAAGAACCAGATACTTTGCATCATTGAGGCTGTTTGCTGATGCTGCATCACTGTCTGCATTCCAAATGATGCCAAAGGTGCTGAGCGGGGTTAAGTGACTTCCAGGTGTGAACTTGTGGTCTGCAGTTCACCACACCTTTTATTCTGATGACACATTTGAGCATTTGAACTATTTATTACTGCGGTTATTTGTGTGACAGTAAGTTCAGGGTGGTTTTTCAGGCCCGTTGAGTTCTACCACACCAAACAGCGTTTTTTATGAACGTGACTTTGTGATGGAAAACAGGAAAGGGCCAAAGTGTTGCGGCAAAGTTAGACTCAAACTATTGTCTAAAACACCAACGTATACTGAAGTATTATGGTCATCCTTCTTAGGAACCAGGGGTCCTCAGCTAAATCATGAAGAACAGGGAACAGCAACATTTAAGGAAATGATCCTGAAATGTTCTTTAACTTTACAACAAATAAGATGGCTTAGTTAAGTGTTTACTTGTGACTGTCATTTTGAGACATTGGTCATTTATAAATGCTTGTTTAATGCTTCAATGTATGAGCTGCTCTGACAAAACTGAAACTATCTACTGCCTACGTTCACTCAGCAGTTCTGGTTTTCGTCTTGTTACTGTAATGATCTGTATTTCCTCCCCAGCGCCCGGGTGTGTCGGGGAGCCTGGAGAACGAGCAGCCAGTCAGTCAGGACCGAGCGGGGAGGGAGAGACCTGAGGAAGAGCGGACGCATCGTCAGAAAAGCCTGACAGGGAGAGAGGCCAGGCATGGACAGACACTTGTTGAAGAATAGCATTTACTTCACCCTCCAAGTGACTTCGGGGTGTGATCTGCTCTTCACCTCGCCTTTTATTTTAATGACACATTTGGGCATTTGAACCATTTATTACTGTGGTTATTTGTGTGACATTATGAACCGTTTGACGTCTACTAGAAGGGTTTTTAAATCTGACATAAACCAAGCTGCATTTAGCCAAACTGCTGATAGGAGAAAATAAAAAAAATAGGCAGCATTGCTAGTGAGTGTAGTGATCTTCATGTCTGCCATCATCACCACTGTGTAGCTTTCCCAACTGTTGTTCTGAGCACAGTTTTTTGTCGTCGTTGTTGTAGTTTTGTTAAGATAGGCACATCAACCACTCCTTTTGACACTGTGTGACGTAATTTATGGCTCAGTGTGAAATATCAGAAGCACCCTGGCTGGTTTTTATTTGTCTAGGACATGCTGTGTCTCTTTAAAGATCGGGGCTTTTGACCTGTTTCTTAAAATGTTCTCTTACTAATGTCTCTCAGCACAGTCAACTGTCAAATAAAGGCCAATAGGCCAAAAAAACTTAAATAACAGAGTGAGATGATGTGGGATACTCAAGTGTGGTCATGTTAAAGGAATGGGTGGTTTTACTGACTTTGCAGTATGAGTTAAAGGATATCAGGAGCCAATCAGAACATTATTTCTATCAGACAAATGCCTACAGTCTTAAAATAATCTTTTAACACAGATCTTTATGGATTACACACTGTATCTATGACAATGGTTCTTGACAGACACATTAGAAATACATCTTTGCAGTGCTCTAAGCAGCATATAGTTCCTTTCTTTTGTCCTGTGGTGGACCCAGAAGTATTCAGATATAACACTTGTACAGAAAAAACCTACCTACCTCTAATTCAGTGCAAAGCTTTTGCAGCATGTTTTTGCACAGTTAATAACCTGCTGTTTACATTGATGGCTGTGTTCTGTACACATTAGCCCATTTCCTTTGTTCTTTATCTTTGTTTCCATCTTGGGATGGTTACATTAATTACAAATGGAATGTCACACAAGGGATTTATAAGCATGCAGGGAAAATGTTGTGTGTCAAGTTTGCTGCTCACCGTGCGTCATGATAGGGAAGCAATTTAATTCACAGACACGAGCTGCTCTTTATTACTGAAAGTCATCATTATAGATGGGAGTGAACTGAGGGTGTTGACTGCAAGTACAAATGATCCAGTGACCTCATCCTCAGAAAATGTTCACTATTCTAATAACACACATCCGGATTTGTTTCCTGTTTGATCTGCACTCACACTTCAGTTAAAACAGTACTTAGACCTCGTGCTCGTGCTCAGAACGAAGGCCCCGTGCTAGCTTGAAATACAGCTCTTGCCCTCTTATAAATCCACCTTTAGCTTTAAGAACACAATCAAAACTTATTCAAGCTGCAACTCTCAGTGGAGTAAAAATCATCTTTTTGTGTTCTAAATCCAACTTTAGTCTAAAACCTCATTAAGTCAATTGATTCAACAATGTCATGAAGTTTAGCACAGGTGTTCTTTGATTATTCTTAAATTACACACTGAACAGATAAACATCAATGTGACATAAATGGCAAACTCTTTCTGTTGCAGTTCAGTGTCTTTTGGACACAACAGCGCTCATTTGTTTGTGGGCCCCTGGAGGCCCTGCGTCGGTCCTCAGTCAGCTCTAAGCACACATCACACACTTAAACACACCACCGCAGCGTCCCATGTGATTGGCCCTGTTTCTGTCGGAGTTGTTGAATTTCTGCCCTCCTGCCTGATCTTGGGACAGCTAACCTGATGGAAACGGAACATCTGAGCAGCTTCTCGTCTCTAATTGTGCTCACTGAGCTGCAAGACTGTCAGCTCAGCAAACAGCAGCCAGACACTACACACAGATGGCCTCTCTGGCACAGGTGGGTGTTTGTTACTATTTCTCATGGGAGTTCATATCACGTCTCATTTATACCTGCACAACAATTTGACTTACTATTTACTTGGTTTGTTTGTTTTTACACATAAAGGAAACTGTATGAATGTAAGGTGCTTATTACTGCTTGGATTATTTTCTCTCTACAGAGGAGATGTAGTAATGTTTTAAACATTGTCACAGTTTCGAATGGTTTGCATAAACCCAGAGGCATGATTGATCTGAATTTGTCATACAGAAACGTGATACCACAATGGAAAAATAATTAAAAACACATATAAACACACCTACAATTACAGAGAGCCAATGAGATGTTATGCTACTCACATGGTGTGTGTGGCTTTGTTGTGAGGGTTCATTCCATTTAAATACAGCAAACAGGTTAAGCACGCCTCACATTTCGTTGTCTTGCAAACACTTGCTTACATCTGAGGTCCCCTGCAGCACAGTAAGTCTGAACATTTATCTCTTTGCATTATATTTCATTTAATCTGTTATTGAACAACATCGTGTAATCTGACAAATGCAATCTCCTGTTTTTTAGTTTTTATATGATGAAAAGAGATGCTGAGTCTGATCTTTGACAGTGATACACCTCCAGCTGCCTGAACTCTCTGGGAGTTTGTCAGATATATTTTGAGGTTTAAGATTTGGAGGTTTTCATTGAAGAGTTTTATATACTTTTTTATTATTTATTTTTTTATTCTTCAGGTTTTGGGTTATGGTGTAAATATTAGTTAGATCTAAGAATCTTTCAATTAACAGTAAAAAACAGTAAAATAACAAACAAATATATTACAGCAGATTATAGATTTGGAGTTTGTCAAATATGATCCTGTAAATTAAAAAAACAATTACCAGAAAAACAGTTTCACACAAGCTGACATATCAACATCGTGTTTTGCATTATACTATCCTGCCTCTCTGATTAAAGGTGAGCATGGCATCAGTGTCGCTCAGCTCTCGCCTCAACAAGGCAGTTCGTCAGCAGTACATCAACCTGCCCCAAGGACAGAAATGCCAGGTTACCTACATCTGGATCGACGGCACCGGGGAGGGACTCCGAAACAAGACCCGAACCCTGGACAGTGAGCCAGAGAGCATCCAGGGTAAATGATCTCTTTTTATGGTATATTACTAATTATTTGACTTAACTAAAGGGATTTTATACCTCATACAGCTTTCAGAAACTATTTGTTTAAAGGGTAAAACAACTGATTTAGATTAGTCTACACATACATGAAAAACTAAGTGTTTAATAACTTGATTTAAAGGTTATTTAGGCTGCATATCCCCCCAACCTTTTTCAGATGAGTCATTTAGAAATAAATACGAATAATAAGCTGCCAAGAGGCTTAACTTTGTTGTCAGAGAGAAATTACAGGAAAAGAGAGGGTTGCACATCTAAGCTGTAAATGTAAGAACATCATTGAACAGAACATTTGTATTCAACAAATAGTTACCATTTTTAATACAGCACAGGGGGAAACAGCTTGCATGGCTCACTCTGAACTGTTCTTACTAGTTAACTCAACAAATTACCAATTGTTGTACCGATGTGTAAAACTGTAATCTTACAGGAGTCGTGTTTGAGTTTATTTCTTGGCGCAGCAAGTTACTTTTTTTTGTTATTGGTAGGAAGCAAAAAAGAGCTACAAGTGAGAATGATTTTTGATCAGGAGCACAAATGAATGCTAGTGTCGCCCTGCGTCTGCCTGACTTGTAAAAAAGACTTATCAATGGTAACAACTTTGATATGTCACATATTTTTGTCCGATCCTGCCATCATTGTTTCTTTTTCATTCTGTCCTCATACTCATCCTTCCTTCCTCTTTCTTCCACTGATCTGAGTTTATGGAAATCCCTCAAGCTAACCTTGTTTTCAGAGTTTTTCAGTGTGCTCACAGCAAAACCCCCATCCAAGTTTGAAACTTTATTACATTTCACTGGTAATAGCTTGTAAAAGAGTAAAACATAATCTAATGGATTCTTTTCTTTAGCCTAGTGTTGTTTCTAATTTAAGGTCAGTAAAAGTTCTTCCGGTCGCCAGAAAAACATTTATGGAATTTGTCTTGTCAGAGCTAAAACTGCTTGTCAGCTTTTGAGGTTTCACAAATCCGTGTTATTTTTAGAAGTGTTGTTTTGATGATAATCTTTTTGTTAAATGCACCCTGTCAGATATTCCTGAGTGGAACTTTGATGGCTCGAGCACATACCAGGCCGAAGGCTCCAACAGTGACATGTACCTCATTCCAGTCCGCATGTTCAGGGATCCTTTCACCCGCGATCCCAACAAACTGGTCCTGTGTGAGGTCCTTAAATACAACCGTATACCTGCAGGTACAGCCTTCGCGTTTCAGTTCACCCTTTTGACATGATTGAGAACACTCAAACACAGGACAAACAAGCTGTACTAGTTTTGTTTTTTGTTTTTTTGCTATCTAGAAACTAACCACCGAGCAAGCTGCAACGAAGTAATGGAGAAGGTTAAAGATCACTGCATGTGGTTTGGCATGGAGCAGGAGTACACACTCTTAGGAATAGATGGACATCCTTTTAGCTGGCCCTCAAATGGATTCCCAGCGCCGCAAGGTGAATCAGCGATCATCTTTTTTCTCACTTGACTGGCTTGTTTGGCTTTATTTATAAAGGGTTTATCATTAGTAAATGATGGCTCATTGTTAGTTCATTCTGTAAATATTTATGTAACAGGTCAGTAATAATCCGCTTAATTACTTAGATCAAGAGTGGCAGAGCATCAAGAACAATATCTAATTTTTGTTTATAGATACAGATGTGACTGATTAGTGAAGTGGAGGTACATTGTACATTGTATTGTATTTCTTTTGTCTTAAGAAGCTTCCCAACTTGTCATCCATTTCCAGGTCCTTACTACTGTGGGGTGGGAGCTGACAGTGCTTATGGACGGGACATTGTGGAGTGTCACTACAAGGCCTGCCTCTACGCAGGGGTCAAAATCTATGGCACCAACGCTGAAGTCATGCCATCTCAGGCAAGTGTCACTATTTTTACAAAGCACGGTGGATGAATGTCTGTTCATGTAACTAATTGTTCTTTTTCTGTTTTACACCTCCAACTCTACAATGCCCTTATTGCCCTCTCTTCTTTGACACGTCTTCTTCTGACCTCAGTGGGAGTTCCAGGTGGGTCCCTGTGAAGGCATTGAGATGGGTGATCATCTGTGGGTTGCACGCTTCCTGCTGCATCGTGTGTGTGAAGATTTTGGGGTTGTTGCAACACTGGACCCCAAACCGATGAAGGGCAACTGGAACGGTGCAGGTTGCCACACAAATGTCAGCACTAAGCAGATGAGAGAACCAGAAGGACTGCAGTGAGTAAACATTTCCTTTGAAAGTTGTAACAATAGTAATTTATGCATTTTTTATTGGGTAAACCCTTTGGTAATTCAGGATGAAATTATCTCAGCCATTTAAATATCAATAATATACTTCTTCAAAAATTTGCCCAGACATTTAATCTTGCTCACGCTGCCTTCCAAAAATCACATTTCCTCACAATGCATTTTCAGTCAGTGTAAATTTTTCACAATATGTATATTTCACAATGTAGATTAACTTCTCAGAATTCAGACAACATTTATCTGCAGATGGTCACCGACAGCGGCCTTCAACATCTCATCTTTCTCCATTGTCCTCTTTCAACAGCTACATCGAGCTGGCCATTGAGAAACTGGGCAAAAAACACGCCGAGCACATCCAGGTGTACGACCCACGTGGAGGCCAGGACAACATGCGGCGCCTCACGGGTCACCACGAAACCTCCAACATCAACGACTTCTCTGCAGGAGTGGCCAACCGAGGTGCCAGCATCCGCATCCCTCGCCAGGTCGGCCAAGACAAGAAAGGCTACTTCGAGGACCGCCGCCCTGCAGCAAACTGTGACCCCTACGCAGTGACAGAGGCCATCGCAAAAACCTGCCTGCTTGACTTGGAAGTTGAAGAGGAAAGCATGTAGGAGGAAAGTGTGAAGTATGTAAGAAAGAAACCTGCCAGTGAGTTCAAACACTTCAAAACATCAAAATGTTTTCTTGTAAGAAGAAGAAATTAAACTGAATATTATTTCTATGTTATTTATCTAAGACTGTGCATGCAGACAGCTACTTCTCCACTCCTTGGTGGTGTAGTTAGAAGAAAACAAGTTCATACAATATTTTTTCTGAGCCTACATGTAGCACTGAAATATGAGTCATTGTTGCCTAAAACTTGTGCTACATGTGTTTGGGTGAAGTGAAATAAAGACACAGTGGTGCAGTGCTTGTTTGTGCTCCCTTTCACTTCATTTGTGTGTTTGTTTGCAAAACATCAGAACAGCAAATTAACTTTGAAATAAAGTAAATACATAACAAGTTAATCCATTATTAAAAAATGTGACAGTGGAGTGGAGTTCTACTCTAAATGCACAAATAAATCAGAAAGCAACAAAATGATTAAAATACTGTATTATCTTTTATAGAACGTGTTTACTACAGTTTAAACACAAATTTGTATTTTAACAATCCGATCAATAGTTTAAAATGAGCGTAACCCTCCCTGACTTGCAAGTGACCATGCTTGCAGAAAAAGGGTCTGTAACTCCAATTTAGAAGTAAAGATTTAGATGATGAAATGATGTGGACCGCTGTGATTGGCTTACAGACATCCAATCAAATAGGTTTGTACATTTGAGTTCAATAGTAATAGTAGCAATAGTAATCATAGATCTGGACATCCTAGAAAAGTTATGTCTATTGGATCCAAACAGGTAAACTTGGGCAATGAATCAATATGACAACAGCACTGTAATATGGGATTAAATTTCTGTGATCTAATTATTGCAATATTGAGATTTATTTGAAATATTCTATCTAAAATTCATTCAGAGGGTTCAGGAAGTGTTTCTTGAAGCACAGATTGTGATGCCCATGTTATCTGATTGATAAGATAAAATAAGATAATATAATCCTTTATCCATCACACAGTAGGAAAATCACAGTGTTAATAGCTAAAATAACAACAACAATTAAAGACAATTTACACCATCTCTTGCAACATGAGTAAACAAAAAGGAAAAAAGAAAAGAAGAGGGATTCTTTGAACCAGATCAGATGCCACAGCACACCCTGAATTTGAGGTATTTATTGGAGGTTATTGACCAGAATCAATCAGAGCAGCACAATGCTCTGATTGAATGCAATCAGATTATTTCCATCTTGTTATATGAGATCATTCTTGGCTGAATTTCAACAGAATATCTTCAAATCATCTGGCCAAACCAGAGAGTTAAATCTCTACTGGCAATTGTCCACTAGGTGGAGCCACTGGTATGGCTCTCGTCTCACTGTCTCATCATGTCTGCACATTTGAACAATTGTAATTCACCAGTCAGAACCGCCTGACAGAAGGTCAGAGTGTCACAGCAGACCGGATCCATCTGTGGAGCCCTCTAAGACGTGAAATCATGAAGCATTAAACCACAAAAGGAACAGCATATGAGACATGTGCAGACCAAAAGAGACGTGGATGTGGTTGTGCAGTCATTATACTCACAGTCCTGGAATGGATTCACCTCAGCCTGATGCTCAGAGCACCTGACATATGGCGTTAACATCTTATCCCGTTACTTCCTGACACTCGATGCTCTCACTTTCAGCCTTGCAGTGTCAAGATGACTCATTATTCAAGCTGTTTGAGGGGAGGCTTTTGCAACATGAGTAAACAAAAAAAAGGGGGGGATTCTTTGGACCAGATCACATGCCACCGCATACCAGATTTCCATGGATACAAGCAGTAACTTGGCAACGGTGGTGTTTGTCTGTCGTCATGGAAACATCTGTCTCAGAGCTTTTACCAGGCAGCCTGGTGAGATGATGAGAGAGAGAGAGGAAAGAGAGAGAATTATGATAATGTCAGTGACTTTAATGTAATTTTGTTTCTGGCTTATGGGTTTTGTCTCGTGGTTATCGAAGCTCCGTGATGAAAACTGTAAGTGAACTCTGAAGCTTTCGAAGCACCACAGCCATCACAACTATCACATCTGCTCCAGCTGCTGACGCTGCACATTGCAACAGGAAGTACAGTCAGAGACAGGAAGCACTTTCTGAGACAGGAAGTGTACACTAAATGGCAGAATGATCAGACTTACAGAATCATCATCACCGCTGTCAGTCTGCATGCAAATTGCAGCACTTTTGTTTGGCATGTTTTCCTGATTTGAACAAGGATGGCATTGCAGTGATGTAAACTGACGCTGCTGTGTGAGCTGAGTTCCCCATAATGATACACTTCCGTGTTGTCACCAGGAACTCGAGTCCTACTGTGTGTCCTGCAGATCTGCTTATATTGTCCCATAGAAAAGCTGCACATGGGCCTATTTTTCCTGCGTTGCCACTTGCAGGCTAATTTAGCCACGGGTACCAAAACATCGTCATGAAGCATCATGAAAGCTGGAAATGCTTTTGTAATAGTACACCAATAATGCACCTACAGTGACAGAACTCAGGCAAAGTGAAGTAACATCCTTCCGTCTTTATTATTTGGAAAGTACTGTAGAATCAGACATGAAATTGCACCAGCAATACACTGAGGATGTTACAGTGACATTAAAGTATGTCCAACAAGTAGTTGGCATTTTGAATTACATTTTTACTTTACTTTACAATTACTTTTTAAAAAAATTTTTTTAACCTTTTTAGTGGTAAGAAACTTTCTGACTAAGCATATTTTGAGGATGAGCAAAGCTAAAGATGATTATAATGTTTTGGGCTCTGTGTTCTCTTTCATTATAGTCATTATAGATAAATAATAATCATTTCTAAAAACCTTTGAAGCCCCACACATCTTGAAAAAATATCAGCAACAATAAACAGCCTCCATCCTACACTTTTACTGGTATTTTAAGTTCTGTATCACCCATTCTGTAGGTTATTTTGTTGCAGAAGACAAAATAACCTTCTCACAAAAAGAGAAAATAATGGGCATGTGTGCAAATTTTCACCATGTATGTCGAAAAAAAAAGTTGCTCAAGTCCCATCTATAAACTGCAGGATTATTATTATTATTTTTGTTATTTGTGCTGCTACAGTTCATCAACAAACGTGCATCTCTCAGCTCCAGTCCTCATTTTTAATAATAATTGTGATTATTATATAAGACACGTTCACTTTGGGGCCAAAAAGCGCAGGTTGTCACCCATCATCCCTCCCATTACCTTCAATGGGGTGGCCAACGTGACGTCAGCGGTCTCTAAGGGGGAGGAGGGCTGGGTTGGGATTGGTGTGTGTGTGTGTGTGTGTGTGTGTGTGGAGAGGAGGGCAGGCTCTCTCGGCAGCAGGTGAGCGCAGCAGCATCGCCTCCTCGCCGCCTTCGGAGACGCAGCGCAGCGCAGAGGAGCGCAGCCATGGGAAAGCTTCAAGAATTTGACATCACTTTCACCAACAACAAGGTGGTTTACGGGCCGGGGGAGTCCATCAGCGGCACTGTGAAGATACGCACCGGCAACTCGCTGCAGTACAAAGGTAGGACTCCAACATCAGTCTGCGCACATGAAGGGGAACGTTTTTTATTTGGTGCGTTTTCAGCGCGCAGCTCGAGGCTCGCCGCGAATAAACTTTTCCTCCTCCGCTGCTGCTGATCGGGAGGAGGAAGCCGTGTTTTCCCCTCTCTCTCTCTCTCTCTCCTTTAATGTCAAATGTTTGTGTGTCGGTGAGATGTGTCAGTGTCAGTCGGGAGCGGGGGGGGGGGGGTTTCCCCCCCCCCCTCCCCTCGCTTTCCTTTTTGTTTCCCCCCTCCTTCCTCTCCTCACCCCGCAAAAAGGATGTCTGGGACGGACG
>JBAJHX010000035.1:6926493-6961858 GCA_037176925.1 Amniataba percoides
TTTGGTTTATGAGTCATAGCAGTCAAATCGCGTTAACTCTCATGTTTTAGGAGATGAAACATCACCAAGACCCAGTTAGTTTTTTTGTATTTCACCTTGTGAAGTGAAACTTTTTTGTTCTCAATTTTGTGAAAATGATAACATTTTGACGATGTTAAATTGTCTCTAGACAAGTTCTGAACGAAGCTACTTACCATCTGACATCAGTGTAATGAGATCAGGTCAAGTGAGGATATGACTGTTTGCTGCAAGGGAGAAGTCGATGCTTAAATGTAGGTCTCTGCTGACACAGATACCATCAAAAGTGATCCTGAGCTGATGGAGAGGCAGTGTTTACTTATCTTAATTCTCAAGCAAGACCTCACACGTATCAAGAGAAAGAAATAGAGGATGTACAGAGAGAATTAATGGATTTGTAATGCATTAATTTTTAATACATTATACAATGAAAACCAGGTGATTTAGTTGTTAAATATTTGTGGTTTTTGAACGTTTTTTTTTTTTTTTACCTGTAAGGCAGAATGCAGAGGGAGCGCATTTCTCATCACACCGTGATGTCCGTGTGGATTTGAGGCAGATGCGAGATGTGGACATTTTGTGGCATGATGGGTAACGTGAGAGCGAGTGTGCAAAGTACAGATTACATGTCTGCTGGTTGTTTTATTACGTAACTTCTGCAGGGGTAAGCCTCTTACACATGGATGCAAACATACGCAGGGATTGGTGTGTAGTTTGTGCCATCATAAACTGATCTGAGCGAAGTGCGCAAAGCTTGTCAACTAGATGCATACGGGAGGTGACTATTGCATGTTCAGGCTGGTCCATGATATAATTGGTGGTGAAGACGTCAACACCAACTCCCTTATTGATGGAAAACTGAAAGAGAGAGAAGGGACTTTGGATTATTAAGAAGAGTTGACAGGTCAAACCAACCTTCAAGACTGCTCCAATTTAAGCATGAGCTTCATTCAGACCACAAGCCAGTTCTGGATGTTGACTGTATTAAGCATGGGAAATGTGTTACTATTATGGAGTTAAAATTTTTCATTGTTTTAATGTGTATTTCATTTTTTTCGTCCTAAAGAAGAAAAGCAAAATACACTCAGGAGATTGTCACCACTTTGCAGACATATGTCTTGCATTTATGGCTTATTCAGTCTCTGATAATGACCCATGAATTGCAAAGGATTTCAAAACCTGAATTGCTCATTACTCATTTGGGTCATTTTGAAACCAAAACTTCAGACCTACTTGGACATGTCTGTAGTCGTTCCTGAAAAGACGTTATTCTCAGTGAGCTTACCAGGTAGAAAAGTGATTCTCTGTATTCGGCCTCTTTATGTCTCATCTCCAACATCACAGTTTCTCAGTAACAAACAATGGAGAACAACAAGAAAAACTTGATGTTGTCATGTTATCAGGAGCAGTCTGATGATTTGACTAGTCTAACCTTCACACTTCTTGGGATGATTGGGAAAAGCGTTGTTTTTGTCGGCGGCTGAGCATGTTATACTGATCTTTGCGAGCAATGTCAGGACGTGTCTGAACGAACAGCCCAGACTCTGTTCTGCTGCGGGGGATTCCCTTACAGTCAGGAGTAATAGATCATGAGATCAGGTGGCTGTGTGTGACACGTGTCATGGAGAGGCAAGTAGAAAGGAGATGAGGGAGGGAGATGTTGGAAAAGAGAGAGGGGCTAATTGTTTGCAGCGCTTAAAGATTTAATGAAGGTAGTAAGTGAAAGCATTGGATTACTCGGCTGTCCTGTGGCTCAAAGTGAAGGCTTCGACCTCTGGAGAAAAAACTAGAAATGCTTTAGCAAAAGGTTTTAAGAAAAAGAAAAAGGGTCTGTGTTTTCTGTTCTTTTCTCATTTTGTTCTCTGCCCTTCACAGTCATTGTTAAGACTTTCTTAAACCGCCTCCAGGAAACCTCCTTTCTGTCTGAGCCCTCACTTCGCTGGTAGAATGAGTCTTGCAGAGATAAAAAGAAGAAAAAGCAGAACTGTATGCATCTTTGTGCAAAACTATTCTGTTTTAAATAAACATGTTGTCTCTTCATGAATAATAATAGCGCACAGAATGATCTGCCAATCAAGAGTGGATCAGAAAGACCTGTTAAATACACATTTTTGTTTAAAATACAAGCTCAGGTACTTTCATTACCGCCATCTGTGCAAGTGCGAGAAATATCATGTAAACCAGACTGTGTACTCAGGAGCGTCCCAGGTTTTTGGCCTCTTCATTATGTCACACCTATCAGGCTAAAAGTCAACATTGTTCATTAAAATGTAACAGTTTCATTATCAGACATTTCTAGGCCACAGTTTGAGCTGCTGCATCCTCCTCAGGTTTTCTGACATTTCTACTGAAGCCTCCAGTCGTGTTACACAGACGCTGCTTTGGGGGTTTCCGTGCCTCATTATGCTGGAATGTATTTATGACGTCCGAGGAGCCTTTTAGTGCATGTGAGGAATGCTGATCAATCAAGTAATCCAGAGTGTCTTTTTCTAAGCTCATTCACACTCCTGACCCGCTTCAGGAGGAAACCTTAGTCGTCCTAAAGACTCTGCTCCGGGCTTCCTCATCCTGCTTTGTTCTGGTAAAGTTCAGACCTTGAACAAACTGTCTGAGGCCCCTTTGTGCTTCCAGCCGTCAGCTGAAACTGGACTTGGTATAATCAGTGTAAATAAGGAACTGTCATTATCAGCCCGGCTTCCCTGCATGCTTCCCCCTCGAGCAGGCTAATTTTTCCCATGTAGGGCTGAAACTGGCAGCCAGCTCTGACTTAATGGTTTTATTCCGTAGACACAGTTTGCCCTTTTTTTGCCAGTGTGCAAACATAATTTTCTGTGGAGAAATCAGCACAATAACAACAGTACTTTGTAACACATTCTCAGGAAAGTATGCCTGAAGGGCGCGACTCCTGCACAGGAAGCAGTAGAAGATAAAAGTCACAGCAGCATGACTTTGCCAAAAGAAATGTCCCCAAGATATTACTGTATTAGATACAGGGCTTGACAAAAATCATGATGTAAGCTGTAAAGTTGATTACACGGCCATGAAAAGTGTAATAATAATAATATCATAATACTCTGATTGGCTGACAGGTGTCTGTAAAAATGGTGTAAGACATCATGTTTAACTGTAAAGTGTATAAAACCATAGGAAGTTTGACACAAACATGGGTTAAACTAACAACATACATGATTTATTTATTTATTTTTAAATAGTAAGTATAGCAACTAAGTTTAAGCACAATGACACACTTTTGTACAGTCTTTACTGATGTCCAAGAGGTTGAAGTAAACAACGCATACACAAAGAGGTGCAGCGTTAGTCATCTTATGACATCATATGTTTGACTCTCTCATCCCGTCTGGGTCGAGCTGCTGGTTCTCTCCCACCTGCCCCCAATTTTAACTCTGGAGGATTTATCTCACAGATGCACAGTGGCATAAATCAGATGATAATCCGTGCTCACCTTCTCGAGTTATCCACTTTTACCAGCGCCGCACCTTCGACTCCTACCCACATCCTCCACAACCCACGACCACCCTGTTCGAGCCCACATCAGAGAGCCCTTTGAAGCAATAAGACACTGCAGCCACGCCAAGGCAGCCAGGTCTGGGAACATTATCGACTGCATCTTCTCTCCTGGATCTGTCTGCCCACACGGTCTAATTGTAAAATCTAATGAGCAGTAGCACCAGGATCATCTCCGCCTACAGACACTCTCATTGAACCACGGAGAGCCTGGACGGACTCCAGCGTGCTGGCAGCAGATCCAGGCAGCTGCTGAGTCAGAGTGTGCTGTGCTGCTGGTTTCCCTCCGACTGAGCGTCAGTCTCCCTCAGGCTGCGGTTCAGTCTGTAGAGAGCTGGCCTCTGGCGTAGATTCCTGTGCTGGCAGAAGGAAGGTGTGATCTATAGCTGCTGGTGTGTAGCTGACAAGTTAGAAGCTGTCAGCCGAACAAGACCAAACAAAGTCTGGTGAGCTGAGTTTGCACTGAGGGATTTTATTGTTTTAGCTTCTTTGTGAAGCAGTGCTTGAGCTGGGCATCGCAGGTCACACGTTGAGCCTGAATCTGGGACTTCAAAGACCGAGTGTTGCCTCAGACTGATTTGGGAACTGGTTTTAGTGGCACAGTAAACATTTCATAACATCACCAGGACAGTCCCTGCATTTTGTCCGGTTAAGGATCATAGGCAAAGACAAATGTTTGTTCAATCATTGCTCTAGCTGGAATGATGCCATGAAGTAAATTCCTTTATAACCTGGTCAGACCACAATGACTGAAGTGACGTTTACGTGCCAGCGGGTTGCAGAGTTGTATTGTTAGAATCAGCTGCTTAGTAATGTTTCCAGACACTAAAGCCTTTTTCATACTGTGGTAGTATGAGCTATGGAGGAACCTCATTTAATTAAGTAATCTACCCCCAATGTCCATGTTTGGAGTGATGTCTCCAGTGCACAAAGTTTGTTTTTTATTGTTATTTTTTAACCAATTTGGCCTTGGTTTGCCTGAAAATGTCTAAACTATTGTAAACATTGTTCATTCCCACAGCTTATTCACAGTGTTACCTTACTGTTATTTCAAGAATTTCTAAGCATTTGGCATGTGTATATGTCAGAGCAGCTGCGTGGGAGCCCTATCAGTGTTGTCATTAAACCATTTTTCATCTGCTTTATGCAATTTTCTAATATACATATAAAATATGAGTGGCAAAGATGAACATGAATACAAAGAAGCTCATATATTGCGAGTTTTTTTGAATACCTGATGTTTTTTGTATCAGCTTTGGTGCCTTAAATTGTACATACAACACCTGTGGTTTGGTGTTGCTCACTGTTACAGTCCTCTGTTTCACCAGAAAGTCCAAAAAATAGGGAATACACAAGGCAGGGTGTCCTGATGCTTCGGGTCACAGAGCCTGTTACATAACTACAACATCACAGAGTCCTGGTTAATTAACATAACAAATGCTATCCTAGGTGGTAAGCGACAGTGAGATGTCTTTAATGTTGCAGTCCCTGATGTTCTGCTTACTTAACGTTAGGGCTGACCCAAATGCTTTGGTGCTTGTACCGTTGCCATGGTAATCGACATCCAAATCAGTATTTGTTGCTTTTCTTCATTATATATGCATTTCTCAAAAAATCAAAAATAGCCCATCAATAAGTGGGCCTGCTGTATATATGGCTAATTCTTTTTAACTGTGACTGTATGTTACTTCATGTGATTGTTGCACATTTTCTAAATGCAGTGCTAGTGGGTAGTGCTTTTCTCTCCAAGTGAGAAAACAGAATGTTCTCTTGCATAATTCAGCTGAAATTCACAAAAAGTTTTTACATTCTGAAGATCCAATCATCACTGAAGGATTTGTCATGTAAGAAAGCCAAAGAAAACATTGAATTGCCGGGTCAGAATTTCCATATTGACATTTGAGGTATGTTGACTGATTTTACTTTAAAACTTGTGGGTAGCTTTCCTTTATATATCCTTTATGGGATAGATATATAACTATAGATTTACAAGTATCTAATGCCATCATTAATATTTGGCTTGTTAGGGGCAAAGAGGAAAGTCTTGTATATTCATTCATTAAGAACAGAGATGACCTCTCCTAGATTGACGAATCCCAGGAGGTTGTCATACAGAACGAGGTAAAATACTTCCCTCATGGAGCCTGTGACATCACCTTCACATCCAGATGTGACGTCTCATCAAACACATCATCACCGCTCCTGGTCCATCTGGCTCCATGCGTCTGTGGAGAGGCCGTCGCATTATTCAGCTCCAGACAGCCGCTCTCTCTGCCAAAGCGCTCCGTCTCTCATGACACAACTATTCACTATTCAGCTCTGCTGCGGCCGCCCTTCTGATGCTGCTGCTGGGGATATTAACAGCTTACCCCTGTACTGACCTTTCACGGGCTGCGCTCTTCACTTTTCAACAACAGACAGCTGTAAACAATATCTTGCCACAGTAATTTCTCCATTTGCTGTCATGTTTGTGTTCATCACACTTCTACTGTTGCTTCTGTGAAGCGCAGTGACTCCAGAAAGCTCGCAGGGTGTGTAAATGTGGAGTATAAAGGTATTATTCTTCTCCATGAATGAGGCAGATGGCTGGAGGAGCAGATTGCCGGCTTTAATTAATGACCAAATAAATGGACGTTAGTCTGCATGACTGAAGGGCACTGCTTCATTTATTGAGCTGCCGATTTTCGTTTTTGTTTTTTACCGGCAGCAACCGTCCCCCCTCCCCCCTCCTTCTCCCAAACTGTGCCAGCAATCCTGCCGGTGTGGAGAGCGCAGCCATCTGCCACTTTGAGAGTGTGCGTGTGTGTGTGTGTGTGTATGTATGTTCTGTGATGCCAGCACAGGATCCTGTGTGGGTGTGAGGCTGGGATTGGTCAAACGCAGACTGTGGCATGATATTTTTTACATCAGAGCCCGTGTTTAGGTTTCTGTGAATTTCCTGCCTGCACATTTTCATATTGAACTGAAATTCTTTTAAGTCGTGGCCAAACCATGTTTGTTGCAAACTGCCATGCAGAGCTGAGCTGTAGGTAGACAGGTAGACGTTTTTTTCACTCTCCCTGAAATCTTGTATTTCATTATTATAGAAAAGGTTGCAATGCAATGAGCATTATAGTGGGTCAGCAGGATGTTGTCAGTGTGATAAAGTGCCATTATATTCACAGTTTAACTGATCATATGAACATTGACAATAAATGATATGCTGATAAACATAAACACCTTAACATAGAAAATGATGTATACTGTGATAGAAGGTTTATCCATATGACCCATTATTACGGTCAAGTACATCATGTTGGTACCAAATCCTCAGTGGGGACTTTTTCACCTTTTAGTGTTTTTTCTACCAGATTAAATTGTTTTGTTTGTTTTATGCTGTTTATTGTCAGGGTAACATTGTAGTACAGTTTTCCCCCTGCAGACATGCTGATTAGTAATTATTGTTCTTTTTTCAAAATTCAAAAGTTTAAATGAAGGGAAGTTTTTGTTCTCTGAGAAGGGAAAGCATAAAGTAAAGACATTCAGGTGTCTCATTGGGACCAATGCTATCAAAACATTTAGAACAATACTTAGCTCTATCTGTCTGAGTCTGCCTGTCTGCTTATCACAGCACTGAGATAATACTGAGGCTGGGCCAGCTCTCTGTTTAATCCTTTGGCTTCTGTCACAGTTTTGTGTGTGCGCGTGCGTATGCGTGTGTGTGTGTTTGTGCGCGTGTTATCAGAGAGTTTTCATTTCCTCACAGACAGATCAACAGAGAGACAAGAGGGATAGAGGAGGGGTTGTACAGAGAGAGAGAAACTGTGAGGCAGACTTGCACTGCTGTTCTCACTGCTCACTTTGGTTTTCTTCCATGTTGGCGGACTGTTGATGTCTGTCATGCGCAGCACCAGTGTGAACTTTTGAAGACCTTTGTGCAGAGTTAAAAAAGTTGTGTTTTTGCTTTTGTCTTCAACTCAGTAACATTATTTCCTGAGCAGCTGCACGGGAGACGGTGCTGCCTTGCTCCAGTTCTCTCATGTGAACCTCATTCACTGGCAGCAGAAAATGCTTCACTTTATAAGCCACGCTCACCCCTCTGGGCTGGAGGGTTTTTACCACAAAGAGCAATGACAGCCAGCCGGTGAAAACATCTGCTGGTTTCTAGTTTTTGCCAAATCAGTATTTTCTGCATTTTGGCAGGTTGACTTCTACTTAAACGGGGAGGAAAACACGGCATTCAGATGCAGTGTTGCAGTCGTTTGTGCATTGTTCTGTCTTATCTGTGATCTTGATGTGACCTCAGCTTTATCTTTCAACACAGTGCATCATCACAAGCATCATTCCAGTAAAACGCTGACACTCAAGGTGATGAACAAACAAAGTCCAAACCAGTCAAACCTGAAGCATCTAATAGAATCTTCAGTCTCACATCTCTATAACAGAGTCCATGTGTGGTTACATGCTCAAGAATCAAAAATAAAAGATAATTGACATTTACACATTAACACGTCACCGCAGGAAATGACAAAGTAGCTGAAGTGGCAGTTGACTCGCCAAGTTTTCTAAATGTCTTTACAATGAGTGTTTTTGTTGGTGGGACTGAACGAACCTTTTGAGTTAGAGAGACAGGTGTCTCATCAAGGCGTTAATCTGAAGATGAAGGACTGTTTGTTTTCAGACAGTAGACTGACCCCGTTTTCTTCTCTCCTCTTTCCGCAGCCATCAAGGTGAACTGTCAGGGATCATGTGGGATCTCCAACAAAATGAACGACAACTCATGGGTTCTGGAGGAGCAGTACTTCAACAGCACGTTGTCTGTTGCAGACAAAGGTGATGACAGTAAAAGTTTATTTCAGGGAGGGGGGGGGCTTTTCACCCTCATCAAAACACACAGATACATGTTTTGAATGTTTAGTCAAAGTTCATGCAAATATTTGTACATGTTTTGTCCATTTGCACATCCAGTTTTCAATACTGGACTATTTTTTCTATACAATCCATCACATACTGTGCACTATAGTGAATATAATATACCAGTGGCCTCGTGAAAGTGAAAGCAAATCACTAAAAAGAAGTTGATGCTCTAAACATAAGTAGTAGTTGTTGAACAGCGCAACTGATCACTTCGACACTACTGTGACTGTATAGACTCTCTGCTGACAGCCGACATATGAAACAGACCTTGTCCTCTGATAACCCTGAAATGTCAAAACCTCCACATCCTTCTCATAACAACACTGTGCGATGTGACTGAAGCCTCCTGCCCCTTGCCTCATTTTGTTTATGAGAAATCTGCAGCAACAGGCTTAATCTCACAACGTAGGCAGCAGGTTTTTTGCAGCCCTGTAGTGATGAGTTAAAGCCTCAATCAGTCAGAGTAGCATTCCCCCTGCAGGGATGTTCTGGTCCGCCTCCCTGCGTGCTGCCTCTCTGAGGTTAGACATGGTCATCAGTGTTCAGCAGTATCTGATGAGAAGGTTGGAGGTTTCAATCCCACTCCCTTCCGGGTCTCTGGGGACCGTCCTGCCTTGCTGCAATGAGGACCTGCTCAACTGTGGAAATGTGAGCCCACTGGACCTTTTGTTTCAAGCACAATTTTGCATCTTTTGTGTGCGTTACTGATACTGCCCAAGGCCAGAAGGAGAAATGTGCCCTGCATGCATGAAGTCTTTTGTAAATGCAAATCGCACAGTGAAACTTCATGGCGGTCATTAGAGCATGTAACCTATGCTGTTTAAAGCATCAACAAGCAGTTTAATGTTTAACTCACAGGAATGTGTTCGTCAGCCTGAGCTATATATCACTCTATTATACTACATACTGCAGTGTTGGCAAGTGAATTTACTCAACTACTGCACAGTACTGAAGTCACCTCTGCCCTAAGAGCTGGAAAAATTGTACATTTGCCCCCACTACAGTACATTTACTGTATAGCAGCTATTCCTTCTGTTGTTCATGTACATATTATATATTTACAGTAAAAATGTCATGCATTATTGCAGTGTAAGCAATCTGAATAAGTTGAGGAGCTACACATTAAAATACTGCTTATATACGATGTCTGTTTCTGTAGCTGCTGAATTCTCCCTTTTTTCACCAGCGAGTGTCTCACTGTGTCTGTTTGGTGCAGAGCAGCAGGCTGTGGACAGTGGACATTGAGTCTTGAGCTGAAAGCCACTATAAACCTCTGTAAAGTCAAGGGAAGCTGCAGATTTAGGTGATAATTCTCTGACGGTTCAGAGAGCGACCCCTTTCACTTTGTCAGATCAGTTTCATTTATGTTAGTAGCCTGAAATATGGCTTATAGCTGCTTTTAGTGCAACTTTGAGATTTTTACTTACATCATTTTATCCTGTGGTAACTTAACTGAAGCAAAGCATTGTTTTGCCCTTATGTAGAGTTGAGTGCTAACCAATGAAGAATTTTCATTGGGACATACTATGAACTCATTTCTACCAAAGAAACAGTTCACATGAATTAACAGAGGAATAGTTTCTGGGTGGACAGATGTCATGGGGACTTTATCAAAGCTTTAGCCTTAGTAAGTTATACATGATGTGTGGAAAGTGAAGAAAAGTGTGGAAAGTAGATTTGAATGATCATTTGTCATTTAATCTCAAATTTGACTTTGACTGTGAATGAAGTTAATGCCACTTTGGAGTGTAACTCTGTGTGCTACCTTGAGGAATTTAGAATAAGTTAGAGCTCTGCCTCATTTCTGGATAAACTAGCAGGAAGCCGTCCTTGTTGAAACACAAGCACAATTTCGAAGCTGGGGGGAAATTGAAATGACACACTACACTTGGGATTTTGCATCATAGATGACTATGTTTGCATTTCTCATCATTCAAAACCAAACAGAGATTCAGGGTTTCAATTCACATTGTTATTACGAAGCCAGCTGATTTAAACATGATATTATCACAATAACCTTATTGTTTGACGTGATTTCCAGTTGATGTGAGTGAAATTAAGACCACTGTTGGATCAAATATCAAAGAAAGTAGGCACAGATTACTCAAACTGAGCCAACAAACAAGCACAAGCATGAACACACCCACCTCACACAGTTACATTCAGACCTGCTGGCATAGTGCTGTATCAGCTTTGGTCTGAATGGTGCATGGAGAAAAGTCCTGTTATGTTATATATAGTCTGTATAAGTATTAATGAAAGGAAAATGTACGTATGTTTCTTTCAGAGAAAGAAAAGAAAACACAACAGCTGTGTTGGGTATCAAATCTCAAAACTTTTTTGGCTCTGACATAAATGTGTTCAAAAGTCAATGCATAATATGCATTAGTTTTGTTTAATCAGCTCCAGGTAATATAATAAAATATTTAAAAAAAGCTATTTTATTGGCTATTTTATTATGGCAAAGTCCTTGCACAAGTGCTTGTATTTTGACAATATTTAATATTACAGGTCACCCTTAAGTTAAGTACTGGAAATTTTTACTGTTGGTCCTGAAATCTAGTTCACCCAATCTGGTGACTTTTCTAAAAAATCTTTCCTCTGTACCAGAACTCAGTAGCAAGACCTGTGTGCATGCACCCTTGGGACCAAAGTAATAAATGTGAAAATTAAAAACCTTAAATAAAATAAATAGAGGCAAAATAATATTGACCGTGGTATCTTTAAGTCTGAGTAAAACTCCTTCAGCACACACATGCCAGATGCAGACTATGCTGTAAAACACCAGGAGCACCTCGATTCAAACGGAGGACATAAATAATTCATTACGCACCCTCCCTTTGCGTCCCCCTTTATCTACGCCATTTTTCCATATCCCATTCTCTTCCGAAAATGGGCTGCTCTGCCCCCAAGGGCCGAGCGACACACAGGGAGAGCGAGAAAGAAAGGGTGACAGAAGACCACCACACACACACACACACACACACACACACACACACACACACACACACACTGTCACACAAAGCCAGCGACGCTCACTTTGGCTCACTGATAATGTGGTATGCCACAGATGCCTGACGGTTGGAGGAGATCAGTGATGTCAGCGTCCACTCTTCATCCTGTCACTTGTTCTCAGCTAATGACCTTCAGGAAATCAGGATCTCCCTCCACTGCTGCAGTTATGGTTGTGTTTGCACTGCAGACTGGTAACTGAAAACGGACAGCTTTATATTTAGACCACTGCTCAAAACTCAGTCTAGCATTCCCCATTTTCATAGTTTACATTTATCTGCGTCTTTGTGTTTGAAAAGGAATTTAATTAATAGAATTAAAACAGTGTCAAGTACGTGGTCATAAATAAGTAATGAGGTATTGTTACTCATAAGACACAACAAAGGAAGGAGAGTCAAAGTGTGAGTCCAGTAACAGGACAGCTGCTGTCCCTCTTGCTTCTGTTACTCAGTGTAATTACTCCGGGTTTTGTCATCAGTCCGTCTGATAATAAAAGAGCTGTAACGTTTGCTACAGTCCAGCTGTAGTCTTTTTTGTTTAAAATACGTCTACACTGTTCGTCCCCTTGTGCCCTGCTGTTGTTGCAGCAGTGTCTGAATTAGCTTCATCATGTCAAGCTGATGACATTTAATCCGAGAAGGTGTTGAGGTTTTGGGAAATGCTATTTGTTAAAGGCTGCTAAAGACTAAAAACTGACATTAAATAAACAACACTTTTTTTAAATTACATACCTGTCCAGACAAATAGAGTCCCCAACCCACATGCTTTTAAGCAAGTTCATGTTTCAGGACTGTATTTCTAGGAATATGGGTTACAGGAAATGTCAGTTTGATTTTAATGACCTTTTCTTACTTCTAAAACAGATCTTGGAAGTTTCTGTTTCACGTCAGCTCTCTTTAACCATGATGTGATATCATAAAATGAGTTCGTGACACCGGATCAGAAATCAGGTATTCAGTTAGATAAGTCACCCACCTTTGGACCATGAACAGCCTTCCCAAATTTTAGTGTAGTGTTGTAGTGGTTTTAATGGTTGTTCACATTAGTGAGTTCCGTGTCAATGTTTTTGTTAAAGTGGACCTTTCAATTTTTAGCTTTGGCTTGTAGATATTTGTGCCCCGTCCTCCCAGTAATAATGTTCTCCTCTGTGTATTCAGTTAGGTTATCAGTTATTCAGGTAGGTTGAATATGATAGTATGCTAATAATCTCTAGCAGCTTTCTCCATGTAATCTAATCTGCCCTCTGTCAATCGTTTTCCGTCATCCTGTTTTTAGAAAGCTTTCCTGCCGGTACCTGTGTTAGTGAGGCTCTCTGCAGTGTACAAGGTGGCTGTTGCACCTGCACAGCGCTGGTTCAGAGCATGACTTCCTCTTGCAGTAAACACGATGCAAATGAGCTTCGCCTCAGGAGGCCGAGACCAACGGAAAAAGTTGTGCCCGTCCCTAAGGAAGTGAGACGTGTTGCTGTCTGGAAGAATTTAATTGGGCCGTCAACTCATCTAGAGAATGAATAACCCGATTTGTCAAGGTGCTCTGGCTGTGAAAGGGATGGAAAGGCCCTTATTGGCACCGCATGTTCTTGTTATCAATTTAACTGAGCTTGTGAAGTCAACAAGCATAAAAAATTGTCCTTCAGTGTATGTAATTAATCCAGCTAGAAACAGCTTTTGAATGAGCTGATAATTGCTGATTACAGTAGTACAATATTTAGAATGTATAAAATGAGGCGTTTCGGGAGGCAAAGTTTTGAAATTAGTTTCAGGGTGGAGTACCACAGCCAGCCGGTGCCATATCTGAACACTGCAAACAGTGGAATAACCAGCTGACATTTAAGAACCTCTAGCTTCTAAAACAGTTTTATTCCGAAACACATTTTCATTTGACAAAGCACTTCCTGTTTCTCCCAGCGTCACATGTTTGTCAAAGCACAGAGAGGTCTGTGTCAGTCATAGTTTGATAAAATCAGACAAAGTTTGCAGACGGATGTTGTTGCACTACTGAAAGTTCAATTTTTCTGTCACGCTGCTGAACGATTGAACTGAAAATTGAAAGATATGTTTGACTTCATTTTTTCTCGTGGTCAAATTACTGTCTTTCTGTGCATGGGATTCTTAATACCTTTTGTCAATGACCACATCTTTATCAGGATGATCTTTATTGGCCTATGTGTACACATACAAAATATAGAAATAACAACACCAAGAAATATAAAGGTAAAAAATAAATAGAAAACTTAAACTACTGTGTACAAGTTTAACTAAAGAATGCAATAGAGAGGTGAAAGTGCAATGATGTGGATTGGTTATGTACAGAGGTAGGTGGGGGTGACAGTGTATTATGTACAGTTTACTGTTATTGTTCACAAATATTATGAGAAGACCACAGCCAACTATGAACTCCTGCTAACTTTTGTCTTTCTCCCCTGCACAGTAGAGCTCCATTGTTGTCCAAAAACTATTAAAAACACATCAGTGAGTCACACTGTGGCACTGGGTTAAACGTTTCCTCAGTACTGTTAACACACCCAGTGGAATTTCTTTCTGAGTCAGCACCAAATCTGCATTTTTTTCACAGATGAAAGTAGTCACCAACAACTTCACTACATACATATATATGTGTGTATATGTATGTGTGTGTGTGTGTGTGTGTGTGTGTGTGTGTGTGTGTGTGTGTATATATATATATATATATATATATATATATATATTGTTGTTGTTTTAGTTTCGTTGATCAGATATAAAAACAGAGAACAGAACCAGCCTTATCATTGAATTTAAAAAGGCAGGCTTGGCCCAGTGATGCTGACCTGTGGACGTCGTAACCGAGCAGCAGAGTGCTCTCAGTCCTGGGTCGATCATTGCCCGCCTCACTGTGCGTGTAAATCATTGATTAACTTTGCTGAGAAATGCTCCAACTTCGCCAGCTACAGGCGTTTGCTGTCACACAACCGGCAGTTTGTTTGTTTCCTCCGAGGCCGGCTGATTGGTTTCAGTTTTTCATTCACTACAAAAGGCATCTTAGCTCAGCTGTCTTTGAACGGCGACGCCTGTTTGTCCCAGAAACTCCATCCTGCTGGGAAAGTGGATGAGTCCCACAGGCGCGGTGCCTCGGCTAGATATCTAATATTTACAAAGGAATATTTGAGGTCCAGATAAATATAATCATAAGTACACAAACCCTGAGAATTATTACCATATATGGACCAATAAATGTAATTTGTTTCTTTTCAGTCCATGACTGAGTTACTGATAAACCTTCCTCTTTTACAGGAACTCTGTCAGCCGGCGAACACAGTTTCCCTTTCCAGTTTCTCATTCCAGGTGAGTGTGTGAATAACCTTGATGACTTGTGTAACCCCATTCCTACAGTGGCACACCCTCAGTTCCCGTAATGGTTTCTTCTTGGACCTGCCTTATCAGAGACCGAGCTGACGTCAGTGAAAGGAGCATGCAGGTGTGATAACTTCTGATAATGCCGGGCTTTTTCCAGAATGTGTACTTACAAAGTGTTCAGCCCTGAGCCCTTTGTCTCCAACATAAAGCAGACGCACGCAGATGTGTGATACCAATGGTGCGTGAAGGCTCATTAGATAGTTAATGTTTAAGATATTTGGGAGGAACAGGCCACTTGTGGTGCCGCAGCATGAGTATGCATTTTTCTTCCAAATGCCGCTTGTTCACGAGCGTGCGCTAAATGTAGCTCACTAAAAATTGCAACACCACAAACATGCAAGTAACACAAATATCAGCTGAACATAGTTGGCAGTGGTGACGGCGCACTCGGTGCAGTGCCTGTCTGGTATCTTACACCCTTTCAGGCGTGGGCTGAGGCACAGGAGGGGGGTTGGGTTATTTTTAGTTTCCTCTCCTGTTGTGCAGTCACTGTTTAATTGGTCTTCATGCCCCCATGCTTCGCCCTCCCCTTCTTTCAGCCCCTCAGACTTGAGAGCATCAGCAGAGGGCATGTTAACTATCATGTAGTGATAAGTGGCTCATTGGAGAATCAAGTGTCTCCCGCTGCCCCCTGCTGGTAGAGCAAACAGGCTCAGGTGCTCTTTGGTTTCTTTAGCACAGACATCTTCAAAGACTCTTCAAAGACTTTAGGTAGAATGAGCCAACCTAACCTTGAACACAAGATTTAAAGAGGTTTTAAAAATTGTGGTTAGTCAATAAATAAAAGAAAACGTGGCCTATTTGGAATGACAAGACTATATTTCATTGTACTCATGTATAATGACAATAAATTTGAATTGAATTTATGTGTTGTTCAAAAATGCACAATCTTGCATTAGTTACCATAGTCCTTGATCAGGATCACACAAAAGACTCTCCACGTTATTGAAATCCCACTAAATAACAAAGAGATGAAGAGACAGAAGGCAATATGAAAGACACATTATATCATGTGGAATCAGCAAGATATGTGGTGTAAAAGCACAGTAACTGGAGTTACATTTGAACAGTGAGCAACCTAAGAGCAACACCTACTCAGGACAGAGAGGCCTTGAAGCTTCTGTAAATGTGTGTTAGAGTCTTTGCAGTGACAGTGATGGTTAAAAGTTATTTTAAGGGAAGCAAAAGGGGAATAATTCATTTGAACCCACATCAAATGCTGAAAAAGTATCGATAGCACTTTCATTTAAAACAGCTCAGGTTCAACAGGTTGTTCAGATATCTCACTTGACGCAAGCAGCTACATAAAGCTGGATGGCATTACATAAGTTAGAGACATGCTGTTAGCATTGAAAGGAAAAAGTAGAACCTGTCACATCCGTAACATACACACCTAGACTAAATATATGCAGCTTAATATAATGGTCCTGTAATAAATAAAATCTTTATGAAGATTACAATGTTCAGTGTTTGTTCTTTAGAGGTGCTGATTCAGTCTTACGGTCACTTTGTTAAATTGCGTTACGTTTAACTCTCATATTAAGTCTACCCTCATCGAGTTTCAAAGTTTCAACAACTCTCAGATATTTTCAGATAAAACTGAATGTTATTATTGTGATGATTTTAGGACAGTGAAAATAAATGATAAGTTCATGTTTGTCACTTTGAGAATTGCATTGCATTTGTTTATCCAGCGAGGAGGTAAGCAGCGAGAGGGTCAGTAGAAATAGCCCGGACGATAAAGGACATGGTGGAGTTCAGAGATTTGTTTGTCAGCTCATAAGTCGCATTGCTGAGTAGAGGGAACTTTGGCTAATGTCAGTATTTTTTTTTTTTAACAAATCTGTAGAGAGAGGGACCAGCACAGTCTCCTCCATTATCTGCAGTCGAGCCATCAGGTGTTGTTCTGGCCCGATCATTTCTCACGAAGGGAACAAAGAAATTCAAAGAGGAAAGGAAGGCGTAGGCAGAGATAAACTCACCACAAGGACACTTAGAAGGATAAATAGAGTTATAAATGGCGGATGGCCCCGTTCCAAAGGACATGAGATACAAGTTCAGGAAGAGACGAGAGAAACACAAAGGAGAAAATAATGTGATACACTTTAACAGAGAATTACAAACTTCTTTCCTTTGTTTGTACAAGGGGCTCATTACATATTATGTCAGCATCCTTCTTCATACAAATGAACAGAACGGAGCTGAATAACCAGTGAACAGCGATGATCCAGCCTGAGAGTCTCACTGTTGATTTCACAGATTAAACTGTCAGCCGTGATATGTAGCAAAATCTCAACACTGAGCTGCTTTTTGGATGTATTATTGGCTGCTTTACCCAAAAGAGGGTGCAAACTGTCCGACAAGCTATGTGTGAAATGTTCTGAGTCTCCTGACAAGCCAGACCAGCTGAAATCAAAATGTTGCCCTCAAACAGGAGCCCCCCCCCAACCAATCTGCTTCCCCATGTAACAGATAAAAACCATCTCTGCTTAATCTCTACACCTTTGAAGTTAAGATTGAAATTCTGATTTTTTATTTTTGTGCAACGACACACCGTTTTAAAAAAATGTTTGAAAAGTAAACATTGATTTGATGATTTGCAGATCAATGACACTTTGAGATGTCCAGGTTACATGTTACATCAACATCTTATCATCAACAACTATTGTTTCAACAGCATTTTAATGACTATGTTTCAATTTGAAATGATCAACTGATGCATATTGAAATATAAATTAAACAGAGGTAGCTTTGTTAGCTATGCTATTTAGTTACAAGCCAAAGTATTGGCCATATTTGGACCCGATAGCATTAACTGAAGTCAAGGAATCAATAACTCATCCTGTGGTGAATATCAATGCCTGTACCAAATGTTACCAACAGTTGCTAAGGCCTTCACTAAAACATAATACAACTCTGAATGTCATGCGGCACCAGAGGAAATATAAGGGATCAGTGAAAGTAGTAGGATTCATCCCTGGGTCTCATGTAAAACATTCATTTTTAAAACTGCCCAGTTTAAAGTGGGTGACGAGACCTATCTTGACCTTCAAACGTTAGGGCAATGACAGTGTGTTGAAGTGAAGCTGAAGTGCAAACAACTGCTCAAAGAGCCAGAGAAAGGTCAGGCAGGTCAGGCAACACAACCCTCAACCGCTCTCAGCAACCACGAGACGCTCGGTGTGGCGAGTCTCCAGGAAAAGTCAGCCTGGTCCTTCAGTCTCTCCTCTATTCGTCCACACCTCCGTCTTTGCTCCCAAGCTGTCTGCAGCAAAACAACAACAACAATCCACCTCTTGTGGTTAATTCTTATTGACAGCAGCAGACTCGTCCCCACAGCGGACGCCCGCCTCGCTGACATTAACATCTGAATGAGGATAAAAAGAACACATTAGAATAAAGAGGGTGAAGGTGGATCACCTGTTAGAATAAAACAATACATTAATCACCTTTTCATACATCCTGTTCAGTGATTCATATTGATTCATATGCAGATTGTTTTGGGGGGATAACAATGCCACCAGAGATTTTTAATCTGGCGTGTGTGTGTGTTTTTTTTTTTTCTTTTCTTTTTTTTTTTCCTTCCCTGCGGCTCTGAACATCTCTCCCCTTCCGTCTGTCTGGCTTCTTTCTCCCCCAAATGAATAAAAATATCTCACTCTTCTTGAATTTCCTTCCCCCTCCATCCTCTCCCCTCCCCGTTTCCTCCGTTTTACTGCCCTTTCCTCGAGTCACAAATACAATCAGTGTCCTTCCATTCGAGATGTGATGTGCAGGAATCAGTCTGAAAAGGTTCTTTGCATCTTGTGACGGCTCTGATGGAAGCCTGCATGGTCACAGATTTCAGCGCCATCTTCCCCCCTGCTACCAAGATTTTAAAATAGAGCCATATTTTACACAGATTTATCCAGCTTTTCCAGGCATCTTCTGTTCACTGGTGCATAAAAGATAAAGGATAAATGACACTTTTTCTTTCGATGTTCTTTCTAATTTTTTAGAAATTATTTTCACTTTTTCACTCAAGAAATATAAATGTAGATATGTATTTTGACCTCCTTTTTTTTAACAGAAGTTATAATATTTTGATGATACTTGGTGCAAAGTTGGGACATATTTTTTTATGCTTTTAACACTAAACAAGATCTGATTATTATTATATTCATATTAAGCAGCATTTTGTATTAATTAAGTTGCAAAGCCATATGTTCACATTTGAAAGTGGTACCTTTTTGTTTTGATTGATGAATCAAACATATGGCCTGTAGCAGACCCAAAATGTCAGAACTGTCTAATATCTGTATTTTCTTGTTGACCGTTTCTCTGCTCAGTTGCTGTCCCGACTTCCTTTGAGGGCCCCTTTGGAAAGATTGTTTACCGGGTGAGGGCGGTCATCGACACGCCCCGCTTCTCCAAGGACTACAAAGCACAGAGGCCCTTCTACCTACTCAACCTGCTCAACCTCAACGACGTCCCTGACATTGAAGTAAGTGTTTGCACAGACCTTCAACCCGAAACACTGCTCTGCTCTACGTTCTCACTGAGTAAATCTGGAAGTGAACAAAGTGTCATACGGAGACAGAAGTTGAAGACGGGACTTTGAAACGCTGTAATGTATCTCCTTATTTGATCAACCTTTGTCTTGGTCGAGGCTTATTTAATTTCACGGCAGAGCAGGATGTAGTTCATCTTCTTATGTGCTACTTTACTTACTTATCATTTGCTCGCTTCCCGTCAACACTGGCAGAGTTTCCTGATACTCTGGAACTAAGCAGAAATAGATTATCAGCACAGCATCAGCTAATGAGGTTCCCTAATTACTAACCATGCACTACCACGTTTATTTTTTGACTTCGTGTCTGCAGAATCAGAGTTACGCTGTGACCACTAAGAAGTTCAGCTACCTCCTGGTGAAAAGCGGGACCCTCATGCTGAAAGCCCACAGTGACCTGAGGGGTTACATCCCCGGGCAGGTCATCAAGTTAGCCACAGAGATCCACAACAAGTCTGGGAAGGACACAGGATATGTACTGGCCAGTCTCATACAGGTACGCTGTTGAATATAACGAGTAATAATGAGGTTATTTTATCGTGAGACCTTTCTCTCGACAGGCAGCACCTTTGGAAATGTGTTCCTCAGCCTTTATTGTCTTATTGCTTTTTTCAAGTGTTGAGTACAGAGCAGGTGCTATGAAAATGCTCTAAGTGGAAAAAAAATAAGCAAAATAAATCACAACATCAAGGAAGAAAAATGAGAAGTACAACATTTAACAAAAGCCATAAAAATGTTCCCATCTCTCAGAGCTCACATCTGCGCCTTCATTGTCTTTGTCCAATACCATTATTATGAGCACAGCCAATGTGCGCTGCCCCCGGGAAATGTTCATTTTAGAGGGTATTGACCTTTTAGATCTGTAATATAACTCTCTGCTGGGATTCTGAAGCTTCAGATATAATTCGTAGAACTATTCCTTTCATGAGGGCACACATAAAAATGAGTAATAGAGGGTTTCTAAGTCTATTCCAAAGAAGCACTTTCCCTCCCAATAAGGTAGCCGTGGGGGTCAACATTACATCACTCTTTATGACCATTTGTTTTTTCTTCACACCAGAAAGTGACCTATAAGACCAAGCGGCCTGTGTTTGACCTGCGGACCATCGCAGAGGTGGAGGGAGCCGGAGTGAAAGCAGGAAAACACGCAGAGTGGAGGGAGCAGATCATCGTCCCTCCTCTTCCTCAGTCTGCGCTGGCCGGCTGCAGCCTCATAGATATCGATTATTTCATTCAGGTGTGTGTGGGTGTGGTTTTGAATGTAAGATTTAGCTTGTCGTTGCTGTAAACATTGTAAATGCTGCATTTGCTGCTTCATGTATGTATTTTCTAACTCTTGAAATGCTGAAAAATAATATCTTTGTTTACTGTATTCAGTGCCCCTGGACTGAAAGCAGTGAATTATTGATGACACACACTCACTGTAAACTCACTGTGGTGTACTCTCACTCTTAGTTTAAAGGGACATTATAGAGATTATTTGCTGATATCAGTTGTTCAGCAGCATCTGTTCTGATGCCATGTAAAAATGACACAATATAGTTAAAATGATATAAAATCTATAAAACTATAAAATCATCCTCCTTCAGTAGCATCTGCAAAGAATATGGATGTTTGCTTTCTAATTTTAACTAGAATCATTAAGTAGAGAATGTGATATTTTTCTTTTCTCAAAGGAATGCCGGTTGGATACATAATCTATTTAAACAAAACAGCTGATGTTATTATATATATATATATATTACATTTTTAAAAAGAGCAGTGGTTGCTGAAGAGTTTATATTGTAGTGTAAAAGCCTTCTTCATAAATTATGATTGCGTTACAGGTGTCACTAAAGTCTCCAGATGCAGTTGTCACTCTGCCCATCTACATTGGGAACATCGCTGTGAACTTGTCTCCGTCGAGGCCCATGCCCTCCAGTCCAGACCACTGCGGCTTGGCCATGGGGGCAAGCGCGGCAGGAGTAATGCCCAGCGCCCCGCCAGCAGAGGAAGACCCAGAGGAGGCTCTGTGTGCCGGGGGCATGGTCAGCGAAGAGATTCCCACCAAGAGTCACTCTCAGCAGGATCCCTCAGGTCAGCCGGTCACCATGTCCCCCAGCGCCTTCAGCCACGCGCCCGGCGCAGCCCTTCCTCCGAGCCACAGGCGGCCCGACGCGTCCGCCCCCCTATTCTGTGTGTCCACCGGGGCCACCATACCTTTCTTCACGGAGGGAGATGTGACTCCTGTCCCTACTTCCTGTTCTCTCATCCTGCCTCCAGAGTACAGCAGCTGGGACTACCCTCATGGTCAGTTCTTCAAAAGATCATACGCACAGAAGAACACATGCAAAGATGTGTACAGGGATACGCATAATATCGTTTTTCTAACAATCAGCTGCAGCTTTATACTCATGCAAAGGTCCTGAAAATGACAAAAAATACTACTGCAGGTATTTGTGACTGTCCTTCTGAGGGACAGCGTTCATCTTAGAACAAATGCACCAGTCGTGTAAACACCTTGGTTTGTTGATGCTTTTTAATGCATCTGAGGCCAGTTTGTGAAGTCAGCTACTTTTACATTACAAAAGAAAGAAAGTGATGGATGACAGGACCCTGTCATCCATCACAGAAAATCCATATGAATAACTGCTAAGTTATACTAAGACTTTAATCAATCTTTTTACTGTGCAAAATTCAACTTTGAACTTATTAAATGTGGCTACTGAAGCATTCACAGTTGAAACTCCACAATCTTATAGCATGTATAGCGTCTCTCATCATTTTTTAATGAGACATGGTAATGCCATAAATATTACAGAAACCTGAGTTCACTTTTATATCAAAGCTCAAAAGTGTCAAAACCACTGTCAGGACAGGTCAGTGGTAAAAACATTGGTTTATCCCACATTACTGCCGGTCTGAGAGGGTGTTTGAAGAATCTTGAAAAAAGACCATTGCCCAAGCTAAATGACCATCATTTGTTTTTTCAGTGGCGCGACCCATTAGTTTTGCTGTTGAATGCTAAACAGGCATTTTCACTGAAGACATATTAACATGTCACAGTAAAATCACAGGTATGAATAAGAAATGAATGATGGCTGAATTCCATTTAGCTGCTTCAGTTTGCTGGCTCACTGACAGAAACAAGTGCTACAGAGGCTCAGAGACTGACTGTTTTTGCTGTATTATTGACTGCTTTTTGCCTCTGTGTGTTACAGAGCCCCCGCCCACTTACGAGGAAAGCTGCAGTAGCGCCAACTCGAGTTTCAACAGTAGACAGTAGAGAAGAAGCAGGTGATGAAGCATCACGGCCATGCCCACCCACAGCTGTCTGCACTCACTGCACTCACTTCAAATCAGGACAGAGACACGCTGGGTTCAAGAGGATGGACCATAACAGCACCCACTCAAGGCCCCAAAGATTGATTCTTTGTCCTGTAATGAGTAAAAAAAGGGATCGTATTGAATACAGAAGATAGGTTTTAATTTCACCTCATGTCCCAGCAGGTAGTGTCAGACGGGTGAACATCACTGTGCCTAAAGGAAGATCATCATCCAGCATTTAGAGTCTTCAGTGATTGGAAATGTTTCTTTCATGGGACAGGGTCAAATCTGTTTTGCTCTTTGTTCAGTGTTTTTTTGCATCTGTGATGCCTTGAAAATAATTTTGGCCTACTGAAGGCTCAGCTTTGACGAGATCAAACACTGGCCTTTTTCGCAGTCTTGTTCCAATCGTGCCCTTGTTGTTGTGGTCCACCGCTGTCTGTTTGTGTCTCACTTGTCCTGATCATCAGCAGGGCAGAGCTGTCTTAACGCTGGATATCGAGAGGTCGATTAGAGGTTGTTGTTTGTCTGTAAAACTAGTTGAGCTCCTGTGTGTGGGATTTTTCTGTTGTGGGATTAAAGAAATATTAGACTGTTGAAAATGAAACTAAGTGCAGTCTATGTGTCTCTGTGTACTGCAGATACACCAGTCTGCTAGTGTCTTCTTCTAGAAATACTTTCAATCCAACACACAGGAGCTTAAAAGACAAATAATGTCTCACCAAAACCTCTTAGTCGTGGAACTAGAAATATTTTGTTTTTCGACTAAATAATTTATGTTGAGTAATTAATATTCATCACATGCTTTTTCTTTTTTTTTAATAATGAACCTCCATCCTGTGTTGCCTCATACAAAACTGAGAGGCTGTGCCCTGACACCAGTTTTGTATTCAGAGGACAGTGCATCTGCAGATGAGGCTCATTTTTCCTGCAGCTGGATATGAGGACTGCAGCACCGACGCAGCCCAACTCTGCCCTCTTGTGGTCATCACTGGCACAAGCTTTGTCCTAACCCTCGTCCTGAAACTGAAACAGCTGTGCAAACTGGAATCCTGAAATACTTTGACTATCTGCTTCTCTGATTCGCCAGCTGAGCGCTGCAAAGTAGTTTTAAATCTTATTTCCTTGCATCTGTTTGTTGATCAGAACTGACAAATTGAGGTTTGAGATGTGTGTAGACTTGAGAGGGGAGGATGGCCCCCCCTTTTTTTTTAAATTTTTCATCCTCAGTCTGAATGTGTGTTTACTTCTCTCCTCTTTGTTGCCTTAACTTTCTTTCAGTGTTACATTAGCAAGATGAGAATCCTTGGAAATTTCAGCCAGTGCAGATGATAAGCGCACATGTGCACTTTTTACAATTTGACTGCATGTGTTTCTGAGTGCACATCTACTGTGTGTGTCTGTGTGTAAAGCAGAGCCCTTTTGGACAAGATGGCAAGTTCACCGGGGGTCTGTTTTCACTCAGACTCAGTTATTTCAAATTGGTTGGTGATTCACTGTCTGTTTTAAATGATTGGTGTGTCTGTATGAGGGCTGGGTGATAATTTGACATTTTCAAGTTTAGGCGTGTTTATATCATAATATGATTGTATCACTCCACAAATTACCACAGTTTTTGTTTGCACATGTAAGAGTTTGATCTTATGTGATTCACAGTAAAACACAGTTCATTGCTTTGATCATTAGATATCTTATTTTGCATCCATTTGTCAAACTGTGTCATGTCTTGATGACAGAAAATACCTTTTTTTATATAATTATACTGATTTTAAAAACACCACCCAGCCCTGCTGTGTTTTTAAAAGCATCAGCAGGTATTCAATGTCATGTTTCTGTGAAAACTACTCCACTGAAAATCTTAAGCACAACTGCTGTACTGAATGTGTGTGTGACTGTTGTATTTGTCTCATTTGACCTTATTTTAGTACAATCTCAAACCCCATTCTGTGAATTTAGAGAAGAACAAATCACAGTGCTGGTGTTGGCTCCTGACTGTAGACCATGTTGCCACGTTGCTTTTCCAAAACGTGCGTTTTAATTTTGTGAGACACGTCAGCTCTGAAGTTTTTCACAGACAAACTGCTGATACCGTTAGAAAGCTGACAGTCAAACTACGGTATTCTGGCTCCACGTTATTGTGAATGCATGCCTTAAACTATCTGGATTCCTTGCACAGGAGCTTGTGAAGGACCTTTTTCTTCTCTGTCAGGGAGGACGTCAGGACTTTTTGGTCTCCTGTGGACTGTGCCAAGAGCACTTGATGTATACAAATGTAGCTTTTAAAAACAGAAAGGACACTGGACCTTAGACCTGTTGAATTTGTTCTTATTCTTGTTTTAGAAAATATGTGCAATTCCTCTCGGCTCCACGAACGCTGCAGCAGCTCCCTGAAGTCATTTCATGCTGCCTTTATTGATCCCGATTCTGTTGAACTCTTTCTCCACCAAAAGGTACTATAGCTTTACGAAGCCCCACTTGTTCTGTGTCACGTTTTCATTCTCCCCCCCCCCTCACATATTGATGAGTGGTGTCTGGTTTTGTATTTTTCTACTCGTAAACTGTTTACAGGTGCAGTATGCAGATACTAACGTTAGCACCTCAATCAGTAAATGTAATATCTCAACTTTCAGTTCACAATCAAAGTTGTACTGTACAGTATAACAATAAAAATATATAATGTGTTTTTCTTGTTCACGTCTACAGAGTTGGCTTTTTACTTTTTTAAAATAATGAACATTTTAGTGCCTTTCAACTACAAGGCTAAAGTATATTATGTAAGAGCAAACATTTCTTTTTTTCTAAAACAGAGTAAATTCTGTGTAGACACAAGTGAGCCAGATCTAGATGGAAGTGTATATGGGCTCTCATTTCTGGAAAAAATCCTTATAACAACAGGAGGGAGGCCCTCATTTGTCCTGAAACTGTCATTTATAAAGAGGCAGACAGCTGAAGCAGCTCCAGAGGTGACTAAAATCCAAAGGAGACATACAGTACATAATGAGTACATAAAAAACAATAAACACATTGAAATCTCTAAAATTTGAACATTGTCCAATAATGAACATGATCATTTGATGTTGTTTTGACTCTAGCAACTCAGAAACATTACTTCCTCATAATGATGTTGTTTTCTTTGCAAAATAACAACGGGCATCCTTCCAATATTATGTGGACGACATGCTCCACCTCACTACTTTCTTCACCACCAAGTTTCCCGGTGAAAGCCGGAAAACTACGAATGACTTCGGCTGTTTCCGCCATCACGTGATCCAACTGTGTGCGCACGCGCAGTATCTAAAAAGTGTTGTAACGGCTGTATTGCTCTGCTAACTGCTTAACGTTTGGCTGTAATGCGAAATAAATTCACTCACACCCACCCTGATTGGTGTTGAGGATAATAATTGTGTTCCCGGATCAGTTGAATCGGATTTACATCGCAATTTCGATCATTTACTCGCACTCAACCACAGATAATGGTCGCGCATTAGCTCTTTGTTACCAGAACCTGAAGAACTCCATTAACCATCAGCCTCTCTGTTTACGTCCTGCAGTCACGGGGCAGCGTCACTCCGCTGCACAGGCTGGTCGCTGCTGCTGCTGTTGTGTTTGAGAAATGGCTCGTACCTGACTGCAGAAGAACAACAGCTTGCACGGGTGACTGGAGTCAGTAACAGCAGAAACACACCGCTGCCACCATGATGTCCGTAAGTTGCGTCTTGTTTTCAGTGTGGCACAGTTTAGCACGCACAATGCGTAACTTGAGCAAGTTACGTTTCATTTTAAAGGTTGTGTATATGTGATATACATTCGGGAGCAGACCACAATAAGCCCAGAGCAACACAGTAAAAACTCTGAAGTTGTGCACCTGTTGTTGAAATACCGGCCACAGCTGGAAAGACCCGTGAAACCTCCAGGCAGCGTTTAAAGGGGCCATTAATTAAAGCAGGCCAATATGGCTGAAATGACTTAAGAATGACGCTTTACACACACAACTTAGATAACTAATTTAATCACTTTAACTATATTTTGCTTGGGGTGTTTTATTGTAACCTGTTATGATCATATAATCATGCTGCTAATCCACTGAGCTTCAGTATAAGATGTTATAAAGCTACCAGCCCTACATTTAACCCTTTTAAATCACATGTGCTACAGTTTTACATTTTACAAAGTGAGAAAGTGAGCTGAAGAGTTTTATGAAGTTTTATAATGTGGTTTTCCTTACATTCAGCAGCCATCGTCTTCATGAAATTATATTAGCATTTTAGACATTTATTTATGTATGTATGTTGCTGTGATGGACTACATAACAATAATAAGTGTTTACCAGGCTCAGTTTGCACCATCCATGAAATGCTGGTGCTGATACGTGAGGTGCACTTCTTGACTCTTATGACTGGTTCATTTGTTGAGCCATGACAGCAGAGAGACAATGTGTCACCCTGTACAGCAGCACAGTGTTTGTAGTCGAAGTCCCACAGTTTGCAGTCTCAACACTTGCAGATCTGGTTTCCTCAAGCGGTCTGGAAGATAAGCTCACAATGACACCTTGCCCGGCCTCGAGTCGGACTGTTGACTCAAGTTATCTATATTTGGCTTTCTGTGTGATGTTTTCAAGCTGCCTCAAAAACTTCTGTCATCTGCTGTAAATTCTTATCATAATACTGTTGCACAGTTTGTAGTCTTTTTCGCTGTTCTGAAGTTTCTCTTTCATTTATACAGACATGTTAAGAACTGCATTTTAGTGGAAATGGCAGTAAAAATAAGCTCCCTTCACTTTTGTGTCCACAAGGCAGATCTCATTCTTGTAAGGTGTGGTTGTCACTGATGTTAGTAACCTTTACTCATCAAGGTAATTTCTGAGAAACGGGGTGACATGATTTCAGATGAGCCTGACAGGACAACCGACATGAGCGGGCAGGTTTTACACAAACCTCGATGGAAGGCAGACACATTTGAAGGAGAAAATGAAGGCGAACTCTGAAACTGTAACCCACGCTAATAGACTGTGATGGATGTTTGCCAGCAACTTTGTGGTGCAATGAGGGAGTATTACCAGACGTCATAGGTGTGCTCTCTTAGAGATTTAGCCCATATAAAACATCCTATATAACCTGGCTAAACAGGCTTGTTAACAATCTATCTCAATGTCTCACTGCTTATGTTTCCTGTGTAACTTAATCCTGGTGATGAACAGAAACACGTTACCCAATCTGTTGTTGACTTATGTTGATTACTCCAATTATTATCAGAGCTGTTAGAAAAGTTGAACAAGTGTTCCTTGGGAATATTCACACGGATCTCCTGGTTATATGATATGTACCTCTAAACCATGAGGATGCCTCTCACGCAAGGACGACACATGTTCAGTGTCATAATGTGAACTAGAACTGCAACATTTTTACTGGTCTATAAATTTCAGGAAGTTAAGGCTTCAAGACTTGATTTATCAAACAGAAATCGTAATGTACAGTATTCATTTTACCTTGATGTAAAACAGAAGCAAATCCTCACATCGCATGGGCAACTATTGATTTCCTTTTAATGAATAATCAGTCGATCGACTAATTGATTAATCAGCCTGGACCACAGAGGTTGCAGGTTCCTTTTTAACCAGTGTGCATCTGGTGAGAGACACTCACAGCAGGAGAGGTGGTGAGCGCCCCCCCCCCTCCCAGGAAAATGGGAGGTGGGGAGGGTGCTGGCAGGGATTGGGCAGGGTGTATAACAGACACACACCCGCATGCACACCGAAGCACACACAAACAGTACATTCCTCTGTCACTCACACAACCACAGCAGTACGGCAGAACAGAGCGTGCTTTTGTGGGACAATACGTCCTGCAATTGTGGACTCAAGGTCAGCTGAGTAGATATTTGTCAAGAATGGACTAAATTGCTTTTTGTAATTTAAGAATTCCAAAAAAATTGATGTTGGACAGAGGAGGCTTTGACTTGGTATGAATTTGCTACTAAAGGAACAGGATGGCTTGTTTCAGGCAGAAAACAGCATTGTCACACATGGTACTTAATTCTGAAATGTAAAGTCTTGTGTTGAGAAGTCCACTAATATCCTGCAGGATATTAAGATATATGAATATTAAGGAACTATGAAGAAAAACTACAGAAAAATCAAATAAAAGAGAGAGTAATACTTGCACAGATCGGTCACACAGACGTTCTCAACCATTGCACTGGAGGACTGATCACAGAGCAGCACGGTAGCTTTACATAACTGATCTTGGTGGGAATCGTTGTTATAAGGCCTGGTCCTGCATTAATAATGTGTCTCAGTGTTAGAACAGTGCGTTTAAACTAAATTACAAACTCCTTTAAGCCATTCAACAGTGAACAGCGCACAGCCGTGTACAGCATTTTAATTCTGTTCTTGTTTTTCTTTTAGATGACTTTTGGCTGGTCGAGCAGCGTGACGCTGCTGTTTGATTTCTGGGATGTGCACGGGCCTGCAGGTAAGCTGCAGATTGTCAGCATCTCCATTTCAGAAGAGTGATTCGCCTCTGAGAGATCACTGAGTGGAGACGGCTCCTGAGAACCAGTTCATCGGGTTAAAATCCCCTTTAAAGTTGTGTCAATAGACACTGCTGTTTCCTGATTGCTCAGGAAAAGTTTGTATAGGAAAATGAACAGTTGATTAAGAACCGGGCATGTTTTGAATATGTATACACAAATAGACAATTATTGAATTAGCATCAGTTACAGAGGATTCAAGTATTCACCTGCTTTCATGATAAAAAACACATCTGAGCATCTGTATACATTTCTTAAAGTTTCTCCAGTCCATCAGTGTTCGCCTGTTTTTCTTCTTTTTCTTTTCTTTTCTTACATTAATTCTGTTTTTTTATAAGAGCCGTAAAATTATATTATAAGCAATTGTGATCAAGGTACAGTGTAAACTGAGCTGTACCCCGGTTAGAAGACTATGTACATGATTTTCAATGATACTATTCTCATTCTTATTTGACTAATTGATGCAAATTTTGAAAACGTAACTATTTTTGATAATCAATATATGTTACAGTATGTTCCTGTTCAGATATACTGTATTTGTCTGTGCTGATACATCGGTCAGATTCTTCACTGTATGTTCCAAACACTCATATTTTTTCCAAATTGAGGTTACTGACAGAAGCTGTATATTTGCACTTATTACTGCATCGCGTGATAAAAATATATGTTGGGATTATACTCATCTAACCAAAGGAGCCAAGAGGATTATGTAGCGAATATATTATCTACATTTCTCACTATGACTCTGGTTTACCATCGCTGTAACTGATAAAAATCAAAGCAGACTACACCTGGCATCCTCTGTGACTGACCTTCAGTCAGGTGTCTCTTTTGAAGTTGGAAAAAATTCTTAAATGAAAACTATGAGCAGTGTTGAGGGAATGGATGAGAGATAGCGAGTTCAGCTGTGTGAGTGCACTGTGCGTGTCTTTGTGTCTGCAGGGATGGCGATGTCGGTGTTTGTGGTCTTCCTGCTGACTGTCTTCTACGAGGTGCTCAAAGTGTGGAGGGTGTGGCTGGGGAGCAGCTCTAAGCTGGCCCAGACTCAGTCTCAGTACGCGGCCCCTCCGCCCTACCACAGCGAGAGCAGCAGCGCGCTGCATAGCAGCCCCTCTGAATCCTCGCTAACCCCCATGGAGCACTCTCAAACTCAGGACACCAGAAACAGGTACACAAGTCAGTCTAAGCAATGATGTGATCTTTTCTCATAGAGCTGACTGCAAAGTGCAAATAATAGAATGTGAGATGATACATTAAACACAAATAAATAAATACAATAAATAATTTCCCATCAAAGCATGATTACTACTTTCCTATAGGTCCTAGAATTTGAAGTGTTTTTTTGTGTGATGTCTGTCTGTCTCTGTGCACCTCCATCCATACTGAGTGGAGCATTTCTCACACGCTATATGTATGTGAGACTAACCATTGACCTCCATCTCTGTTAAATGCTGCCAAAAGTGTCACCAGTGCTGTCTTAATGATTGAACCCAAAAACAATAAGTAACCTGAAAAGCCATCAGATCCTGACAGACTGAACTCACAATATTTTACAGAATAAAGTATTTGAAGCCTCTGCTGAAGATGCAGATGTGTTGTACTCAGATGAACTCATGTACTCTTCTCTCCTCTTCAGCTGGCTGCTGCACGGTATCCAGACAGTCCTCCACATGCTGCAGGTGTCTCTGGGCTACATGCTGATGCTCTGCGTCATGTCCTACAACACCTGGATCTTCCTCGGGGTGATAGTGGGCTCCGTCCTCGGTTATTTTGTCTCGTTCCCTCTCTTGGGTCGCATGTGACGGTGTGGACAGTTCAGACAGTGGAGAAGTTCCTTATTTTTTTTATTCCTGTGAGCTAATAGGATGACATGGATACTGAATGGGAAACTACTTGATTAACTAATTTCTGCATATTGTTCCATTGATCTGGATGCAGTTAGTATTTGTGAAGATTTTTACACTGGGGGAGCACAAGAGGAGAATTCCCGAAGAACGAGCTGCATAACACTAACTGTTGAATATAAGTCAACCCGATGTGGAGACAAAACCGCTCTGATTGTCTGTCAGCAGTTCAAGCTTTCTGTCTCCTCAGTTTCTTCGGGACCCTGTTGTTAATTTAAACACTTTAACTAAGCAAACAAGTTCATTATGATGGTCTTTGACCTTGTGGTTTTTTGTGTTAAAGCAACATGACGTTCTGCTTCTGAGACATAGTTTTGTTTATCTAAGCAAGTAGCGCATGTGAAAATGGATCTTGAGGAGATTGAGTGCTGCTTGTCTAAACTCCTCCCTTTTTGTTAATTGGTCCTAAAATGGTATACCACAAAGTCTTTCCACAGCAAAGGAATGACAGAACTCTGTGATGAGAAGTCACCCATAGCTTGTGGCATATTGGGTTTTGATTCTGTCATTTTTGTACAGTTTTTCTGATCGAGCTTGACAAACTTTTATAGCCACTACACGGTTTACTGTGTCTTACTTAACAGTATGAGGTGTTATCACACTACAGATCTAAAAATGACATTGATTATCAGTTACAAAAGGACAGTGCTGACTATGTTCATTAAACACTGCTACTGTAGTTTTGAAGCCGAGCTCGTCCTGAAGACTGACTATTCATAAACAACGTGTGGAGCCAACAGCATATTTAACTATTAGATACAGATTTTGTTTTGCTGTGTTTTTTGGAGTGAAACCTAAAAGCAGGCTCACACTTAGAGCTGAGATTTAGTCAGAGGTCAGAGGACGGTACTCAGATTTAGGAACTAAATCATATGATTGTAAATTGTGAACTTCTGTCATGTGTTCTCTTGGGTCACTGACAGATCAGAGTCATGCTCACGCCTGTAACGAGGCAGTGAAAGTGGATCATGTGGTTCTGCGGCAATCATTGACAAACTGTCAACTGCAAACCTACAAAGAAGAAATCTGTGTGCCTTGCAGGTCAGTTGTGTTTCCTGTTGAAATATGCTCATTTCTCCTTTCAGAATGAAGCATTTCTGTGTCTGATACTGGAAATGGAAACATTTGTTCCAGTGATATCAGATATGTCTGATCGTTTGAGGTTTACTGATTTCAATATGAAGAATTTTCTTACTGAAGGTGTTCTGTAACATCAAATCTCTCAAGGGACTCTGTTGAGAAAAATAAAGAAACAACTTGATGGAATAGTTTTATTCATCCATACATATATCTTTTGATATATTTCAAGAGGACAAAAAAGTACTTAACAAACAAATTGAGCTGCTCAAACCAAACAGGTATGTTTTGTAATAAATAAACAGGAAAAGCTGTGAGCCGATCCTTTTGGAAGTAATGGGTAGCAAACTCAAAATGTGCCTTGGATATATTGGCAATAAGCAATTTTATAACAAGGAAGACACTGACCCATAAAATCGGGAAGGTAGGAGGAGGAATTACAATTGACTACAACCTTTACAGGAACTAAGTCACCTGTGAGTGTGTGCTGACAACAAAGAAATTTGACAAATTTCCTATAATTTCCCAGAAAGAAACTGATATGCAACAGCAAATTCTTAAGACGTCCTGGAGAGGATTATTTAATTTGATACTAACGATAATAAAAATGGAGATCATGTGTTTACAGTATTTACATTCTGTCTCTCCATATTTACTCTCCGCGTACTCTGTATTTACAACAGCTTCAGTATTACATGTCTGTTTGTACTGGAAGAGAAAACCCTCCTGTGTTGCTTTTCCTGAAGCTTCTTTCATTTGCTTTAAGAGTTTTCTTTTGTGGAATTTTTCCTTATTTTAAAACATTAAAATTTTTACCTGGTGCATGGTGGGTAAGCTAAACATGCAAAAAAAATGTTTGCAAAGCATACAGTTCATTATGTAAGATCTAAAATCAAGATTTAATTTTCTGATAGTACAAAATAAATCAGGAGATGTCCTAGGAAATTACCATTGTGCACAGTACACAGATAAAAACACAAAACTCTTATAAGTCACTTTGTCCAAGTGACAAATAAAAAAAATTAATCACAATTTAAAATTTTAATCAAATTAGGAGACATTGGATTTAGAAACATTGTCAGTGTCCAGTTGGATTCAGTGAAGTTGGAAAGAAATTAACATTAAGAATCTCCCTCACCATCACGAGTTCATCAATATCCTACATAGAGACACTATTTGCTGTATCTTGCTCATCTGCACCCGCAGGGAAGGAGAGGAAAAGTGAAAAACAGTGAGTGTTTTTTTGTTTGTTTGTTTGTTTGTTTTTTTTGTTTTTTTGCAGTTAAAAAGTTCATCTTACCTCTCAAATCACACTTAAAGTGTAAATAATTCCTGACGGGTTGTACAAAAATTTCTAGTGTTGAAACATTAAGGCCATTTGTGAATGCAGGAAGAGCTTCCAAAGTAAACAAACTTCATAGTTTAAAAAAATTACATTTTACAAAAATAGATACCAGCATTTAAAATATTGTTAAAATACACATACAAATCCCGCAGCGACATCAAAAGGTTGGTTGTAGCGCCCCCTGCTGCCCCGGTCAAGGTATCCATTCACTGGCAGTACAGTTAAAAGCACAATCTGTAATTCATGACTATAAATGTGAGCTATATGAAGAAAATATGAATCTGATTTCCTGCTGTGTTTACAGACATAAACATGTCAACAAATTATAGACTTAAACACATCAATAACTTAAATGTAGTTGTTTGGTGTCCCTCCTTTATTTTGTGAGTTTAAACATGTGGACGACCACTTTAAAGTGCCCAATCTCTGTAATGGACATTCAGTCTGTTGACACAGGATAAAGGAGCTTTACTTCTGTAAATCAGACGTGTAATTCAGGAAACTTGCATTGAGATTCACTAAGCTGTGTAGAAAGAGGCCAATCACCAAAGAAATGTCTAAAGAACGTCTAGGAGAGGGTGGCAGAGTTGGTTTTGGAGTGTGCAATATTTAAAACAGTAAAGAAAAGATTTACTAAGTCAAATAAGATCTTTAAATACAATCCATATTTTTTCCACTTCTCTCCAATTACATGTGATCCTCCTGCGTCAGAGCTGTGTTCAGAGCACTGTCTTCCTACGCCAAGATCACTTCCACTTCTGCTGGGTCAATGATTTTGTCCTCTCTGTTCAGACTGTTTTTGATTGGCTCACCTTCGTCCAGCCCCTCGCCGGTCGGTGACTGGAAACCACTGTCGCCGCGTGAGCTGGAGTCCGTAGCCAGCACCACCGATGGCGACGACTCGATATCTGATTCTGGCGCGGAGGCCTCACCGATCCGTTCACTTCCGTCATCTTCTTGTGCCGCAATCTCGATTTTCTCTACGCCGTTCTCTTTGGCCTCCTGATGCTCGCTCTCACTTTCTGGATTCTTGCTTCCCACCAGCTGCTGGAGGATGGACTGGGGGGAGGACTTGTTCCGGGGAGATTTCGCGGAGACGTCTTCCACCACGGTGGTGACATGCGTCACATGCTCCTGCACCCCATCCTCCATGACGATGGTGCCTGTGCTCGGCTCCGTCCCGTTGGTCACGTCTCCCTGGCTCTCCTCTGACGCCGGCACCACCATCTCCACCACTGGATTAATCAGGTCTCTAATTTCATTCACGCTGTCAGGAGACTTGGGATCCTTAGACTGGCCCGGGTACTCCTCATCCTCCCCTTGGTCGTCCTCGGTGTCCTCCTCGGGGATAAGCTCCACGCCTGGGACCTCCAGGCAGGACTCGTAAGGCAGAGGCAGCCCATCCAGCTGGATCATGGACACCACCTGTCTGCGTCTCCTCCCAGAACCTCCTCCTTCAATGCCGCCGCCATCGACAGGGCGTCCTGGCTCGTCTCCCCCAAATTTAGTAGCCCAGTCCACCGCAGGGCTCTCTCCGAGCAGGTGCAGGTTGGGGTCGCTGTTGGTCAGAATGATGCTGTCCCTGTAGAGGTTGTGTCTCCTCTGGACAGCTGCCTCCTTCACAGCTGGACAAAGAAAGAAGAGTGTGTTAGCAAATGCATTAGATATTGTACTGGATATAATTTCTAACTACCACTACCATTGCCATGGCAACAATAATTTCAAAATCTTTTGTTTTCGGGCCCTCACCCATCATTATGTCCTTGGAGACTGACTGCAACACCACCTCCTCGAACATATTTTCCACCAGCAG
>JBAJHX010000035.1:6961958-7006346 GCA_037176925.1 Amniataba percoides
CCATAGAATTATCAGCACTTATTAATTACCTTTAAATAGGTAGAAAGGTTCACAAAAACTGTAATGTAAAATGTACCATAATGATATAGTGTAGTGTAAACTACAATGGGTTTAAAATGGGTATAAAATATAAATGCAATTCAAAGTGATAACCTACACTACAGGCCAAAAGTTTGGAAGCAACTTCAAGTTTCCGCTCACAATGTCTTTCTTAAAAACCAGAATATATATGACCAGAAAGTTATATGTATTTTGGGATGTATTTACCGCATGCTCAGACTTTGCTTTCATTAATATGAACCATTTTCCTCTATTTCAGTTTCAAAGGTATACATTGATGTTACCAGACCACTGCTGAATAAATGTCAACAAAAGAAAAGAAGGGCTTAGTTTTAGGGCTAAAAAGATTTTCAAGAGTCACAACGTCATTGTAAAAGTAAAAAAACAAATTATTCATTCATTATCCACTTTAACTCTTTAGCTTTTGAGAGTCTGCAAACAAAAACCCAATAAATCTCAACTGTGTTCAAATCTCTGACAAACTACGGCAGAAATGGCTAGAAAGAAGCAACTGAGTAAAAAAGACAAGAGTACAGATTTGCACAGAGGAAAGGACAGACTGAATTGCAAAACGCAGTAATGTCCTGTAGTGTAATGAAAAACTGGTAGGAAAGGTGATGTTCTACTCACGGATGAGAAGGTTGGCCAGAGCTGCTGCAGCATGTATGGGATGATGATCTGCAGCAGGGCCTCTCTGAAGAACTTCTTGCGCACTGTGCTGCTGTCGTAATCGTATTTCTGACAGCAAGAGACAAGAAACACGTTGAGCTCAGTGACTCCTGATAGCTTTTGTCATTTCATCGACATCGCCGTCTACTAAATAGATTTTTTTCACTCTCCTGCTTTACCTTGAGAACCCTGTCCTGGCATCGCTGGATGGTCTTGCACATGTCGTCTTCTCCCTGGGCCTCTAAAGACTGGTGGAGCAGCTGCTCAAATGTGTACACTGCATTGTCCATTTGCTGTGGAAAAAATATAATAAAAAAAGAAATCATTAGCACAATAAATTGATTGATGCAGGTTGACAGCGCAAAACCACAGCTTAGCTTCAGCTCGCCCACTCTCTCAGATGGTTTTACTCTTTTTGTCCAGCAGGTGGTAGTACAGACTTCACCACAGGCCAGGCAGGTTCTTTTACTGTAAACTACAAAGTGTTTTCAAGGATCCCAACACTGCTTTGGCACACCCTGATTCTTTATATCACATCATCGAAGACTGCTGTAGCGCCTCACCTCCCTCATGAGGATCTGAGCCCTGCTGACGAACACCGAGGGGTTGGAGACGTCGAACCTCTGCTGCAGCCCCTCCAGGTTGAGCTGCTCCACCTTCTCATAGCAGCTCTGCATCTTCACTGGGTGGAAGGCGAGCATGGACAACCTCTCCATGTGCTGAGGAGAGGACGGAGAGGAGAGGGCGACAGTGATCAATGTGGTGTGGACATCAAAGCGAGGCAGATAAAGGCCAAAACAGAGGAAAAAGGTTGCGATGATCGTTCAGGATCAGTCCCAGAGGGCAGCTGAGGACACTCCCTGCCGTCTAATTAAAGACTAGCACAAAGGTGGCTTCCACCAACACAGGCAGCGTCTTCTCATGCACTCTAATAATTTGATCCGAGCCAAAAGTCAGGCTGCGCTCTTCACGTTCACACCTTAACTATAATTTCTAATTAGAATGAGGTCTTTTTTGGAGTAAGCAAAAGTTAAAGCTGCATAAGTGAGCTTTCTTTCTGTGCTTTGATTCTGTGATCGAGTGAAGCGGTTTTGTGTGAAATACGGCAGTATGGGTAACAGATGTGGGGAAAAAAACGACTCACTTGTTAAGGCCCATAATGCAAAAGAGTGTCAGTAAAAGCTGCCGATTAATGAATTTTCTTAAACGTTACGCTGAATCTAATCACCATGTGAATGTGAATGAGGAAGGGAGTCTTTGTAAAAATCCATAAAAAATTATCAACTAGCTCTGCAGAGTTGTTTTGTTTGGGTTTTTTTTACATCTCTTCAAGCTCATTGTTTTGATTTTACAGCATATTTACTGTTTGGTTCAGTCTCCCCCATCTACCTCGTTTCCAGCAGATTCATTCATCTTTAACTGTTTGCTAATACATTTGCCACAGTGATACTACTGTATGTCAGGACACTGTGTCTGATAGTTTGTTTGCTCCCTATTGGCTTAAGATGAGTTAATGCAGCGTTAAAGTGCTCAGCTAAAACAAAACAGAGGACAATAACAAAACCCTCCTGCTCTCCCTTTAAAGGCTGATATCTCCTAGCAGATGTTTGCAGGCTATGACGTCCCCAATATCATCAAGGGATATCAACAATATCAATCAATATCGACTCTGCAGAGAACCTGCGTGTGACACTGGATCATCAGCCGTCCTTCACTGGTAATACACCACAGACCCCAGCTTGTCCACAACGCTCTGCTACTACCAAAAAACCTGCTACTTCCTCACTATGTTGTCTTATTCTTTTTTTTTAATGCAGCACTTGAAAATACTGTGAAGTTGCTCTTAAATGTTACCTTTGGTTTGCTTCTATTTGGCTGAATGCACATATTGTAAGTCACTTGGGGTAAAAAGCCTAAATTAATGTAATGCAATGTTATATTACCTTAGATATCACACATATGCTTATGCTAGTGGAGATATCAGATTAGTGTGAATCATTTCAACACCTAAATCTAATTATTGCCAATTAATTCACTTACAGAAAGAAAAAAAGATGTAAAATAAATACTTGCAGCCTGAAAAACACAACTTACATCTCCCAGTTTTTCTTTGCCTCCTCCGTTCAGCGAGTTCTTACTGAGCTCCACCAGCTCCCGGAAGAAAACGTCCCTGACCTCGGAGAAGCCTCGGCTGGTGGGCTCCATCAGGGCCTCCAGGATGGAGCTGATGTAGGGCTGGATACTGGTCTGTAGGAGTTGCTCTGCCTTGGGCAGCACCAGTGCTGCAAACCACATGGAGAATGAACGAGGAAAAAAAACACATATGCACGGTTAGTGGCTTCAGCTTGTAAACAACACCACACATGATGATGAAGAGTCAATCAAAGTGTGAATAAAAATAAAGGAATGGCTGTGACTCCAGTGGAACTCTCCAAATATGTCATCAATGCACAGTGTTTTGTTTCATACCAGGTTGATATGGTTGGTATGTGTGCCATGACAATCACATAAACACACTTGAGCCGTCTCGATGGAAGCCCTGCAGCTCAGATCCTCTAAGATACACCCAACTGTCAGCAATAAACATATTCACAGCTACAACCGTGACTCTCAGACATCTGCGTTGCCCTCGCGGCACCTGAACCTGCATCATTTAGTGCAGTTGACTTGTAGGTTACAGCCTTATCTGTGGCATAAAGTCAGAGACGGGGCATACGGCGCAGGTCATGGAATGCAGCTCTGCCACTTTACCTCAAGGGAAAGGCACCCATGAAAAAAACAAATGAGCAGCCAGTGCCAAGTTAACTTTTGAACAGAGGGCTGAATAGATGCTCCAGTGCAGAAACCAGCTAATCAAACAGAACGAGCGAGGAATGACCGGAGATAACACCAGGCCCAAACACAAAGCGGAAACTGTGAAGGGAGAGTGCAGAGGGTAAAACAAGAGCTGGAAAATGTCAGATATCGTGGGGCGGTTTAGTTACAGAGGAAAGGCCGCGTGGGTGCCAAACGTCCAAACAAACTTGGCGGAAACTTGAGCGGCGTGGCGTTATTCAGTGACCAGACTGATGGCTTCGCTGTGCCAATAATCCCTGAACCAGAGAAACCACGGCTACGTCTCAATGAGGCAAACAGTAAGCGAACAATGAAGCGTGCACTTGAGGTCGGGAAGATCAGGTTACACGGCAGAGCGAGCACCGAGTGAGCCAAGTCATTTTGCATAGCATGTTTCACATGTCAAACATAAAAGTAGATGCAAATATGCCATCAAATTTCTGTCTGCCTGTCTGTCAGCATCTCTTTCTCTCTTTTTTGGTCTTCCTTCCCTCCTTCTTTCCAAACTAAACTATCATAACTAAATTTACTCCCTATCTAATTCATTTTCCAAACTCCGGTCACCTCGGATCTTGCTGCTGACGTGCTCTTTCGACGTGATGATCTGGTCCATGTCAGTTCGCAGCCTGGCATCCAGCGGGACTCTCTGGGCCTCACAGCCTCCGACCAGCGCTTCATACTGTCCGGTGGTCTGTGACGACACCTGCTTGTACACGGCGTCAGAGATCTGGAAGAGAGAAGTCGTTCAACAACAGTCATGTCTGAGTCTCTCTTGTGTTCGCGCAGCGTTTCTCAGCGTTTCACTGTGCACCGCGCAAACTGGAAACTCACCAGCATCCAGTTCCTCTGCCTCTGCTGCATCTTCCCCTTCAGGCGAGGACCAATCACGTTTCTCAGCTCTGGGTGGAGGGTCTCCATCACCAGATTAGCCAGAATCTGCACACACACAACAAATGCTCTTTACACTTTTGATTGAATTTGTAACTTTTGCGTCACACGCATGTGTATTTGTGTTTTTGTACTGATTTCTCCCTTATGGTCTTATGGTCTGTAAAGTCAGTCCCACCTTTTCACCGGCCACAGGATGCTGTAGTGGCCCACTGGGGATTTTTAAACTAGAGGTGTAGTCAAAAAAACAACCAATATCCTCCACCCAAAGAAAAACAACAATAAGCATTAAAAAAACATGGCCTGTCTTTCCTTTGTGGTCACATGTACACAGCGGGGTGACTGAGATGACACACAGCTGGACACAGATGGCAGGAGAGCTGGTTTTCAGTGGCACTGCCCTCACAGCTGACACACATGTCATTCCGCACCTCCATGAGCTCTTAACTACACCAGACTAAATATTTGGTGAAACATGTTGCTGGGTAATGAACGACTGTGACAAAAAGCAGCGTAGTTTCTCCACATTGAGGAAGAGAGAGGCCTGACAAACAATAGGCATATTGAAGCCTGTTTGTCTGGAACTACTCATTTAATTATCTGTATTACTGTCACATTGGTGGATGTGACTTACATTATCTTACTTCAATGTATTTACTGGAGCTGAAATAGTTACTTTATTAGTCAATTAGTTCTCAATTAAATCAATTGCAAACTATTTTGATAATAGTTAAAGTCAAAGTTAAAGTAATTTTTAACAAAGAATGTCCAAATTCTCTTATTGGATGGCTTTAATGTCACAATTTGCCTGCATCTACAGTATATAAATGTAGACATGCTTTTTAAATAAAGTTGTGAAAAAAAGGCACCTCTCAAAAAAAAGGGTGGGGTATTTAAACCATCAACACCCCACCCACCAGTATGACCCAGTGCTTTGCTGTAAACACTTGAAATGATACATTTGTTGTCAGTAATGTAGTGTTTCACATCAAAGTCAGTCTACCAGCAGCCTGCCCATGTTGTTTCAGGAGGAAGTCATCAAGGTCTCTGTTTGACTGGTGACTGTGTGTGTGTGTGTTGGCCTGTTGGTTGTATCACCTGCTGGCCTCAAACCACATTTTAAGCCACTACCTATTAGCTGGTGCCTGACTTAACTGAGGTAAGTGTGTTTATTAGCTAACTGTGAGGCTAAAAGGCCTTTTTCACAGCAGACATGATGACTAGTCATAGTGTGAATAAGAAGAACGTGTTACTAAAAGTATTAATGATGACTTAGATCTATTAAGGTTCATATAAGTGTCCCCAAACAGGTGAATGGAGTTAATCCATCATTCATTTCATTATCTGCACCTTTTCAAAGTGAAAAGGGCCTATTTTTTCCATTTGCACTGAGTGTGGATTACTTAAGCTGCTTTTGGTTAATGTTTGATGATTTCATTGTGATATTTTCATGCTGCGAGATTCATGTTTGAGTTCTGTGAATGTTGTGGGCTGATTTGGTCTTTGTGCATTTCCTGTTGGCTCTGGTCTTGGACAGATATTGTGAACTGGCTTTACAAATGTAAACACCACTGTCTTCCTCGCAGCCCATTCATAAAATTACTTCCCTGTGATCTGGCTTCATAACCAACACAAGGCTTTTGTCATATTTAGAGTACATATGTGCATTCAGATAAACATTTCAGAGACACTGAGCTCAAAGAAACCTGTTTAAATGTGACTGATTGTTCAATTAACATTTATACAGCCGAGCTCTTGCTCCCTGGTTTTCCCCGTCAAAGTCATTAAGCTCATCTCTACACACAGTACCAATGGTCAACTATTTTCCCCTCCTGCATTCATATAGTAGATTAAAAATCCACAGGAATGTCTAAAAGGCGGAGACAGTGGAAAGTTGAAAACCTCTTACTTAAATACCTCGTACATTATCTTAAAATGTCTCATAGCACTGCTGCAGTTAGAAAAGCTTCTTTTACATTAAAAGATACAGAAGCAAATTGGCTCTGCCAGGTACAGAGGATTATTTTATATTACTCATTAAAGTCTTCTGTACCTGCACCTAACATGAACTTGAAATGTTGTCTCTCTCTTGGTGTTACAATAAAGAAATGTTGAACAGCACCTTCACATGATATGATACTAATAACATTAATAAAAAAGACTAATTTCTTGTACTATGCTAGCCCTTATATCTCCAATTATTATACAGCAGTCATCTCAGGCAGTGAACTGAGATGTCCTTAAATATAACCAACAGCAACATGCTGCCAAACTTGCAAACATCTCCCTTTTTAAAGCTGAGCTGATTTTAACTTTTGGCTTTGCTTGGGACATTGGGACACTTCAAACTGCGCACCATATACAGTTAATATAAAAACATGACCACTGTAACTTTAACATGTCTGTGTAGCTGAGCACTGCACTGTTCAGGTCACCAGAGAGAAACTTTGATACAGGCAGGAAACATGGAGATTAATGAAGAAAAAGTGACGGCCATAAGCACACAGAGCGACTATAAGGTACTAGCGGTGGGCTGAAAGGGATTCTTTCAGAGGGGAGACCCCGATCAATAGTGTGTGTGTGTGTCCTTGTGAATGCTGGTATGTTGAGGGGTGGGTCTTGTTTCTGACAGTCTCTTTAAAGGTCTTGTGTAGATGCATTCTCGTACTTTAGTGTGAGGAAGGGGTGTGTGTTTTAGGATATAGATGGGGTGTTTTCCTGAGCTACATTCATTGAGAAAAAGTTCTTTAATTTTCAGAGGCAGCCCAACCAGGTAGTCACAGGGTCTGTTTAGAAACTGTCCCTGAAAATCTCTTTCAAAGATCCCATCAGAAAGATTTAGAAGCACTTCGCACCTACTCTTAATAATGTCAGACACTTCCACATGTACCACCTTCAAGTTGGCATCAAGTAACCAGCAAGTAGTAAAGCAGTTGTCAGTGAAAGGCCTTCTGGAGCAGCTTTAAATATACAGGTGCGGACTTGAAAGGACCAGCTCCAGCTCATCTGAACTGGGACCCTGCTGCATTGTGATTGGTCAGGGGTCCTGACCTGTGGGGGCTGTCCGCACATCATATCCCAGGTCCCGTAGTGTCCTTTGGCTTGTCTGTGAAGTCTCACGGCATCAGTGAAGGCCGGCGTCTGGACAATGCTGTCCTCTGACAGACCTGTTGGGGACAGGAGAGAACAGATGCTTCATGAAAATACAAAGAAGAGCCCCCCCAGTTAAACTATGTTAGCAGCAAGATCGTGGGATGCTTCTTTTTTTTAATTGGATGATTTTTTTTATATGGAAGTAAAGTCTCAGTGTGCTCTTCAATGACAAAATGGATCTTTTCTTGGTACAAAGTAAAAGAACGTGTGGACATTTTTTTGGCTACTGTAGATTTCCACAACAACAACCTTTTCCATAACATCTGAGTCATTTCTGTGAGACGAGCTTAAAGTATAATTTTGGCCGGCTGTATTTTCAGTAGCAGTTGCTGGACGACACATGCATGCTCGGGCCGTGTCATCCCGCAAAACAGGAAGATGTTGGCTTGTCAGTGGAGAGATTTCAAGTGGTTACCACGGTTACCGCCCCTCCCAGCTGACAGGACAATAGCAGCGGCTGAAAAAGCACTGTGCAACATGCATGCGCTTTTTAGGAAGTTGGGTCTTGTCATGTGGTTGCATTTAAGTGATAAAAATACATAGCTGCCACTCTCAAGGCCGCGGCTATGCGAGTGCTGAAAATCAAACATGCCTCACAAAAGGGTATAAACAGGGGTATGGAATACAACATCCCTATAATTAGAAGTTTGTCCTTCAGAGCAGTTCCTCCTTTGAACAAAAGTGACTAATGCTTCAGTTGTATTTTCTCCTTTGGCAACCAGAGACAGTCCTTCTGACGCACAAATCTATAATTAAAGGAGAAGTTATTCAACCTAGCCCTTAATGAAATGTTGTTGAACATCACTGATAATATAGTACAACTTCAACAATACAGTAGCAGCCCCTTTTCTTCTGTACTCATACAATATCTGCCAAAATAGTCCCATTTGGCAGTAGTGAAAGAAACATTTAGAGCCTGTACTAATAAAAGCTGAGCAGTCCAAAAACAACATATGCCTTTTAAAACATTACAGTATAAAAGGTGAATATCTGTAATGGCAGATGTCATTACAGCCAATAAAAGCAGTAACATAGCAGGAAAAAAGTGATTCTCATGCTGAACAACAGCTAAAAATGGCCCCACCAGTAAAAGGAAATCACGTTTATTTCCTTATTGTTCTAATGTAAGTGTATACATTTGTGATATCGTGTAGGGGGCCATCAGACAGACATCAATGTAAACTCAAATGTTTGGTGAGGCTGTTGCTGAGTTGTGAGGCCGATTCCTCGTGAGGTGCCAACAAATGAGAGACAAAGATGCTGACGTTTCCCTCTGCTGCATTATGGATGAATGGCTGGTTTACCCACAGCATGCCTGAGTGGTGATCTGTTAGTTGCACGTGAAGTCATACACGGACTTCAGTGCGCATGTGCGTGTCTCCACTGCCTGACTGTCTACCAAGTTGTTTTGTCTGTGGCTGTAAGTCCGTGACTCAGAAGAGGCTGACAAAGACAGGAAGTGACCAAGAAGTGAGGAGGGGGGGAGAGCCAGACAGGAAGCCATCTCTGCTCCCAGCTCGCTGACTCTCTGCTGAAGGGCCGGGGGTCGGCGTGTTAGCTTGCTTTGGCGCATACTTTCATGAGAATTCACAGGACACTAAGGTTAGAGGCGCAGTGGGAAAATAAGGTCACATACAGCAGCCACGTTTGGCAAGTCACCAGACATTTGGTGGTCAAATGCATTGAAAAGTGTCTGAGGGGCGCAGCAGCAGACGTGCTTATGGTTTACTATCCTCGTACCAGAAGGCTAAAGACCCACAGCTGATCATGTGCAAGTCAGCGACACGGCCTTTTAAAGACTTCTTGTGCACCGATCAGTTCTCCGCAAGAATATCATTTATTTGGATGTTTTCACATGGCTGAACCCTAACACAAAAGGTATTTTACTTTCTCTTGCCAAAACTAGCACGCTGGACAAATATAGAATAATCTTGTGGCGTGGCTGATGGTTTTTTTGCGACACCACCTGATATTTACTTGTTCCTAGTTTTCAGCACAGGACAACGCATCCTCAGTAAGAAGCTTCAGACATTAGACTCTCTTTTGTCGGCTCTTCCGGCTGACAGTCAGTATCACGCTTGCACAGATGAGCACGCTTTCCTGTCCTCAGCAGTAACATAAAAATGAGCGCAGGCCATCCAAATTCTCGCAAAGGTACCAGATACTGTGTAGAGCTGAGGAGGGAAGAGCAAGCAGCAGTTTTCCAGATGCAACTGTATCTTTAGGCACTTCTGCTTTGGTTGCACTATAGGCCGCTGGGCTTTTCAATGTAAAAACACCTTTACCTGCCTCGATTTCCCTTTAAGTTTTGAAGCAAACTTCAAAGCTCTCTCAAAATCCTGATGTTTTTGTGTTTTTCCTCACTTACTACACTTTTGTGATAGGAACGCAGCACATGCAGATTACAGCTGCTGAGTGGGTGATGACGGACAGCTGGTTCGCTGAATTTCAAAATCTGTATCCTGTTGTTGTAGGCGTCACAGAGTTAAGAGAAAAGATTGAGCAAAGATAGACTGCACTAAATACAAGGTAATACTAATAGAGCTTCTAAAATAAATAATTTTAAATAAATACTTTCCATATTGTTTACTCGTGGATAGGTCTGTGGCCTCTAACATTAAGTCTTAGTAGTTGCCATTATGTTTTCATTCTCTACAACCCAAACTGCTGTCTTATTTATTGGGTGTTGTAAAATATATTTACAATTTTTCAAAACTTAGCTAGTACATGCAAATCAGTCATTTGGACACTTTTAGAGCACAATCTGTGGCCAAATCACAAAGTGTAACGCATGAGAGTGAAAGTCTTTCAGCTTGTCGCTCACTTGAAGAGAAATTTCCTCTTGATGCCGGCAGAAAATGGAAAACATTTTTTGACGATGTGCCAGGCCTGTTAGCCACTACACATTCTCCATGTGTCTCCAAGCTAGATCAAGGAACAGATTACGGTTCCTGTACTGTGCATGTGTGTGTGTACGTGTGTATGTGTGAGTGTGCATGTATAAATAGAACATGTGGCAACACTTACCACGGTCTTTTTATTTGAGGCATTTCCCTCCCTGTCTTGCTCACCACGCTCTGGTTGGTGGGACTTTAGCAGTGGCAGGGGATGAGTTCCCAGGCCTACACATCCACACATGTTGGTATGTTTGTATGACCTAAATATATTTGACATTTTTAAGCCCATTAAGCATTTGCATGTCACATGTGGTCTGATTAGACTTGATGCCACCTGCCTTCTCATTGCAGCAGGTTTTTAATACACTTCTTTCAAACCCCCACACTGCCCCTGCTCCCACTGACATGCATGAGCAGGATTTCCATATGGTGCGGCCCTATGGAACCAGCACAGGCCACAGTACAATAAACATTCACTGAAACATACCATCAGCCGCAGACATCACAAACACATGAGGGAATAAGTCTTAACATGCAATCTAAGCAGATCCCTGCCTCACGTAGCAGCAAAAAAACCCTCTTACTGCTTTATTTTATTAGTGTATATTCTCATTTTGTAGCAAAACACCACAGACCACATAAATATCAGGATTTTGAATGATATAGCATGCTGAGAAGCTCAGTCACAGACAAGCCATAAACCTGGGTTGAAATGTTCTTTTATTGTTCTTTGAATGAGCCCTTTGCACGTCTCTTCTTGCTGAGGAGAATTAGTCTGAGGTCTGATCAGAGCAGGGGGCTGCTGACTGGTTTTAGAGGCTGTGGGGGTGGAGATGGTTCTCTAGTGGCCCAGAGGCAGTCAGAGCAGTCTTTGACTGCTAATGTAATGCAGCATCAGCCTGGCTACTGGACTGCGAACCCATCATATCCAGGCTGAAACTCAGCTTTGTTATATCAGTTTATCTATTGCATCATATAAAAAGGACAAAAATATGTTTCAGGAGATATTTAAGAAGCTGTAACTAGCAAATGTTGGCTAGTTTTCCATTTAAAAATTCTTGATTTGTGGACAACTACATAATCCAATGACTTAAGCACAGCTAATCCTGCTCAAATATGACTCCACTACAAGTAAAGGTTCCTCAGTCAAAATCTTACCTGAGTTAAAATACTGAAGTAATTGCTTTTAAAATTATTTAAATATTGAAAGATTTTTTTCAATATCAAGGCATTGCTGTAGTGTTTTCATAAAGCATTTACAGAATTCTCTGAAACACACACAAAACCTCTGTTTACTTTGTTACTTCATCCACCACACTTCATTATAAGAATTATTGATTCATATTCTGTCAGTCAGCCTGTGGACTAAAAAAACACCATCACAACATCAGTGTATTTACCTGTTAAGTTCATTATGACTTTACCCTGAATCAGAACAAATTCTATCACTGGAGACTTTCTGAGGGGCCTGCAGCTTTAAGCCAAATTTGGGCCTCCTGTGTCCAATTTTAGTCCAAACATTTTACTCAGCAGGTTAATTATAGAGGTACAGGGACATTGTGACTCCACTCTAGTCCACAGAGCGTTACTGACGACCAAGCACTTTTCATTTTTATCATTTTACCTAACCTGCTCATTTTGAGGCGTAAACAAAGGTCAACAATAGAGTTACTGCTCAAACTGCCATCCATTTTCAAGTTGTCATAGTCTTCATGCTTGCTGTCTCAAAATGCAGTGGATAACAGAATAAGTTTCATGGTTTATAGTTTTCATGGTGCGTGTGTTCAGACCGACACGTCAAACCAATCAGATGGGCCGCAGCTTCGTTGCTGTGCAGGTATGTGCTATGAGGTCACCTGTTAACTGAGCGGATTAACGGCGTGCTTTGCAAATCGTCCTGTTAAGGTGATGCAAAGCAGCAGCTGATCGTTTTATTGGAGTGCTATTCACAATTAAAACAATGAGAGCTTTAGTGGATTCAAATAGCTCTTCGGTGCGTCAGTGTGAACATTTAACTTGTGGGTTTTACTTATCAAAGCCAGCTGAATAGTGTCACTGTTCAGCTGACAAACTGCTTTGCATGAAGCTCCTGTGCTGGTAGCAGTTTATTCTTCATGGGCCCCATCAGGAATGTGGTCATGTACAGCAAGTGTAAGTGTGTTTGTGTGTGTTTGTAGGGTTCCAGAAACTGCAAAAAAGGGCAGGGGTCAGGCTGTAAAACCATTTATCACCCCCAGGAAAAGTCTCTTTCCAGTTCTGGTTTTCCTCAAGACCCTGACATCAGGGAGGTGAGACTGGGCGTGTCAACACAGGCCAAAAAACACGTATGCCAGTCCACACTGACACCAGCCACGGCGATAGTAAAACAGCAACAGTCTCTGTTGCTTACAACGCAGTCCTGAGCCGAGCCTCACAGCTGGAATGTTCAGCGGGGACTCTGGCTTTTACTGAGCATGCCTGAACAGGTAGCGTTGGGAAGTAAAGGGTGAGAAAGCCTGGATGAAAACAGAGGCTCATTTTGTTTAACAGTAAAAAAAAAAGTGTGTTTGGCCTTTAATTCATTTGCTTGACCAAAATTTTCCAAGACTGAAAGAGTGAAGCCTCGTTTAACTTTCAGACTCACACTGCATGTTTCCAAACTAACGCTGGTGTTAGACGGCTGCTGGCACGTGTGGTTTAGCAGAACGCTTTGAATTCATGCAACGCAGTTGGTTGGCATAACAGCGGGCGAAGTGCAAAACAGGGCTGAATCAGGTTGAGCAACTTTGTCAGCCTGGCGTTAAACTTAGAGCCAGCGTGTTGTTTCAATAGGTACACGGCACTAAGCATTGTTATATTGTTCATGATACACGATGATTTAGGCTTACAAACTATGTTGCATGCTCTGATGCATTGTTCTGTGGACACTGAGTGCTTTGATGCAGCTGACTTGATGATTACAATGACTCCTTGTCCATGATGATCCTTCCCAACAATCACTTGAAGCACAGTTACAGATAATTTAGCCATACATTAGCTTTCATAGGAGGAAAGCTGCTGGAGCCCAGAAGCTTAAAAAGCATTATAGTTGTGTGTGCACGCCCAAAGGCATGTAAAACCTCATACTTATGTATGTATGTGCTGTGAAAATTAGGGTGAGCTAAGGTAAAGTCTCGTCTTTGTGGATCTACTCTTTCATGTACTAAGGAATTCAGACGTCAGTGCTTTGAGGCCAGGATGTCTTAGTCAGTTTGAAGTTAAAATATAGTATTTATTATCCATTGAATAAAATAAATTCTATGAATTCACTTAAAATAAGAACATATATGAATAAGAATGTAAAGATGTGACATATGGTTGTATCAGTATCATCTTGTGAATTTACAATAATAAGTAATAATGTGCATTTGTAAATTAAAGGTTCTTTTAAAAGAAGTTGAAAGATATGGGAAAAAGTTCATAATTGGTATGAGAACCTTTATAAATAATCTACACTTCATCTCCAGTTCCTGTTAGCACCACCTGCCTTTTGTCTTTTCAGGCAGCAGAATCCAAACAAGCCCAATCACGTTCACTGCAGCAGCAGCAGCCGTTTGTTTATCACTGAATCTCGGTAGTTTTTTATTTTAAGCTCAACTTCCCCAAGATTCCCGTTCATTCTGACTCTGTCTCGTGTCTAAATACAGCACTCTGAATGTAAGATCACATACTCGGAGACACGCGCATGTACGCACTTAAACACAGGAACATAACTCTTCTCTCCTCAAATGAAGGCAGCTATGTTGTACTGCACAAGTTAAATATGCCTGCCAATTAAAACTTGCTGCATAATTTGCAGTCAAGACGCCATGTGGTAAACAAGGTTTGGAAGCATTTGGATTACGTTAGATTCTTCTAGACAAAGCGCAAAGGTGTCACTCAAAGTTGTCTTGCCAAGCTGAGAGAGACAGCAGGAGAGTAAGACAATATGACAAATAAGGGCTGAATCATGTTTACACATCCCGCAGCGCGTCTGTGTGTTCTGTGCTGCCGCACAATGACACGAGTCACGCCAGCACAAGAAGAAACCTTAATTCAGATCGAATTAGGTTCTCCACCCTTATAAATCATCAGACATCCTGTGTTTGCAACCAAAACGCACCACAGTGTCTGCAACAATGGAACCAGTTCACTCTGCATTTAGATAATTGTGCAAAGCTTAAATAAATAAAAGGCTGAGAAAAAGACCTGCACAATTAAAGACAAGAGAAAAGCAGCAGCCGTTATGACGACATACTTCAACCTTTGGATAACGACATGATGTTATAATAAGCTGGATTCTTCGACACATTTGTTGCAGTACATTGTTGGGAGGTGTTGCTCCTCCTATTTAAAAGCTATTTTTTACATTAACAGATCATCGCTGTCCTGGAAGAAGCTGTCACATCACTACACCAACTGTTGGAAAGTACTCTACTATTGATTTTTTTTATTAATTGATTATTTATATTAAAAATGTTATTATCAATTCTGTGAACTCAAAGTGACATCTAACAAATGCTTGTTTTGTCCAACTCAGAAATTCCAAAATTATTCAAGCTATGATGATTAAAAACAGAGGAAAGATGCAACTCTCATATCTGAGAAGCTACAACTAGAAAATAAGTAACAATTTATTTAATAAAAACATGAATAACTAGTTGCAATGGGTTAATCAATTAATGGCACTAAAAGAAAATATCCTGTGGAAACAACTAAAAGATTTTATTGCAAAACAAAGAGGGAAGAATTGAATTAGCATTAACAGCAAATGACAGAAATGATTTTTAAAGATGAAATGCCTTCTATCTGAGCGACACATTTGTCTCATTTGTGAAATCTCATATACAGCTCCGATCCAACAACAATAACTTGTCACACTGTAACCAAGACCAACACACACAAAAAACAAATACACATCATTCCTTTGGCATCTCACAATCATTCAGATGGCATGTAAAGGCCTCACACTGTGACACACACTCACACACACCCTCATCTGAACCGCCAACAAAGGTAGAGACGCAGACAAAGGGTGGAGCAGCGAGAGAAAGACACTGCTGCCATTCAAACGGTGAACATGTGCTGTGAGCCCCGGGCACACAATCATCACAGTTTTCAATAAATACTATTCATTTTACAAACACTGACTTTTCTCATGGCATTAGTGTTTCAGTGCTACATTGAAGTTAGCTAGTGTGTGTGTGTGTGTGTGTGTGTGTGTGTGCGTGTGTGTGTGCGTGTGTGTGTGTGTACTGTACTTACCATTATTACAGTGTCGGACACAGTCCTGCAGCACAGCGTGCCACTTCTTCTGCTCCTTCTCTGTCATCACACAGAAATAGTGGTGGCGGGCGTACGGGTGCCACAGGATGAGGGGGAACTGTGTCGCACACTTGATAAATGGACTGCTGCCCACTTTGGCCTTGATACCTGCAGCGAGTCCCGTGAGAGAATGAGAATGAGTGCAAGATTTAGAAAGAGACAGGAAAACGGAAAAAAAAGTAACAAAGTACCGAAACAAGCAGGTGCACTGCTGCAGTTTAAATATGTGAACATGTTTAAAAAGGGAAATTAAACAATGAAGAGAAAAAAATAAAAAAGTTACAGAAAAGCACACAAAAATAGAAATGAAAACTATACTACTGAATTTATGATCAGCTAGAAAGTAATCTTGTGAAAATGAAACAACTGTAGACACTCTGTACTCCATTATCCACGTCTTGTCATCTTTACAGAATATATTCTTAATTTTCTCTGTCTGTCTTTCTTACCTGGCAGGCTGTTATTAATCAGCTCCATGTATTCCTCCATTGAGGTCAGGGCCTTGTACCCGGCACAGTTGATGGTCACTTTGGGGTGAATCCCCCTGTCGTGTGCCTGTTGGAGAGACGGCAAGCATGCCAAGCTGTTTTAACACAAGCAGCCAACTCGCCCGATCGTGAGCTGTTTAGTCGAGTCAGACGTGCACTCACGGTTTTGCTCTCATAGAGGCTGATGGTGTAGCTGTTCGGCACGGACACGAAGCGATTCCTCCACTTCCGATTCTCCTCCAGATACTGAAACAGACTCCCCGAGAAGATGGAGCGGCCTGCCAGAGGGTCCTGAGAAATCACAGACATAGAAGAATAATGAATTCACATTTTATTTATCGCTTTTGTTTTGTGGTAGTAATAATAATCAGAGTGTACATTTTCAGATCTCACATTTGGGTTTAATTACAATTTTTTAAGTGGTCTAAGTCTGATCTCTGTGCGAGAGACCTGGAGCTTAATTGGTGTTTCCAACTATGCGGGGGTGGAGATTTTTGTTTAGTGTTTACACAAGGATACACACCAACCATTTTGTTTTCATATTTCCTGTCTTAGATCAAATAATCCTGCAACTGAAACTGCTCAGAGGAAGGAAAGGCCGAAAAAGACGGAGGGGAGTAGCAGAGCTGAAACATAAAGACACTGAAAAATCAAACTGTTTACAAGAATAGATTCGGTGTCTCACGTGGATTAGATGTATTTATGTACCCAAACGTCAGAGAAATGCTTCAAGTAAACATGAGGTGTTAATGAACTACAGCATTGGGGTGGTGCAGTGGTGTAAATGGTATACTTAAAATACAAATTATAATAATAATTGTAATATTGTACATTTTTAGTCCAACACTTTGAAGTCATCAAAGTAAGCAGCTAAATTACCAGATTAGAACAAAGGTGCCCCAGAGATTCTTGTGCATATGTGTTTAAGTATGTTTTCATGTGCATCATTTTGCTTTTCTGTCGTAAGCACACACGAGCAGCTGCCCTCCACACACCAGATGAACCGCCATGAAAGAATTCCGCACAGCGTCTCTGTTCATGTGTGAAATGTGCTCCACTTCCTCTTCAGCGACTGAAAACGTGAACAAAAGTGGGACTTTCAGTTGCCAAAAAGATGAGGCGGGCACAAAAACTCCAGAGTGGTTAAAACGCTCGTTAGGTAACGGACTGGTACATAGATGCAGAGAATGAGCTCATTCATGCATCGTGTGTAACAACAAGCCCAACAAGGCATGCATTGAAGTTTATGTTATGCACAAATAATTTCACTGTGTTCATATTTTCATCTTAGATACCAAAAACACCTTATAAAGATGTCAGAGAGGAAGGTGATAAGTATAAATTATGATCATTATGACCAGTTGTTTTCCCCAGTTTGCTTAATTTGCAGTCACAACAAGAGTAACAAAGATTCTTGCAAGACAGGAACTTTTTATCCTTCACAGCAAGATATATAGATAGATTGAAACATCCATCAGAGTTTACAAACCAACTTCCTGGTTCAACTTTGACCTGCCGTCCCTGTCGAGTGTAGTTGTGCAAACAGTTTAGACATGCAACTTTGGTTTGTTTACAGCTCATCTGATTGTGTGTTGCCCTGTTAGATTATGGAGTCGCAATGTTCCACAGTTGTAATAACCCCACATTATCCTTTAATATTCAATTTCATGTAGCGCTAAAGACATCACAAGCGATATAATCATCTTCCAGGGATGACACAGGTATTGAAATTCCAGTCACAGGTGGAAGCCGCATACTTCCTTTGTCTGTGTAGTTTGTTATATCCTTTACTATTGTATACATTAAGCATGTTTGGACATCTTCTTCATCACATGACACATTGCACTTGCCTTTCTGTGAAGCAGCTGTGACTGCTTCCCTCCTCCTCCCTCTATCTCAAAGCGGACGCTGTTGAAGAGAGCGACAGCGTACTGCTGCTCATACACCTCACTGAACTCCTTCACCACATCGCTGGTCTTAGCTGCAGGACACACACACATGCACAAAATCAGGAAACATGCGTACGACACAAACATTTGACATTTTCATTTCAACAGCACAAAAATGACATCTTACAGCTTCATTATAATGGATGACACCTGTGCCAACAAACATATTGACACAGTCCTGCAGTGAACACAAAGGAAGAAAGCTTGAATGAAACAAAAAAAACTCATTGTCAGTGAAGAAGAGATGAAGCGCTTTGACTGATTTCGACCAAGACAAACTTGACTCTTGCAGTTGGCTGCCACACAAGTTTCTGATGATGACTTTATCAACATAATATTTTTCCAAAGGAAAACAGAATTGCAATATTAATGTCTTAGTTAAATATTATCTAAGTGTAAATGGACATCTGCGACTCTCTTGTGAAGATCTGCTGACATAAATTCAGTCTCACCTCCTCAGAGAGGCCACAGTTTTCACTATCGGCTCCTTATGAAAAGCGTAATAATAAAATTTAAAGTGGGCCTTTTTGGGAAGAAAACAGAGCGACTAACATCAGCACATTTTACTTTATATCATGGATGTCTGGCACAGCTCTGCTCTGTCTTTGGTCAAATATTCAGGGTGGAAAGCTTTTGCATAGTTTAAAGTCCAGCTACAGTCAAAAGGCATTTGAATTAGTATCTGGCAAAGACCATGGTCATTTCAGACGGACTTAAATATTCAATCCCGTGACTTTGACATGTTTGACTTAAGCCTCCAGCTGATTATCATTATAGTTTGAACATCTTCTGGTGTTGAGAACTGTTGGTCAAACAAAAAAAGTTATTTGAAAATGTCACCTTGGAAATAGGAGGATTTTTTTAATGCTTTCAGACATCTTCTACACTAAAGGGAAAATGAAATTAACTTTTGCAGCTCTAGTTTGAAGCTTAAATATGGAGTCTTCCCACAGGTATCAATTGTGATGAATCAGGGCTTTCCTGGATTGCACAGATCCCTTCCTCAGCTTGACTCAGCATTTCTTTTCCACCTCTGTCTGCACACAGCATCCTAATAAACGTCCCAACAACCTGCTGGAGAGGACATGAGCCTTTCCCACGTTACAGAGCTGGAAAAAGGGGCAGTTTATGAGCCGATCGGTGAGTTTGGCTCCGTGCGCAGCAGACGGTGTTGACTATGATCTGTTTATGGAAGGAACAACACAGGAAGGAGGGAGCCGGCCTGCAGTGGGAGAGCAGGAAGGAAAGAGCTGACAGGACAGGATAGACAGGGAGAGAATGTGGGGGAGACGGGGGACAGGGACACACAGACTTATTAAAAACACAGTGTCATACCGGGAGGACACGAGTGGACAGGCCAGAGGAAATACAAAGGATGGTTGTGAGACTGCTGACGCAAAGACTCCTCCTAAATCCAGCATTCCTTATTCAGTTCCTAGATTTACAACTTTTTGATTATTTTATTGAAAGTCTGCCTGTGTTTGGGCGGTGCATGAGAAGTTTGACTTCTTTTGTAAAATAGTAAATCAACTCAAAGTAAGGCATCAAAGTTTTGTTTTATGCAATAAATCTGCACTGCAATTTAGGAACATCGTATCATCTGTTCAGGTTCAGGAGGTCAAGTATAAGAATTAGATACCATAGTTTTGTTATCTATCATCTAACACCTACCTATATATTAAATTTCCAAAGCATAGTCCTACTTGCTGAAGTAGGTACCTAAATATTTGCTATTGAGTCACCATTTCTATTTTCCCTATTTACCATATTTTTTTCTGTTGTGATTTTTGCTTCCTTTTTTGGATAACTAGCAGACTCCATGTTCTGTATATGTATATTCATCTTGTAAATGCCCATTTATTATTCTGATGGTGTTGCTGTTTTGATGTGGGAGAAGATTGATAGATCTCTGTGAAATTTATTTAGAGCAAGTCTACGGAGCCCCCCGAAGTCCCAAAACATATTTTCTTGTCTCATTATCTTCCTTGTGCACATGAGATATTGCTTATGATCTCATGTGCACAAGATATAAAAAATCTTTCAGGACTTTGGGAGCTCCTTGTCAGATTACTGGCTTCAAATAATTTGTCACTTTTTTATTGTGATATCAGATAAGAATATCAAGTGCATATTTCCACAAGATAAGTGCTGGCTAAAAGACCGTGCAGACAGTTGGTACTTTCCACCGGTTGTCTTGCTTTGCCAAAGTCAGCAGACTGAATAACAATATATGGGCAGCCTTTTGGGCACTTGGGTATTGGAATTTGGAAACAGACTCCATCATAAATAATAATAAATCACAGACTCAGTCCTGTGTTTCACTCTGCACAGCCAGAATATTAAATCCCTCCATCCACCCCATCTCTTTTTTGCCATTTCCTAATGCTCTCTTTCTGTGAAAAGAGAAGACTGGAAGTCATCAGACAACCCATCACCCCTGACTCACAAATACCTGAAAGTATTGAGCTTATAATACTGCTATTAACTCAATCCCAGATTCATGCCATCATTAGCATCTTTCCACTGTCAAGTCAACGTTCTGAACAGACTGATAACAGATCAGTAATACGAAATATAGAGACATTGTTGCAAACAACACAAAATATCATTATCAATATCATATCATATAATTCCTGTCAATCACCCCACTCATTGTTCTCCATTGGTGGCCACAAGAGTGCTGCAGTCCTCCAGCAGATCTACACACAGTCTCTAAATGTTATTCTTGGTTGCTGGCCTACCATCGACATCACCTCTCTGGCAGACAAGAACCAGGTAGAGCTGTACCAATTAGACATACCTAGATTCACCTCTATGTGTTGCATTGTCCAGACTCCTGCAGAGAGTCTGGGCACTCTCGACTCCCCAAAGTGAAGTTCGTCTCTGTGCGACTGCTGGATGCTGAGAGGCAAGACTAAAATATGTGTCAGCTCTTCAGATAATCTAATGAAAAGACTCTCAATGGCGGAAAACCCTCTGAGGAGAGAGCCAGCAGGAGGAGATGGACTTAGCTTAGAGGGTTACGATGACTTGACTTGAGTACTGTAGATCAATGTAGTTTAACATCACAAACTACACAGCGTCTGACAGGGAAACAGGGATCAGTCTGTGCTGGAGCAGCTGTGAGATGTTCAGTAAACTCTGAAATATTATTTACTATTATCATTATTAAGTAGTAAGATGACGTAAGTTTAAGGTGTTGACATAAGCGTGTGGTTTACATTGTGTAATTTTGCTCTCTTTAAGTCTCTTTCAATGAAAACAAACAGCTTCGTCATGTCTGAACTCATCATTCATCATCATTAACCTGTGAACGGACAAGAATACACCCATGTCTCAGCGTTAGTATAAAAACAATTGTAGATGGATGAAAATTAACTACGGGGACAACCACACAGCTAAGATTTGTGCTGTGTGTGTGTGCGTGTGTGTGTGGGGGCTCATAAGGGAGGAGTTCATTTTGTGAGAATGTGCATGGGCAGCGAAGATGAAGAAATCACCTTGTTGGGAGGTGCACACTCCAAATAAGACTCCCACTGCAGAACTGCTGAGCGGTCTTTACTAACATTACACAAACACACACACAAAGTGCACACCCAAGCCAAAAAAAAGAACTGGACAAATGAGATCTTTTCAAAGGTGCACTAATGTTTACTGGTGATTCAAGCAACTTTGAAGGGCATGCTGTTTGTTATTTGTTAAGAGAGCAAATGATCTACAGAGACGGGCAGAGACGACACAGATGGAGGGCGTGTGTGTTCAGCTATTAATCCTGTGGCATGTTTCTACCTGCTTTACTTCTGTAGCTTCACTTTTTATCTTCTCTTCTTCCCCCTCCTGGGACTCATCTCATTAAGACTATCTTTTTCTCAACTGATTCATAAGCAAAAATTAAAGACCTGTTTCATATTTTATAAGCCAACTTTTCCGACCATTATTCTTTGAATGTTAGAGGCCTGTCACTAGTGAGGATGATGCTGGATGCAGGGAGGTCTCGCTGCAGTACAAGCAAAAATGTTTATTTCTTATATCTAAATCGTGGATCATTTAGTCTATAAAATGCCTTTCATGAATACTTCCCGCAAGCCCAAGGTGGAGCCTTCAAATAGTTTGTTTTGTTTGACCAAAAGGCCACAAAATCCTCACAGTTCAGAGGCTGGGACCAGAGAATATCTGATTGTCGTTGAGAAGTGGCTTTGACGGTTTATCAAGTGTTTCTCAGCATTGCCACACTGTGTCAACATTGAGGCTCAATCTATTCAAATGCATCGTAATAAACATGCAGAACCGACGTAATCACAGAAACCACAAGAGGCGGCTTCTAACAGTGTTATTCTTCCTTTTTCAAAGTATTTCTGACAGAATTTCTCTGAATCGAAAACAGCAACAACAAACGGACGCAGCCTCTGGACCTCAGCAACATAATCTTTGGTTTCCAGAAGTGGTTTCCTAACACCAGTGCACCGTGCCAGCATACGCGCACAAACACAATCACAATTCTGAAGAACATCCAAACTGAGGCACGAACAACAGTTTCTGCAAAGCACAAGTCTGCAGGCTCTTGACGTCAACTTTAATGAAAACAAGCAAGCCCTCTTCACTTTTTCCTGAGCTGTTGCTGATGCGTTGCCGAACTACTTCTGCCGATGACCTTTGACTCATAGAAAGCATCTTTAGGAATTCATGGACGTGTGTCAGCCTCCGTCCCTCCGTTTCCCATGGCCTGCTGAAATAATCACACCAGACCCGCACGGTTCACAGTGGGAGCCCGGAGCAATCTGAGACTTAAATAGCAGCCAGTCCCAAACTTACACAAACACGCTCCCCTTTGGGAAACCTGCTTATTATCTCTGAGAAATAGGCACTGCAGCAGGGATGTGATCGAGGGGAGCTCTTCAAGCAGAGCAGAGCAACAGTGCACTGATGTGAATGAGAAGCTTTGTCCCAGAGTGAAACTTGGGAAAGGTGACACTTGCTGAGAAGGAATTCCTGATCTAAGAGGAACATTTAAACAGTCACAGTTCAGTTCAGTGTGCTGGATGCATCTTTTCAGAAAGTTCAGAGTTCTCTCTGCAGGTCAGAATGACAGCTCAGTTTCAGGACAGCTGTTTTGTCTTAAATAGAGCACAGAAGCGTGAGTTTTCAGACTGAGCAGAGAGAAATTCACTCAACAATGAGCAGGAAATAAACTTTTTTACAATAAATAAAAAGTCATGAACTCTTATCTACACCCACACTGGATGATTCAAAACCTCAGTTACAACAAAGCTTTTAGAGCAGTTTTGCACTTGGCTGAAGTCACTTTTGAGGAGCTTCAGTGAGTGAGGACTCCTGTCTGGGTTCGTCCCTTAAGCTGCAGCTCTCCTCTCTTACCTGTAATCATCTCCCGCCTGCCCTCATCCAGGTGAGAGGAAACCACGTCCCCCATGGTGACAGCAGATCCTGCAGGTACCGGAGCCGATCACAGGTCTGTCCTCAAAAGCTGATATTTCCTCGAGTCGCTCAAAAAAAACCAAAAAAAAAACATCCACTTTTTTCCCTCTCTCGCTTTTTCTCTCTGTCTCTCACTGCTGCGTCTGCTCCAAAGTCAGGAGGAGAAGGAGGTGAAGAGGCTCCCCGCCGGTGAGGAGCAGGAGGAGGCGAACAGTGCTGTGCTTCACAGAGGCAGGGCGCACCCTCTGGGAGTCATCACTGGTTCAACGTGTTCAGTCAGCCCGGCCAAGGGTGGGGCCAAAACCTGCAGCTTAATGCGCCCATTCAGTGTGCGCCGCGTACGAGAGGGTTATTTTTGGGCGCAGGCCCACTTTATCAGGCGAATTTGTCTCATTAAACAGCCTGCTTTTACTAAGTAACACTGCTCAGGGCTGATCTGTACACCACATGCTGGATATCTGGATCATCTATAGACATGTGGATTATTTTATAGTAGTTTTATTTTGCGGATGTAATTCATTTCAACGCTATTCTCGAAGCCCTAAATGTGCTGGGTGTTACTTGAGGTTTTGCACTGTAAGAAATAAAAAAAAAAAAAGTTTTCCACGGGGCTGTTCTGTAGAGAGAGACATGCTGCCCCCTTGTGGACACTTTTGAGAGGGGCCACTGCAGGAAGCCTCCTTCAGTTTCTCCATCTGCGATCCAAATCCAATTACTCTCTACATTTTATGACATAATAAATAACACACACACTCACAGAGCAGATGGGTGTGAAATAATTCAAGCTTTTGTGTTAAACCGTGCTCAGCATCCTCACTGATCATCACAATATGAGACTAGTATTCTTATGATATTATGATCTGTATCATCCAAGCAGAGTTTGGACTTCGTCGTTGATCTGGATCCGGATTAGTTGTAACACACCATTTACTGTGAGGAAGACACAGTGAGAGAATGAATGAGCAGAAGACTGTCAGGAGCCAAGTCATGACATGTCATTAATCAGGCTGATTTTCATTTTAGCCTCTGAAATGAGATCTCGTTAATATTTAGGGAAAATAAGTATCTGTGGACAACATCTGAGTGGCACGTTTCTGGAAAGCAGAGGCTGTGAAAAAAAAAATGTCTGAATGATATGAGCATCAATGGGGGAGCTTAGTGAGGAGCTAATGAGTCGCAGTTGTGGCCAAACATCCAGCAAACACCACCAAGGGGGAGGAGTGGAAGGGGGGGGGGGGTGCGGAAGGATACGCGGTGACGTTTCCAAGCGGAGGCTCCTCCGCAGCGATGTGAGGTGAACACGGAGTGAGAGAGAGAGAGAGAGAGAGAGAGAGAGAGGGAGGGAGGAAGCAGAGGGCGAACAGTCGGTCCAACACTCAGCAGCATCATGGCACCTATCGGATTAAAGGCGGTGGTCGGAGAAAGTAAGACCCTTTATTAGCATTAATATCATTGTTACTGTGGTGTAATAATGCGCAGCTTTGTGCGCACGGACGCGGAGCGCGTTTGTGTGTGTGTGTGTGTGTGTTTGCAGGATGCGGATGTCACAGCTAGTACATCTGGGTGATGATGATGATGATGATGAGGATGGTGAAGGTGGCTCCATTGTATCCTCCCGTTACAGCCCGGCCGTGCGGTGAGGCGGCTGCAGACAGACCTGCACAGGCTGCTCCTGCGGCGCGGCGCGGTGCGGATGCGCCATCGTGTGTGTGTGTGTGCGTGTGTGTGAAACGGTGGACACCTGAAAAAAAAGGCCTTAACGAGCGGCGATTAGCCTGCTCGTGGAAAATGTAGGCGATCCTTGATTCAGATAGAAAAAAAAGCTGTTTGGAGGCAGATGCAGCGCACACACGCCCTGTGAGCCGTGTCTCAGGATCTGCAGTGTGACTGCTCGACTGAGATGCTGCGGACGTTTTCCTCTTCACGTCCGGTGACAGCCAATAATGTGACCTTTTGCCGCTGCTTATAAAGTGAGTGCGGATTAACGTGGGATTCCCCTGGTTTCAGCAGAGCCTCACCCCTCTGATGGAGCGTGAATCGGTTGCGTAAAAAAAAAAAAAACACCCCTTCCCACCCGGAGCGAGATCGATCAGCTGCGCTCCACGTTAATGGCGGACTGGATCCAAGACTGGAAAGTTACCTCTAAAAAAAAAAATCTAATCCGCATTATGTGTTGTTTCAGCGCCCCTCCATCAGCACCGTGCCCTTTGCTGGCGGTGCGCCACCGACCGAGCTCCTCCTGTGCGATCATGAGGACGCCGCACAGCCTCAGAGTCTCGTTTCGCCTCTGTAGGCTCGTTTTATTGCGGATGATGCTCCAGCGGTGCGTCGGTGCTGATGCAAGGCCCGAACATGGAGGCGCAGCTCCATCCTCCCCAGCAGGGTCAACCGGGTGCAACTCTCCACGGTCGAGATCATGTCAGCCTGTGCAAACACACACACAGACCCACAGGAGGGGAGGCCATGTGTCTGATGGTGCACCTGCTCCCTTCTTTTTTATGATCTTTTATTTTTTCAGCACATTGCCCTACCCAGTGGTGCAACATTTGCTTCGTCTCCTGCTCAACTCATCACTCCAGTATGACTCTGTGGCGTCTCTGCCTTTCTCAAATCGTATCAGGATCAGTGATGTATCATGTTCATCCTGCATCCTGCTGCAAATCTGTGGGCCTCCACCCCATCACACACTCAGGCATACACACACACAAGCTCTCTCTCTCTCTCTCTCTCTCTCACACACACACACACACACACACACACACACACACACACACACAGATTCACATCCTCCTCCTCCTCAGTGATACAGAGTTGCTGTGTTGTCCTGCTCTGATATGATAGAGAATGGTTTGTGCTCCGGCTCTCACATAGATAAGAGCTGAATGAAATGACAATACACTTTGAAACCAAGACTACAATATAACATTATACAGTAAATACAATGCAGCGTTGTTTGTAATTTGACAGACTGACACAATATTGAGACAAATCCACATACATAATGATCAAATTTAAATGTACTACAGTGGCACCTCATTTCTTTTTTTTTTCATTAGTTTGCTTGGGACCATTTTTGTTAACGATGAAAATTAATATGATCATGGTTATAATATCCCAATGATGATGTTAAATTATTCACCTTTTCCACCATGGAGTCAGAGCAGATACTTTCATAGGTGATTAGGAAACGTGGTTTTGGCCTGGTGCCATATTGTGGTTGAGGTGAGAATTAGTGTCAGTGTGAGATTGCAGACTTGTAGCTTTACATCCTGCACATGTAGCAGTCGTGCTTATGAGATTTTCCAGTAAATGTGATAGAAATAATATCATCTGTGCACCTACAGCACTGCACAGCGCAGCCTCACATGCCAAATACTCTTCATGTTCCGCATCATTTCATTATTTAGGCCTTGTGACTGGCAATTACATAACCCAGTTTGTAAAACTAGAGGCAGGCACACGCGGGCTCTCGGGCGTCGAGCGCATCGTCTTTTCTAGAACAATGTAAACACTTGTGCATGTTTCCCAGTAGGTAAAGGCAGAGACGCAGCAGGCAACACCTGCGCTCTTGTTTGGCTGAGGTAAAGCTGGGATGGGATTGGTGGAGGTGGCGGGGGCAGAGAGGGAGGGCGACACCATCATGGGTCCTCTCTGCAGCAGTGGATGTAGCAGCCAGGATGAAGGAGGGGGATGGGCGGCAAGCAGAGCTTCACCCTCCTCTTTCTTGACTGTGTATGAGCATCAGTCCCAGAAAATAAAGCTGAACGATGAGGAGCTCTGCAGCCAGCCACAGCCTGAGCTGATGGATGTTGCAATGAAAACGGTGCTGTGCCTTGGGTTGATGAAACCGGGGGAGCGCAGTCGTTCTTTTTGTAAATTACAACCCAATGACTAACAAGAAGCAACATTTTGGTTTTGACATTCAGGAGGCAAACACTTAACAGTATAATGCATCCATATTATTCCCTGTACTTTTCAGGAGGTAAAGGCCTCCTGTGACTCTTTTATGTTGATCCAGGTGAGGAATCATGGATCAGCTTCTTTAATTGAATCATTTATTCAGTGGAGGGTTAAACTGATAAAAATCTTGTATAGCAGAATATCTAATTTCACACTGTTATATTTATATGGTATAGTGATATACTGCAGTACATGTTCTGGTACTTAGAGTAAGAAACACTTTCTAGATAAAATCATTTAAAGAGAGTGTCTGTTTTTTGCTGATCAAATGAAATAGATCCCTTAAAACAAATCAAGAGATGATGCTGTTGCCATAAAGCTTTATCAGATTTCAAATGAATATTGTCTGACACTATATGTGTATGTGTACATATTGCAAAGTTGCCGGGTGCCTTACTTTCATACATTTATTGTCTTTACCTGCTTACTCCTATTCAGGGTCATGAAGTTCATCCTCTGTGAAATCAGCACACATTTATCTACTAATCACCATGCTGTAGCTGTGTAACAGGTTCAAGTAGTTTAATTGTTCGGTTAAGATGTCAAGTATGCCTGTTGAGTGGAACAGGAAGTAAAGGTGAACTGAGGGGTTTCTCACACAACAGCCTCGAACCTGGGACATATGGTGACCATCTTACACCCAGCGGATTACAGGATGGTCGACAGTGCCTATTAATTTAATTTAGATCTCAGCATGACAATATATTTTCTTATTTTCAGGTATTTTGACCACTTTATTCATTAGTTAGTAGATCAGTACAACAGAATCAGGTGGTTGAATCCAAAAATTCAAATGGCAAAACAGGTAGACGCTGACAGATATAATTGTACACTGTTACACCATAGGATATACAGTGCATGCCAAACTGTATAGTATAATGTCTTTTGTATCAGGTATAATACAAGAGAAATTGAGATAGGAAATTGTGAGAGGAAATAGATTGTACTAAGTACAGAGCTGGAGTTAAGTTGTATAAAAAGAGATGCTACACAGGAGTACTGAGAAAATGTTGGATAGCTCCATGCCACTTAATGTTTGCAATACAAAAATGAGATTCAAGGTGTTATTTAGTGAGTTTAGTTTAATTGATATGCTTTATTTTTTTAATCCATAGAAAGACCCAGCTGTTTCCCCCATTGTCTGAGCTAGAGTAATCGCATCCTGTTCACATTTCCATCTTTGAAAAGAAGCAGATAAGCATGTTTCCCAAAATGCTGAAATATTCCTTTAAGTGTCTGATTGGCTGTGATGAGTCAGGTCACGCTTGTCTGGAAGTATCTGGAAGCAGGCTGGTGTGTATTTACACCTCTCACTGTGGGGGGTTTAGGAAGAGAAGGAGAGGGGGAGGTGAAACAGAAACAGAGAAGGACACATGCATACACTTAGTTACACACACGTACACACACACACAAAGCTTTTCACTGACCTTGGAAGCATCACTGAACCAGAGCATCACACACTAGTCTGGGTTCAGTGTCTGACGCAGTGCCTGCAGCCCGTAGGCCTCCGTAAAACACACACACACACACCAAATACACACTCATGCTGCACACACACGCTTCCAAATAAATCCATGTTGAAATGTCATGTCGTCGTGGTTACAGAGCATGAAGGGCTGGCTGAAATAGAGCTCTCTGATGCGGGGTTACAGTGGCTCATAAACTTAATGAATTCCCCTTTTCCTTCGCCGAGGAAGAGTGCTGTGTCAGAGCTGGCAGACGTCCTTTTCCACCCACTCCTGTCAGCAGCACGTGACCACTCTCTCCATCCCCCTTTTAGCATACATACACACGCACACAGCGCAGACATATGTAACGCAGTGTTACAGAAATATCTACTTATAGAGGATTTGTGCAGCCAAGTAGCATCAGCCAAGATGCTCTATTCCTCCACTGAGGAAAACAAAAGGATGAACTGCTTGTCATGGAGACAAAACGAGAAAGGCAAGCGTGACATGATGGTGATGTGTCAAGTTGTTATTTAGAGGGTTTAATATGCAAACTGATATTGATTTGGGCTTCCATGCTGTACATTTACCAGTTCGACTGAGACTGCAGAGCACTCAGAGCTCCAGCCAGGTTGTTGTTGCAGCCTGCAGCGTCACAGTGGATCAGCCGCTCTCCTCCAGTCTATTACACACTGTCTGTCACTGTCTTTGTTCCCGCGAGTTACTTTCCAGCCTCACTTGCATCGCTTTCTGGTTAGTCTCTCAAGAGAAAGAAGAAGAAAAAAAGTCTGAATCTCTGAAGTAATTCATTGCATATCAAGGTGATCTTTTCTTGCATTCCTGCAACAGAGCAGAAAACAATTAGCTAACTGACGAGTTTAGTAAAATGATTCATCAGCGACCATTTTAACAAGTGATCCATCTTTAAAGTCGCGAGAAGACGGCATCTTAAGCTTCTGTAATGTGTTGAATTTCCAATCAGCGTGGAGTATTAGGGGCACGAGGGAGGGAGGGAACCAGAGGGATTTGATGGAGTCGTTCGGGGATTATATTAGATGGCTCATTATTTGTGTGTGCAGTAGTGAATGTGTAGATTCTCTGGAGTATCACGGCGATTTGGAGCCGTAGAGGACTGTTGGCCCCCGCCCACGCCTTCTTGACCTGCATTGTTAGCTCTGCAGGTGGAAGATGAGGGAGAACTGAATAAGTTGGACTACAGTGCAATCATGCTTTTCTAGAAATGATTTACTATCTGATGTCCACCCGTGCCCTGTGACCCAAAAAAACATGGGTGCCCACAAACTAACAAGGTGGACTGTGGTGTGATGTGGTCACTTGGTTGTCCCAAATTACATCTGATTTGATGAATTAATATGACAAAATAAACTAATTCCCCTCTACTCCCTACTAGTCAATTACATTGGCACTTTACGTTATCACTTTACCCATAACCATGAAAACAAAGAGCCTTTAGTCTAAGAAAGGTCCTCACTCACAGAATCAAAAGTGGAAAATACATAAGATGTCTTCTCATCTGAAAAGGAAAGGTTAGCGATGTCATACCTACTAAAATAAGTATAACTGAGGGCGTCTTGTGGGAGTTTTGCACCAGGTTTTGCGAAATAGTCATCATTTAACCAACTGGTTGTTACTGACCTCTTTACATAAGAAAAGAGATATTCAGCACAGCATTTGGTATAATAAATCAAAATTTTGATGGTAATGCAGTAATCCAAACAAAAGGAAGATATATGCAAATATGTACAGTATGTAAATCATACTGACAATGACTACAGCCACTGCTCATATCATCCCCTGCTAGCTGTAGTAAACTAGTATGTAAAACCCTTTCATGTCCAGGTGATGCAGAGGTAAAACACACCCCAAAGCCACACGCAGGCTGCAGCACTGGTGAATGTAAAATGGGCCACAAATCTTGTCCTTGCTGCTGCATTACTCACTTCTGTTCATCTGAGCTTCCCCACATAGAAGCTGCTTGATGTCAGGGGAGAAGAGATGGCTGAGAGCTCCATGGGTGTTGCAGATATCTTGGACAAAATGTTTAGTTTCCTCTACATATCACGACATAAGATCTTTACGCCTTTGCACACAAAACTTTGTGTGTCACCAGGTAATAGTCTAGTCTCTTGAGTTACTTGTTCACACTACTTCACACTTAAGCTCCTGCTCATATGTGCTCATTGTGATGACCTGCATGGCTTGTATGGATTTCTGTATGTAGAGGTACATTAACTTTGAATAAGTCACAATACAAACGCCAGAGAGAGTCCACAATCCTTATTATACAGTACGGACATGAAGACCTGCTGTCAGAGCATCTATGTGCTCCAATTTCAGGCCTTTTCTCTGGCCCCAAATCAGTGAAGGTCATGGGAAAGGTCTGTCACATTAGTCCATTTCCTAGTTTGGCAGAGTGACCTGCACCTCTTCTCAACCTTTACACCCTCTTACCTCTGACTGGATGGATGTTGGAGTCAGAGAGACCACAGACTCGTGCTCCTCTTCTGTTTTTCTGACAGCCAACTCGTGCTGGCTGCGGCTGGTTAGGTTGTTATGTAACTGCAGGCCTGTCTGACCAGGCTGCAGACTAATATCAGGCCAATAAAATACTACCTCTGGGTTTCAACAATGGTAGTCTCATACAGCCTTTTATGTACCGTATTTTCGCCCTCAGTTATAAAGCACACTTAAAATCCTTTAATTTTCTCAAAAATCGATAATGCGCCTTATAATCCGGTGTGCCTTGTAGTCCTGAAAATACAGTACTTTTATGTACAGTTTACTTGACTAAGTTTACTTGACTAAAAAAAACATTAACAAAGAGAACACCCTTTTCACATAATATGTGAATTATTTTCTTCAACTGATTAATTTCTAGCTTACAAATGTAAGAAATAATGACAGATGCCCACTTCAAGTTACCAGAGCTCAAACAGATGACTTGATTCTAGTTTTTTTTTTTTCAGTCCAAAACCCTGAATGTAATCACTTACAATTATATAGCAAATAGAAAAGGAGATTTGTTTTGTTATATTTAAGAAGCTTTAACTACCAGTTTGGTAAATGATAAAATGACTATTGCAATAAATCTGACATCAAAGATATCAGCATTCGGCATTTCAGTTATTTTCAGCTATAGAAAATTAATGAATGAACTGACTAATCATTTGAGCTCTATTTACTCTGTGGAGTAATCACTATACTGCCTGATCATGCATAATCACTAATATATGGCCCAGCTTTATTGGTGGACTATAATAGAAACCTGCTGTCCTGTATTCTTTAATTTTAGCTGAGCTTACAAGTGGAGCTTGATGTGTTTTTTTGACAAACACAGAAGGGTCTGAACCGAGGAGGGGAGAAGGCTGTTGTTGCATTTCAGTGCAGAAATGTCTGCCTGTCTCTTTAAGATCAGCCGTGTCAGATTCTCTCGGGACTGATGCTGCTGAGAAGCTGAGATCCAGAGGAAAAAAAATGGGTCATGTACTCATAGGTGAAAGTCCCTGAAGGGGGGAGAACTGCGAGGCAAAGGGAGGAACTGTCAGCTCCTCACTGCTGTTTAACATGTAGGGTCAGGGCGGTGTGTACATTTATTCAATCAGCAATATCACACAGCACCTCACACTGCCTCTTAATGTGGCTAAACATCATTATTCGGATGGCGAGTGTGGACAGTTTGTCCCGTTTTGTCTGTCTGACTACAATTTATTATGCTCTGCAGTAGCATTTTTGGGGTTTCATTTCCATTTTTTGTACTTTATTTAAAATGTTTTCTGGTTTGTCTACAAAATGTGCCTTTAGTCCATCTCAGTTGTCTTCCCTGCTCCATCAGGATGTGTTTCCCGTCAAACTGGCTGTGAGAGAGATTATGTAGCTTCTAAGGTGTGTGTGTGTTTGTGTGTGCCACTCTGCCTGTTAGGTTGACACAGCTGTTCGCCTGTGTTTTTTTTTTAGCTCCCTTCCCTCCTGTCTGACTGGTGTGTGTATTGTTGTACCTTTATCACGAGATCGGAAGGGAAAAAACCACAGTGCTGCCTCCTTCTGACGTAGCTCTTTATTCTCAGTCATCAGTCAGGAGTGTGCAACGTCCCTTTTACTATTTTATCAACATGGTTTAGTTATTTACTCTAATGAAAGAAGGTCAACACAGGTTAAAATAGAGAAGTCAGGAAATAACTGTGGGAATATAGGAGTCATGTTATTTACATCAGAGTGGACAGAGAAAGCGTGTTACTAAAAATAAGAATAAATGTAATGAAATTCAGATTTTTGTATTTTCTCTCACAGGACTTACTTTGACTTTGGGAAGAAATGTTTTGGGACTTACATGAGGTCAAAAGATGTAATTTGCCTCTAGAACGACAAAGCAGAGGGATGTTTTTTAAACTGTTTATACATGGACTATAGAAGAGAAGAGATCAGGTGGATTAAGCTAAAAACCTGCTTTGATATCGTTTGGAATTATTTACTCAAATATACCTTAAAGTTGCATTAAATGTTTTTAATTATATACGTCTATTATGTACACTTGTATTTCTTTCTCCTGTTTGGTCTTCACCAACTCCTAAGGGAAGTATTTGCCACATTAGCTACAAAATGCTTATATTTCTTCACTATTTCTTTACTATTGTTTGCTAAAACATACTAAAATGTATCCGCCTGAGCTGAGGGAAACTGGTCAGTGTTGTGTGGGTTCGTCACAACAAGTGACAGGTTTTGATCGTTGGTTCATTGTTGATATGAAAACATCGTGTAGTGCAGCATGAAATTCGCTTCAACAACCTGACAACCCACAATCTTTTCCTACACATTTCTCCAAATTAAATATGTCAGTCAGTAAAGTTTTTGTCACAATGTGCGCCTTTGCTGACATGGATTGATTTAAGTTGAAGTATGCTGCTTTGAAAAGTGAAGTGTGAAAATCATTAGATTATATTAATATATCAGTTCAGTGACTAGAGCTGCTTTTATTGGAAAACATTTATCTGAAAAATACTGCAGCCAAGAACACGAGGAAACACATCAGCTGCTGCAGAGGAAAAGGGAAAACGAAAGGTGGATATCTCCACTGTGCCTTTGTTTGCAGAAGTGTCTCATCCTGTGGCCTGGAGCCGCTGCTGGATAAAAAAAACAAGTCGACTTTTTAGGAATGAAAGTGAACAAGCTTTAATTTTACAACTCTGAGCAATCAGCACAGCCCTGTCCACAGCTCCAAAAGTCAAAGTACTTAATAGAATAAAAGCTTGCAATGGCTCTGCTGTTGTGCTGACACAGCAGCCTGAAGAGGAAGACAGCGCGGAAGATGCTGGAAATAGACCGAAGCTGAGTCGGGGAATCTCTCTGTCATTTAGTGAGAATAATATTGGTACTATTCCAAGATCATCTGTCCCACAGGAGGTCAGATACAGTTCCTCTGACTCACAGGAGGTGCATGTCGGAGTCTGCCGGTGTTAAATCGGTCAAATTTCAGTCATGTAGTCCGTTGGCAGCTATAAAAGCAAGTAGTAGTTCTGGAACTTGGGGCGTGATTACATAGCTCCAGTATTGCTGTGTTCGTAAACAGGAAGTGTAATCTTGTCGAGGTGTCAGTTAGTTGTGGACAAAAAGTAAAGCTGACCCCTTTTTTTGGTCCTTTTTGTCCTTTTTTGACCTATTTGTCTAGGTTTTCAAAACACCAAATAAGCAAGTAGCATGTCCAGTCTCTAATGCCATCTATTTATCCGACCAGCTCCGTTCTCTCACTGTGAATAGAGCCAGCAGCAGCAGGTGCCTTCATCACCTGGGAGAATTAACAATGGGTTGTTTTGAAGGCAGAAAACACAGACTCCAACATTTATTTGATGTGTGCTCCGTAATCTTTCTTTTTTTATTTTTTTGTGCGAGTCCTTTTTAATCTCTGGTAATCCATCAGTATCTGTGTGGCCTCAGGTTTTAGCCAGGTCCGAAGGGCTTAGCGGTTTATTTTCACAGTGATCCAGCATGATGTTAAACAGTAATTCACCCTAAATGGATTTATTCTAATACGGTTCACAGATGCTTGGAGAAGAGATCAGGCCAATATCGTGGCGTTAACATGGCCCTCATGATGTGACCTCGTCGTGGATTCATCACAGGAATAAAACAGAATCTCTTCCGCAACAGTCTCTCTGCTTTCATCCACTCCTCATTGAGGGGATTTATTCCACTGGAGTGGATCTGTGGTCATTAACCTTGTTGGAGGCTAAATTTGACTTTCACATGTTATTCTCCTCCAGTGTGGCAGTTGCATTGTGGGAGTTGTGAATCTATACCAGTAGGGCAGGATAATGTTTGATCATTCCACTGTGGTTTTCCACCTAAAATCCCCCATCCTGTGCAGCGTTATTTATGCCTATGTTTATTGATGTGAATGTGAGGAAGTGGAGGTCTTCAGTTCTGAGGGTTGAAAGTGACTTCCTGTGTGTGTGTGTCTGTGTGTGTGTGTTACTTTCTTTTACAGAGATTATGAATGATGTTATCAAGAAGGTGAAGAAGAAGGGAGAATGGAAGGTAAGAACTTCCCACTCACAAGACAATAACCTGCAGCAACTAACTTCAATAGAGACTACATCATATTTTAAACTGAGACGTCATTAAGTTATTTTAGAGTTTAGTTCATATGAAAAGCTGGCAGCTTCTTAACTGCTTTATAATGGGTACAAAAGGTTTTGATATTAATCATCTGTAAGAAACACTAACAGCAATCCATGTGTATGCATGATCATGTGAATGTATCTCCGAAACCTGCTTGGTTTCTGTAATCTGTTTATGGATGAAGGATTTTAGGAGGCTGAAATGGAAGTTCTCATCTCCTATTTATTGAACCTGACTGGGACTGAATCATAACAGTATATAATTTGACAGAAATCTAAAGTGTTGGTATTCGCTCTTAGTAAGTAGTAGCGCAATTCAAGCACTGCTCATTTCGGTAAGGGAGTATAAACAGTGCTGTTATTTTTATGTCGAATATCTTTTGAGGATCTGGAATCATCGTCTTAAATTTGAGGGCTGTGCAGCTTTCCACTATTTTCAGTAGATTTGTTATTGAGGAAAGCCTTAAAACATATAAAAGAGATATTTACAGGTCCTAAAAATGATCAGCAGTGAACATCAAGTCAAAGAAATTTTCACAAAAATGGATGTATAGCTTTATTTGTATGACATACCTTTATTGGTAGCACACGCAATGTAAGAATAAACTCACACTGTTTATATAGTCACTGTCTTATTTCCTGTTGCCAGGCGCTGATTGTGGACCAGTTGAGCATGAGGATGTTGTCATCCTGCTGCAAGATGACAGACATCATGACAGAGGGCATCACCAGTAAGAGACGATGTTCACAGTTACCATTTCTCTGCATCTTTAGTTTATTATTTAGTGTATTACGTCTGTAATCGTGTCTGCGTCTGCTTCTGCCTCTCTAGTTGTGGAGGACATCAACAAGCGACGAGAGCCTCTTCCCAGCCTGGAGGCCATTTACCTGATTACACCCACAGAGAAGGTAAAGATGCTTTACCTCTCTGTCTTTCTCTCTCTCTCATGGTGTATTTCAGAGGTGTCTATGGCAGCAGGACTGTTTTTAACAGAGAGAACGGAGAAGTCACTGTGTGTCAAACACACTACTGTTGACTCAGCCGAGGCAAATCACACATACATACCTCTTTGTTTCCATGCTTGCTCTCTTTGTCTCTCTCTTTGTCTCTCTCTCCATCTCTCTCTTTCTAATTGTCTTCACATTAACTTTACTAATAAAACCTTAACTGAGTACAGTATTGTGTGAGCAGGCTGTAGAGTACCTGCAGTATACTCTACACATGAACCTAAAACAGATTTATGTAGAAAAAAATGAAAGGTTTGCACGTTGCTCTAAAGTATAATGAAAGAGAGAGAAATCAGTCACAATAATCATTAGCATGCTGAATATCTATTATAAGAAGCTTATAACCGCTCTTTATGTACAGTAAAGTCTTTGGCTATATCTTTTTCATCAAAACATTGTAGCAATAAAGCTTCCTTGAAATTGAAATTGTACACACCCATTCACATGCTGCACACTGTATACTGATCTGATCGCCTCATATCTGTCTCCTCAGTCTGTCCACACCCTCATCGCAGACTTCAAAGACCCTCATTCAGCTAAATACAAGGGAGCCCATGTTTTCTTCACTGACTGTGAGTATGAACATTTAGACCTGCTGAGTGCACTGCAGGGTTTTGGGCTGCTTTTTTTGTTGTTTGTTTTTTTTTTTTTGTTTTTTTGCTTTTTACCATGTTATCATCAATTCTGTTTAGTGTCTTATTGGATTGCCATTTACTGTCGGAGCATGTCCATAAATCCTCCAGTTTTCCTGCCAGTTAACTGCAAATGATCTGTAAGTTCTCAATAATGTAAAATAACTCAAAGCATCAACAGTGAAATGGTTTGGCGATGTAAATAAAAAAAAACATATTATGAAGCTTTTGTGTTTTTTGCGTATTTTGGTATTGGCATTGATAGATGAGCTCCATTTAATTAAAAGCATGGAGCTGAGTAATGTCCACAAGATGATTTCACGCAGGAATTTACATGTACATCCTGTCATCTGACGGATGAGTGTCATTTATGAGGATCTCATGATCTAGCTTGCCAGAGAGGTAGAATCTGTCCACATGAACGAATGATTAGCTATGAATTATAATTCTGTTCGTCTTCATCTCACATCTCCAGCCTGCCCCGATCCTCTGTTCAATGAGCTGGTGAAGAGCCGTGCCTCCAAAACCATCAAGACTCTGACGGAGATCAACATCGCCTTCTTGCCCTACGAGTCTCAGGTAAATGTCCAGCTGTGCACGATGCTCGCTTTTGACGAGGCTTCTGCAGGTCCACGCAGTTTCATCTTACACAACTGCTCCGTGGATCATTTCTTTTCTCCATCCGATTGAAAGTTTGCTTTTATTGTTTGTTGGTGAGTGTGAGTGAAAACCAGAGAGAGAGAGTGAGGGAGGGAGATGAGTATCCAGAGATAGAAAGCTACAGCAAGTGAGAGATCGATTAAGACAGGTGGGTGGAGAGGGATGCTGAAAGGACACGGACAGGAATAGTAACAGCAAGGTTATTGGTTGTTAGAGTCGGGGTTGGAAGGAAAGAGACGGAGAGAGAGAAACACAAACATACTCAGGTGGTTGCTCGGCATAATGCTGCTGACTCAGTCTGCTAGACTGTTCCAGAAAGGCTCACATTTGTCACATTGCCTTCCCTCCCTCCCACCTGCTTCTCTAGCCTTGCTATGTTTTCCAACCTGCCTCTATCGTGTTTTTCCTCCTCCCTCCTCCCCTCCCTCCCTCTCTCTCTGTTTGTTTTGTGTTTTTTTTTTTTTACATCCTGCCATTGGTCCATCCTGGCCTTTGCACGTCACTCGCACTCTCTGTTCACCGCTCTCCATCAAGCCTGTCTACTTTACTCCTTGTTTTATTCCAACATTTTCTTTTTTTTACCAAATTTCCCCCTCCCTCCATGCCTCTCCCCTTCCCTCACGCTCTCTTTCTCTCTGCCACATCTCTAGTCCGGTTCATCCCGCCCTCCCTCTCTCTCTCATCTGAAGATGCAGCTAGGCCCACAATGCTTTGGTCCTCTCCTGTCTTCTATGATTAATTCAGAGTCAGTGGTTTTCTGCTCCAGGCAAAGCGCTGCCTCATAGCCCGCCCACAGGCTGATGCTCTCGCCCCCATTGGAAGAGTGCGGATCCACACAGCGGGCGGTGGCCAATGGCAGCCAGGCTAGCACAGGGACCCTTCTGCAGAGCAGCATGTGACTGTGGACAGATGGGGTGGAAGGAGGGAGTGGTAGTGAGTGATGCAGGAGAGGTGGAGAGGAATGGAAACAAAGAAACAGGAGGGGAGGAGATAAAGGAGGACAAGGGAGGAAAGAAAGGAAGAAAAACAAACGAGAGGGGAAACAGGGCAGGAGAGGAAAGTAGAGAAGATAAAATGAGAGAAGACAAGCAAAGGGGTAGAGAGACCAGAGGAACACGGAAACAGGAAGAGGGGAAAGCAGATAGAAGAGGAAGGAAGGTTCAAGAGGGTATGAAAGAAAGAAGAAAAGGATGAGGAGATGAGAGAGGAAAGGAAACAACATTTAAAGGAGATGTAGGGGAGTAGAGGAAGTGGGAGAAGAAAGTAAAGGGGGAGAAAGAAGGATATGAAGTGTTGGAGCAGGAGAGGTGAAAAAACAAGGAAATGAGAATGGAGAGAAGACTGACAAAGAGCAAACAAAAAAAGAGAGGAGAAAAGAAAATGAGGTATACATGAGATGTACATATGTATAAATAAATCAGCTGTATTTAATGTCATCATGGCACATCCAGCTTGTCGACATCCTGCTGGACTTTACACAGAGCAGTTCATGTTCTGTCATCACGATCAATGATCAGCTTCTTCACTGTGGATTCTGAAGAGAAAGTGCTTCACTCAATGGCAATACAAAGTAAACGGAGAGACCAAGAATGCATGTTACATAAAAATAGTTTAAATCGTGTGTGTGTGTGTGTGTGTGTGTGCAGGTGTACTCTCTGGACAATCCAGATGCCTTCCACAGTTTCTACAGCCCCCACAAGACCCAGCTGAAGAACCCGGTGATGGAGAGGCTGGCCGAGCAGATCGCCACGCTCTGTGCCACCCTGAAGGAGTACCCTGCTGTCAGATACCGAGGGTAAGCAGCAGGAGGCGCTGCTGAGCGGCAGCCGTGGGTGCATGCGGGATTTGGAAAACAAAAGGCATTTTAGAAGTCGAGGAACTGGCCTGTCTCAACAGATAAGGTGTTAAAACTACAGCAGGCGTGTGTTTATAAAACAACTAGAAGCAAAATAGTGAAAGATACTGAACGATTACATTAAAATGTCACACTTTCGCTCCTAAAAAGTAAGGCATAAGGAACAGCTTCTCAAGGTTTTGGCCTCCTTGGCTGATTCATTTAAAAAAACTACAACTTCCGCTCTGTATCTGATCAATCTACCAGATGTTCTCTTATAATGTCATCTTTACAAAATGTTGTCTGCGTCATAAAAATGTCCACACTGTTTAGCCCCCCTGCCCTCTCTCGCTCCTCAGTCTGTCAGATCAGTGATGTTTAAGCTGGTTTGTTAGAGGCCACTAAAAGCAGAAATAGTAATGATCCTCCTCCAAATATGCAATCGCATATGAGAATAACCTGCTTGGAAAACTAATTTGTGCAAGAGATGACTGACCTTGTACTTAAAATAACTCTAAATAACTGTCTAAAATGTGCTGTAGCTGATACTTCTGTTCAGTCATGGACAAAAAGGGGTCATAAATCACTAAATGTCCTTTTTAGAAAGTCATCTAATATAATACATACAGCACTTATTCAGCACTTTTGCCAAAATTGAGATCAGTGTGCTTTGGGTGCAGCAGGAGGGGCTGAGCTTTTAAATCTTGAAAAATGTATATTTCTACAAAGTTTCTGATCAAAAAGTTTCTCTCTGTTTTTTTATTTCCTTTTTGTGTCATCAACTCACTTGAATGCCTGTCCTTGTGTCTGACATCCTGTCCTTCTCTGTCCACTTCCATATGCTTACATTTGTCTTTCCGTCTCACCGTCCTCCCATCTGTCCGTCACTATGTCAGCGAGTACAAGGACAACGCCACCCTGGCCCAGCTGGTTCAGGACAAACTGGACGCCTACAAGGCTGACGACCCCACCATGGGAGAGGTGAGCTCAGGAGAATTCAGTTTTCCTGTTCCTACTTAATGCTTAGTTTTCATCTGCTGCCTATTTCTCCAGTATAGTTGAATACTACGTCTCTAAATGTGCTTTAGATGGAGGTCTATAACATCATGTAAGAATGTAATCTTATTGCTCTCTGTGTGTTTGTCGTCCTGTCTGTAGGGTCCAGATAAGGCTCGCTCACAGCTGATCATCCTGGACAGGGCGTTTGACCCCGTCTCTCCCGTCCTGCACGAGCTCACCTTCCAGGCCATGGGCTACGACCTGCTGCCAATCGAAAACGACGTCTACAAGTAGGAAAAACACAAACGACAAAAACTTACTTGTGAGGGCTACTTAGGAGGCTTTACGACTTTACTGTCGTCGTGTTTTTCAGGCAGGTGCCTTTTTTCTTTTCTTTTCCATCTTCAGGTACGAGACCAGCGGCATTGGAGACTCCCGCGAGAAGGAGGTACTGCTGCACGAAGACGATGACCTGTGGGTGAGCCTGAGACACAAACACATAGCCGAGGTGTCCCAGTGAGTATTTTTTCTTCAAACTCCATCGTACGTCTCCTCTCTTAGTCTTTGAATGAAGCGGTGTAACAACCGTTCTCTCATGTGTTACTGCATCTCCTTTGGGGTTTGTCATCAGGGAGGTGACACGCCAGCTGAAGGAGTTTTCATCCAGCAAGAGGATGAACACTGGGGAGAAGGTAAAGAGGAAGCTGCTCATTAGTCGATACAAACGTACAGTAATGCCAAGATATTGGTGCTACAGTGTAACATTACTTAAAATGGTGGACAATGTGTTTAATTCTTCAGAAATGCTTTAAAATGTATTTGTTGCTTATGCATAGTCATTTAGGGAAATAGCTCTGACAACCTCAAACCAGGCAGTACAATACTCATGTCTGTTGATTGAACATAAAGCTGAAGCTAGCAGGTGGTTGACCTTGCTTAGCATAGAGACTGCAAACAGGAAGCCTTGTTTTTGCACTTTTTGTACATATGAAACAAATGAGATAAGGTTAATATGAAAAGCTTCAGAGGTGCTGGTAGGCAGATAGTTACCTTTGGATAGCGCCAGGCTAGTTGTTTCCCCCTTCTTTCAGTTTTTGTGCTAAGCTAAGCTAAGCTAAGCTAAGTTAAGCTAACTAGCTGATGGACAGACATGAACGTGGTTCTCAACTAACTCTGAGTAAGAAAACAGTTTTTGTCCCTAGCTTCAACTATTCCTTTAGATATATTCAGAATTCAATTTAAATGTATTCATTCATTTTTGTCAGCTAGTGTGAATCTGTAAATTCTTATTTCAACATTATCAAGAGTTAAACTTTTTAAGTGTTGAATGGCCAACGGGTTGTCCTGTCTTCAGACCAAAGTCCAACATATAATACTGTTGTTCTGGAGCTGTTAGCTTATGTTATAATATAAACAGTGATAAACAATGTTTTTTTTTTTTTTCAACAGACCACAATGAGGGATCTGTCCCAGATGCTGAAGAAGATGCCTCAGTACCAGAAGGAGCTCAGCAAGGTGTGTGTGTGTGTGTGTGTGTGTGTGTGTGTGCATGTATATATGATTATGTTTGTCAGTTTTTCCCTTGTGTGTGTATGTGTGTAAATGTGTGCTGACCTTGTTTCTTTCGTGTTTTTTAGTACTCCACTCACCTGCAGCTGGCTGAGGACTGCATGAAGCATTACCAGGGAACAGTGGACAAGCTGTGCCGCGTGGAGCAGGTTAGAAAAGGATATTACGAGACAAGGGGAGAGAAAAGCATTAAAGAGGAGAATCATAATGAAAATATTCATAATATTCATAATCTGAAATTAAATGCTTTTGCAGTCCCTGGAAATGTGTTTGTGAATTGACAAACATCACGTGAGTTCTCCGTTGCAGGATCTGGCTATGGGCACAGACGCTGAGGGAGAGAAGATCAAAGACCCCATGAGGGCTATCGTGCCCATCCTGCTGGACGCCAACGTCAGCACATATGACAAGATCCGCATCATCCTGCTCTACATTTTCCTCAAGAATGGTAAGGAGGAGACAACGAAATCAAATCTGATGTTTGTCCCTGTAAAAGCTCCATTTCTTTTTTGTTTTTCTTGTTGTGTTTTATTACTTGCTTCAATTATTTTCGCTTTTTGTTGTTGCTTGAGCTGTTGTTTGGTAAACCTTTAAAATACTTACACAGACCTGTGAGTATTCATGCTTCTTTACTATGAATAGACCTCTTGAAATGCTCAGACTACAGAGACATTAACCTGGTAATTTACCACAAACTCAAACTCTGAAATGTCACCTTCTAGGTTTTTCTGTGACTTTTCCTTTAAGACATTATAAATATACGGTGCCACTGTAGTTTAAAACTCTCAAGTCTGTAAAAATGACATTTCACAGGATTCAGATACAAAAAACTGGTCTGTAAAAACCAGACGGCTTCTTAGGTCAGACACTTCCTAAGAGACATACACAGCTGTAATAAGATGTTAAAGTTTGATAATATAGAGGAAGTATGTAGTGCACATTTCAACTTTTAATAAAAAGATTTTATTTTTGCACTCAAGTTACAAAACATGAATCCCCCAAAATCCCAGAACAAGCTGGACATATTAAATGTAAACAGTACATTTTACAGTAAGATATGACTTCTTAATGTGTGTGTGTGTGTGTGTGTGTGTGTGTGTGTGTGTGTGTGTGCAGGAATTACGGAGGAGAACCTGAACAAGCTGATCCAGCACGCTCAGATCCCTCCTGAGGACAGTGAGATCATCACCAACATGGCTCACCTGGGCGTCCCCATCATCACAGATGTAAGATCCTCACTGGGTGTTGCTGCCCTGCTTATTGCCCTGCTCTTCCTGCTTTCCTTCATCTCGTTCAGTCTTTACTTGTATTCACCTCTTTATTTGCAATGCGTGTAGTGTATCTTCTCTATCCTCTTACTGTGTGAGTGAAATGTAGCTGGCCTAACGTGAGATGTCCTTTTTACGCTTTCTCTCTTTCACATCCTTGCCTCCTCTGACCCTCTTCAGTCCACCCTCCGCCGAGGAAAGAAGCTGGACAGGAAGGAGCGTGTGAGCGAGCAGACCTATCAGCTGTCCCGTTGGACACCGCTGGTTAAGGACATCATGGAGGTGTGTTTGAAGGGCTCAAAGCACCATCTCATACATAATTTATATGCTTTAATTGTGTGTTTTAGAAGACAAAGAGGGACTTATTCAACCTGCCTTCTAGTAGCCATTCTCATCTGTTCAGTTTCAAAACCATCTTCACTTCCAAAAACAACAAACTGATGTAATTATTTAGATGATGATTTACTTTTTTACTTTTTTTACTTACACCAGCAGCAACCTCAGTCAAACATCTGTTTTTCCCGCCTGGTTGTTATCAGGTATATTTAGCCTCCTTATTTGTACAGTGCCAATTCTCAAATGGACCTTCACAATGTAGCCACATGTGGTTGCTAAGAGACGTGATGCGACTGTGAAGCCCCTACTGTTGATGGATGTTTGTGTGTGTGCGTGTGTGCGTGTGTG